>VZRX01010734.1:0-32638 GCA_013398075.1 Notiomystis cincta
GAGAAGTGTGAATCCTGCGGCTGGAAGCGGAGTTCTGGCCTTTCCCAGCCATGAAATCATTCCCTGGTGCTGATTGAAATCATCTGTTTTCAGTTCTCTCAGACAAATTAATTGAACTTTCCTCTGACTCAGGGGCCTTCTGACTTTTGAAGCAGATTTTGTCTACATGCCATCTCCCAGACGAACACAATTTAATTTTCTGGGCTTTAAAGGAACTTTATGTTTCCAGAAAGGCAATGAAAGAGGCATTTGTTCGGCGATAGCATTGCGACTTCTACAAATATGGCACAAGAATAAAAGCTTATAAAATGTTGATTTTACAGCTGCTGTTAGATCCTGAGATGCACAGGACTGATAACACGGCAGGCCAGGAGTTGTTTTCTTTCAAGTATATTAAAAGAATGCTCCTTAAATAACTGTGAGGGCTCTGGCAGGGCAGAGCTGGCACAGTGCTGAGCCTGTGCCCTGTTGCTGTGCTGATCAGATAACTACTGATTGAGTAGTTCCAGGTCACGTGCTCCTGGTTCAATTTCATTTCATTTGGCTAAGCAAAGTTCAGCTGGAGTCCAAGTCCCTGCTGCCCTCAGGCCCTGAGCCCAGGTTTATGATCCAGGCTCCCCAATGGGATGAGTTGTTCCACCACTTGCTCCATCTACCCTGGAGAATATTTAAAACTCACCTTTCAAACAAAATGAGACAAATTCTGCTTTCAGGTACCTGAGTGTTGCTGCCTGCAATCCTCATCTGGGCATATCCAGTATTTGCACTCACTCAGGACGATCATGGCAAGGCCATGCCAGGCTTGGGGGCTGATGCAGGAGGTCAGACTGCCATAAACTCTGCTTTTTTCAGTTACCTGTCGATTTTCACTGTTACAAAAGCACCAAAGCACATAATTAACTCTGTGGGCTTCTGCTCTCATTTACTGGGGTAGGTTTGAGCACATGCTCATGTCCTTAGCTGAAAACTGAATGAAGACAATCTGCTGTTTTTCTTGGCCCATATGAGTTCTTGTTTCATTTTCTTGTCCACTCCCCGTCCACTCTAAAATCCAAGTGATTCGTAAGCATTAATTACTTTATTTATCTTTGAAATAATACTGAGAAATAAGGATGTTATTTGTGGTTCTTCATATACATAAAACCCCCAAGTGATATGGAAAGAATTTTATGAGGCTATCAGCAATCAAATCCAAATTTTGTCCCATGCTTCAGCTGTGGTGGCCAGGACCTCAACCAGTTCTAATTGACTGCAGAACTTTCATCATGGGCTGGTCCTCACACCATTTCTATTTCTTCACCATCTAATTTTCACTTGCTACTTTGAAAAGTCATCCGGAGAGCACTGAGCTAACTGAAAAATCTATGTTCCACTGAAGTGCTAGAAAAGAATTAAAACATAGATACTAAAATCATAACAATAGGTGCCTGACATTTCAGCACAAAACCTCAGACCCAAACATTCCTGAATGCCAAAGAGATATGTAAGTGAATCCAGACTGTTTCAGAATATTATGAAAAGGGATGGCAATATTCGTCTGGAATATTCCTACTCAATATTTTCATTTTATATGAACTGGATGAATGCAACCCAGCTCTGTATTTTCACTTTCATCCAATTGTGGCAAATTCCGGGTAAGGAGATTTTGTATCTTTTTCAGTCAAATTTTCCACTGACTTTAAAATTCTCTTGGCAGACTCTTACAGTTTTACTTGACTAAGAAGGCAACACAAAGGCCATCAAGTTGAGTAGTCATTCTTATGCCCTGAGTGAAAGCTGCTGCTGCTGCATGATCTTGAAGGTTTAAATTGTCATCTTTACAATGTTTTATGTCTAGTTCTGAATATCTAGTTCTGAAGTGTGTGAAAGGACATTGAAATGTTCTTGATGATCCTGATGGGTCCCTCACAACCCAGCACATTCTATGATTCTGAACAGAGTAGTCTTGTTTGTGTCAGTCTACAATTACCAGTTAGTCCTTCATAAGATTCCATCTGCTGCTGTTTAAACTTTCAGCTAATTTTCAGTTGTCTCTGATTTTTCAAAGTATTTATATATTATGCACAACATAAATTTATAGTTTGGTGTCCCAGCTTTTAACACAGTGGAAAAGTACAAGTGTGCAATAAATTTATACCCAGCCAATAGATATGACCCAAATACCACCCAGCAGTGTCAACTCAGAACAGGATGTGAAAAAAAAGGGAAAAGCACTGAGGCTGCCCCCAAACCACCTTCTTCCTTGGCACAGAAATCTGTGCTGGATGACTCCAGAGAAGCGCAAATGGGAGGGGAGCCACGCCCTCTGAAGAGTGCAACAAAGTCCTTGACAATAGCCAAGGTATTTTACAACAATAATTGCTTTAAACTGTGAACCATGCTTCGGAGTATCTGTGCAGCTGTGAGGGAGTGAGGAATGAGACAAAATGTTTGTAACTTTAAAAGAAATGTTTTCTGTCCTGCTTGAACATGTTGTCAGTGCAGAATCTGGTCCTGTTTTAATTCAGAACCAACTATTACAGGAGGTTTTTTCCTTCTATCAGTATGTGCCTTTAGCCCTCCAAAACACCAGCAGAAAAACAGCCTCCCTGGGCCAAATCTGTCTTATCTTTATCATGATGGAATAGTCTCTCAAATTCAGTGCAATTATTCATGAGTGAGACAAGTGTCCTAAGTCTCCTGCAAGAAAAGGAATTGAAAGTACCCATGATTATTCCTCATGACATTGGCATTTCTGCAGCAAAACTTCACTTTTCTAATCTAAACTGAGCAAAGTGCTTTTAGGGTGACAGATAATTAGGGAAATGAACTCAGGGAATCTTTTTCTGGCTTTTAAATAATTTCTCATCGTTAGTCTCCTTTTAATTTGGTTTATTTGCAAATGGAGCTTGTTCAGGAGGGCAAAGTGTTTATTAGCAGCCAACGCCTATTTAATAATGGAATAAAATTAGTTTTGCAGTGAAGGAGAATTCACATCAGGAAGAAACAGGAATAACTTGTAAAGATTAAATCAACCAAACAGGAAATGGAATGAGTCCCGTGTGGTTTAGGTAGTCTGATTGCAATGCCAAGGGTGTAAATTGCCGAACAGCTTTTGCCAGCCTGAGCTGCTATTGGCCTTCCCTTCCTCCTGACTGCTCCTAGGTGTCCACCCCTGCCTGAGCCATTCCCCTCCCATCTAGATCAAGCCCCTGGGCTACCTTCAGGGCAAACGTGGCTGGAGGAGAATAGCTAGCAGCTACTTGCACTGCTTAGTCACCACTGCCACTAAGAACCACTGCCTGAGAGAGCTGAAAAATATTTGCAACATGTATTTACAAACAATTGCTAGACAGATTTTGTCTGCCCAAAGCATTTGTCAAACAATTTTGAGCAGGAAGTAAATACAGATAAATAGATTCTCTTGACCAGGCAAAGTATATGGGCAGTTTTTATATTGTCTAATATGGCTAATATGGCTAATCATGCTGCCATAATATTAAATAAAGGCAATGCAACTGAGATGTAGCAGGATGTGGCTTTTATTTTTTCCTTGGGCCTATGCTGATGATGGATTATGTCAGTTAAACATTTTAGGAAACAGAATCCACTTCTCTAGAGGAACTTAGCAGCAGAACTCCCAGCTAAACAACAGACAGTCCGTGTTTGAATGGGTACTGGTGCCAGCCTTGGGTGAATTACTTTTAAAAGCAGCATCATGTAAATGTGTCTAAACAAAATAAGAGCAGATTGGAAGTTGTTCCTGAGCCTTGAGTGAATGACCTTTCTTGCTGTTGTTTCCAAATTTTTGCAGACTCTCCCCTGACCACTATATTTCATTTCCATGCACCCCTGTACTTCCCAATTCCTGTCAGGAGCAGAAGCAGAAGTAATAAAATACCACAAGAAAAGCTATTCTTGTGATATTTCCAGTGCTACTGGATGCAGCACCAACAGGAAATCTCATGAGAAAGACTGTCTCTTCACAGCTTTCAGGCCCCACTTTGGAAACCCAAGTGATTTGGTGGAAATAAACAGCAAATAGGCATCCTCCAGCTTGGGTGAATGGAACTCCAGCATTTCTGGTCCAATCCCTCCTACTCCCAAGGTTATACAAAGCTTATGACAATGATAGGCACAGAGAAGACTGTGGATGGCTCTCAATAGTCTTGAACCTTCCTTTCTACCCAGTTATGCAGAATGACAGGACCTGCAGCCCTCTCTTTTCTAAATGCACCAGTGTTGAGAGCTCACCATGCCTCAGGATTGCAGCCTTGACCTATACATGTGTCTGATGATGATGATTTGCAGAAAGGAGGATGTCCCAGCCTGCATGTGTGTGCTCCAAGAGAACTACCAGTCTCCCAAGAGACAAAGAAGGTAGAGAAGGAAAAGAGCTGGGAAAAAAGGGACATTCAGATGATTCTCCTCTTTCGTGTCCTGCTATTCCCTCCACCCTTCACTGTCTTGAGTATTACGTGCCTTATGCAGGACTGGGAAGGAGCTGTGCCTATTTTACCCTAAATGTTATGTTTTGGGTGGTAATTCAAGCAGTTTGGCCACATGCTTGGAATGTTTACTGCCATTTTGAAGTCCAAGAATTGCCGTCTAGTCCTCAGCCACAGGAAGAGGACCTTTCTTTTGGCAGGGCAGCAAAGGAGGGCCATGGTGGTCTCAGATCTCAGAAATTTCCTGCAATCTTGCAATATTTTGCAGCAGCTCTGCTGCTTAGCTGGCTGATAGACACACACACACATACACTGGCAGAGATGATGACTCAAATGTAAACCCTTCCTGAAGTTAGTCAGTCAGTCAGTCAGTCAGTCAGTCAGTCAGTCAGTCAGTCAGTCAGTCACTCACTCACTCACTCACTCACTCACTCACTCACTCACTCACTCACTCACTCACTCACTCACTCACTCACTCACTCACTCACTCACTCACTCACTCTCCAGAACAAATGCCTTCTCTCTCAGTAACTGATACAACAACCCTGGCCCTCCAGCTGCAATACCTGATCGCATTTGCGCTGTTACTTTGGCAGTCATCTGCTTCAGCATCTAGCCTCCGGCCCAACTGAGCGTGCATTTTGTTTTCCTCACATGCAGCCAGGCTGCAGGTCACCAGTGATGTTTGATACTCAGGGCTTTTGGGAATGGAATGCAACCCCTTAAAACTGTTTGGTTTGTCACTTTTGGATTTGCTATACTGTGTTAATACAAACGAGCCTGTTTATAATATTCTTCAGACAGTGGAAGAAATTCCTCTGATGTCTGCATAATGCAGCGAGCAGACTCCTTGATTATTAACATACTGATTGCGTACTCTTATTGCAGATGTTAGCTCAACAGTGGGGAGAGAGACCTGGGGCAATAAAAAATGCAAGATGCATGACATGCTTAGGATTTGGTCAGCAAAACTGGAAAAAATATTTACATGGTTAGGTCGTGTTTTTTATGTAATTAGTTCCTTTTATGTAATATTTGGAGAAGCTGCTGAATTTTCAGTTCTTACCCAAATGAAGCCACACCTTTGAGCACTGGAGCAATCACTGTAGGAGGCGGAGTGGGAGAAACATGTCCTGTATTTTCTTAATCCTCTCATTGATGTGCTCATTAGTGTTGGCATGGGGATCATCTGATGCATTTCATCCCTCCCCCAGCACTTCTTTAAGCTCGGCATTTCCATAGGAACTTCCAGTTGGGGGCGGGATACTCCAGTGATCCTCCCTGCCTCTATTTGTGGTTGCTGGATGCACCAACCCTTCTCACCACGTGTATCTAACCAGACCTTCACTGCCAGCCCTCAACCAGCACTGCAGAGGAAGGAACTCAGCGTTGCTTGATTGTGCAGGAAAATACCTCCTGGAACAGAAAAGTCACAGCAGCCAAGGTGCTTAGTGTTGTCTGGCCAGCAATAACTTCGATGGGCATCCTGTCTTACCCACTACTTGCAATACTTTAATTTATTAAAAAAGTCTTTTTGATGCGTTAGAGAAAACACAGCAGACTCTTTTTTTCTGACTCAGTGTTTTCATCCCTTGGGTATTATATTTTCTCTTAATTTACTGTTTATTATTTTGATGGAGGAACTTTCACTTTTGGTTGCTTTCAAAGCCCACCCTGCATATCCCCTAGATGGGCTGAAGTACGGTAGATAGGACATTAACTCACATTAATGTGGAAATTTAGAATCCAAATAGAACTTGTCCTGTTGCCCAACAATGAGTCATTGTCCTTTTTCTCTTTTTAGCCAACAGCAGATTCAGAAGCTGTGAGACAGTTTCCTGCAGATAAGAGATAAATTGAAGGGAAACCTGGCAAAAAGATGATGGTCAAGCTGCAAGATATCATTTCCTCCAAAGCCCCTACACACTAATTAACCATTCCAAGCATATTTTCAACAGCATTTAGGGATTTCCTCATCAAAATTAACTTCCTCCCATGTTATCTTCATTTTTGACATCTGGTGTTATAGTCTGACATAAGAGTCAGGGTTAAAAATCCGTAATATTGGGCTGTGTGTATATTTATACACAAGTGCGCGCACACACACACTCACACGATTGAAGCTGTGCCAGTATTACTCTGGAATTTTAATTCCTGATCCAAAGTCCTCTGTAGTCAGCCAGAGATTTTCTGTTCACTTCAATAGTAGCAGGATCGAGCCTCTGTCCTTCCGCATGCAGATTTTTTCATTTATGCCTTATGAGTTGTTTATAACAAACTACAGATGGGCTTGAGTCATAAAGTTCAGAGTATTTGGTTTGGAGGCTTTGCTTTGGGCCCATCCCTTTAATGTACTGCTTATTCCAGACCTGCCTTCTAAAGATGAAAATATTATCAGAATGAAAGTGTACAGGCAACTCCTCATTTCCTTCCCCTTAATTTTTTTTTCCCCTTTTGAAACTGATTTCTTAACCGGACAATTAGTTTTAGGGCTGCAATCGAATACAAACTTGTCATACCTGATTTGCAGTTCTTTCTGTTTTAAGTGCTATCAATTATTTTCTAACTAGATGCTCCTGTGGGATCAGCTGTCACTAAGAGCAAATTTGAGCACAATGGGTTGCTTCCTATTTCCAGAAGAATCTGAAGATTGTCAAAGCTTGACAGGCAGCACCAGTTTTAAGATGAAACAGATAAGTTAGGTTTCCCTGGTAGGAGCTTTTGAACACAAGGAGATAAAGGAAGTATTGTTTCCAAAGAGGGGATGCCATTTATAGTGCAAATTCAGTCCTATTAAGAACAAACTGCAGTTGCTTTAGACACACAGTCAAATACATTTGCACTGCAGAGGTAATAAAACACTTGCAAGCCTTTTCAAATATTTCTGTAGACCCTGCACTTACAAATTTGGCTTTGATTTGTTTTTTTAAATGAGGGACTGAGTAAACCATTAAAAAGATCAGTAGATGGTATAATGTAGCTGTTGTGTAGATCAAATACATGAGGTGTTGATTTTATAATGTGATTCATCAACAATCAGCTAGAAGTTAAATTTGTGTCACTTTGTTTTTGAGGATGCTTCATATATTGTATGCCCTGGTAACTACTTGTGCATGTCACACATGGAGTTCAATTGCATGTTATTTTAGGCATGTCACAAAGTGAGAAGTGCTACAACTCTTAGGTCTAAGGCAGCAGTAACTTTATTCTGTGTGGTGCCAGGGTGTAATGGTGCTACCTTCATGCAAGGAAATGTGAGGGTGTCACTGAATGTGCACTTAAGAAATAAAAAAAATATTTTGGGAGGTGACAGTGGGTTAGTGGTCCCAAGGTCTGAAGTGTTGCAGTTGTCCACAGAGGAGACTCACTGTGTGTGCTGTGAAGACTCCCTTAATTCAAGAGGGAAAATTGTCCTTCCAGCCCTTTTCTGTTTGCAAAGCTAGTCCTGGCCATTTGGGGTGCCAGCAAAGATACCATCTAATGCCAGGTTGTGGTTGTTCTGTTGTGTGTGTCACTACAAAGAGGCTAAAGAACACAAGGCAAAGCCCTGAGTTATTCAGGAGACTGATCAAATGTCTAGTGACTTCAGGAATTAGTCACGTGCTGATACATCTGTTACAAGCCTCTTGCTGAATGAAAGACTTGCCATAGTACCCAGGATGTCCTGAGTTCCCTGTGTGAAATCTGGCTGAAAGAGAATTCTTCCTCCCTCAAAAATCTGAATCCATCATAACAGGAAATATGAAAGAACATGACCACTTGTTTTTGCCATTTGTAGTCAGTGGGATATTTTGAACTTTCTCATCTTGAAAATTTTAAGTGAAAACTGATATTGAGGAAGATAAAATTTCATTCAGAACCATTACAGTTGAGGAAACACCCAGGGAATGGTAAATATTCTCAGACAGGTAAGTATTGTACAACCTGAACATAGCTGCTTCCACGCTGATGGATTATATCCAGAACAGATCAAAAGGAGGAATTTTGGCCATGAGGGCAATTCATGCAATCTACCAATGGGGAAAAGCAATGCTATTTCCACTTGCAAAATCATAGGGCTTCATTGCCATACTTTCACAATCACCAAATTAGAATCAGGTGTTAATTAGCACTTGTGTTTGGCAAGGTCACTTTATTGAGAACATTTGCCTTCATCAGACTTTTGATTATTTTGGCTTGAAACATGGTTTACATTGATTTAATCATTAGAATACCCTCTTCTAAGGCTTTAAAATGATGCAATTAAGTGCAAATACCACATCTCCTGCACAGCAACAGGGATCTGAACAGTTATGACAAAACCAGGAGACAGCAAGAAATGCAATTTTTACCTTTTAATGGAGTCTAATCCTGTAGGAGAGCATCTGTCAAATAATATATATATTGCTTATCCATTGCTTTACTTGTACATTGTAATTCTTGCACATCTTTGTATCATGTTAAGGTTCTAAATGAAAAATACAATGTTTATTGTATGGGAACATGACAGTCCTTTCTCAATTTACAATTCCAACCATTTACAGAAAAATCTCAGTCTTATGATTGTATTCAGGGAGCAAATAGAGGCTATGGCAGAAATGTGATACAAGTGTGTCAGCATCTACCAGAATTCCTTACCTATTCTCAAGACTTCTATTCAGAAATAAGTTATTTAGGTTATTTCCTTTTAGAAGCTGCTCATCTACTTAGCCGTGTGTCCTCTTCTGCTTTGCAGCAGTATTTTAGAGAACTCGTTTTTGCATTTTTGTCCTGCTCATTATTGTGCTTGTTTGGAACAATTTGCTAACGATTTAAAGCTACCTATCTTTTAATTAGCTTTTTAACATTTCTGATTGTCAGTATTAGGGTACAAAAGTAAACCAACAATGAGGCTTTATCTGCAATTATAAAAGCTTCTGCTTGCTTGATATGGTAGGAAGTAATAATTTGGTGTAGTCAAGTTTTTGTATGAGTTGAATCAAGCAGCAAATAATGGAGGAAAATTAATGGGTTTACTTCTAGAATTATTCTAGGTCATGTATTATTCATTTTTATTCTTAACTGATGGTTTTGAGTTAGATAGGAAGGGCTTTTGTAACTTTTCCTGACCCTGAGTGATACCTTACTCACCAGAGCTTCCAATAAACCCACTGGCAGCAGTGTCCCACCAGAGCTGAGGTGTCAGGATCCCACTCTGTTCTTATTTATAATTTCATTCCCATATGACTGAAGAAAAACACCCTGACAAAAGGAAGCAATCTCTCTAAGGAAGACTAAATCTTTTTTTTCCCCCTACTCCTTGAATAGCGGTACAATGGTGATTTTTATCAGATGAGTCATCTGCCAGGTTTCATGAATCAATGCTCATGTTGTGGATCCATTAGGGGTTTGTACTTCTCTCCATGACAATGAACTTGGAGGGAGTCATGAGGAGGCAGCTGCTTAGATCAAGTGGCAGTGTTTGTCCACTCTTCAGGCTGTTGCCAAAATCAACAATGTGTCTTTACAGTTGATCTAGGGAATGCTGTTACAAATATGGGATATTTGCACTAATGATTTGGTCAAATACATCTGGAGCCCTTTTCCCTGAAGAAATGAAACTGGTGTAATAACACAACACAGTCTCCTTATTATGTAAATCATGAGGCAGAAGGCTGAGGATGTTATTTAAAGCAAACTGAGGAAAGCTGAAGATTTGTTCAAGTAATTTCTCATTTTTACCCCATATGAGATCTTGCAGAAGGCAGGAAGGAATAGAAAAAGCAACAGCCTCCTGACTTCCAAACATGAGATGGCTCTTGTCTCACAATAAGATTTTACACCACTGGAAACCTGGAGTTTTCCACAACAGAAGCATTTGGACACATTGTAAGAAAATCAACCCAGACTTTATCTACATATCCTGTGTATAGAAAATAAAGGAATAATGTAGATTGTCACTTGTGATGGGATTTTTGGAGGCATGAATTTGTCTTAGACATTCTCTGGTTTTGAGCCCATGAAATCTCTCTAGCTTGCAAATAGAAATTTCCTTCTTTTTACACTAGCTGAAATTTGGATGCAGTGAAAAAGTGGGAAAGAACCAACTAGAACATTTTCTGTAATTTTTGGCTAATCATGCAATATTAATCTTTACTTCACAAAAAGTTCATGGTCAAGTTTTTGCTTATTTTATTCAAGTTATTTGGGATCATGATGTGTTTTAGATCGTTTTTCATCAGTGATTTTTGTATTTCTGTGACATTCGAAATGTATAATCTATAGATGAATGTATAGCTTTATGGGTTGCTGCTTGTGGATCAGGAAAAATTAATCTTGGTGCCATTTCCTTTCACCCTCAGCAAAGCCAGGCCAGTGCCCTGTCACAAAAAAATAACTTTTCTTTAGGAAAACATAGTTTTCCTAAATAGATAAAACGGATCTCTGCAAGAGACACCATTTCTGAGGGCATGACTCAGACACAAAGTACTCTGGGGAGTGCACACCATGGCAGGGTTCCCCATCCTCTGCTCAGCTGACAAGGTCTACCCTCTTACATTTCATTTTCTGCAAGAGGAAGAGATGTAGGAGGTCTTTGTGCATCACTGCTTGGTGCACTGCTGAAAGAGCTCAAATACTTCAGGTCTGAGTGCAGGTAAACATTTACATAAATTAAAACAAAGAGGAGTTGAGGTTTGTTGCAGACACCTCGTTCTAGTGCTCACTACGCTCACTGCCCTGCTGAACGTGCAGGGGATGCTCTGTGGCTCATTGTTTGTGGCTTAGGTATTGGTCAAAGCATCAACAGCTTTCACTAATTTCAAACCAATGTGACTATTCTTATGGAAGAATAAAATTTTGCACCTTTAAAATCTGCCTCCCCCCTGCCCCCCTTTCTAATTTATTTTCATTGTTTTTCAATTTTCTTTCTCCTAATTAGCACTGTGAATCCCCTCTTCAGGGACCTGGAACTTCCAATGCATGAAGGTAAACTCTTTACATGAAAGAAAGCTATTGGGAGAGATCAAGAACCACAAATATAAGTAATAAAATGTGAGTAGAGAAGGAGGAATTTTCATTCTTCACTTAAAAAGCCTAGGATTTCATTTAGCTTCTCAAACCCAGCAAATCATCACAATATTCTTACTTTCACTGCCCTGGTCCCAGTGATCTGCTTAGGGCTACAGCTGCTTACACATATAAATTCATATAAATATCCATATAGAGTACAAAGGCTCAAATATTACTGTGGTTGAAGGCTATGAGAGGTTTGTGTGTCTTGCACCTTATAATCCTATAACCTTCATTAATTCCAAGACCATTAATTCCAATGAACATTTTCTTCCTGCCTATGTGAAGATTCACTGACACAAACCTTATTGCTGTTGGAGTATTTTAATCTTTTCACTTCCTATGAGACAGATCTACTGGGACAGTGTTTCTCTTAATGTGGATCTTTAGTCTTGAATGTTTGTATGGATTGCAATTGTTCTGTTGGAGACAGAAAAGTCCTTCTTCCCATGGATGCAAAATCCTTTCTCTGCACTGGTGAGATCTAGGTTCGAGCAAAAACTTATTATTTCTAAAATATGGAATGCATTTGCTCTTGGAACATCTGTCTGTTTCATGCCCCCTGGTTCATGAGCTGGTTGCAAAGCTACAAATTTGCTATAAAACTCCTTTTAAGGTGCAGCACTGCTAGAAATTTGTAGAATAATAGAGATCCTTTCATCCTTTGTATTAAAACATGCAATTTGCTTTAACAGGATCTGATCACCCATTAAAACCCACTCTGTGTTTTATGTGTCTAACAAAAAGACACTTGCTCAAGTAAAATAGACTTCGTGCAAGGCTACAATATAACTATTTATATTTAACACATAACGAGATTCTGCAGAACTCCTTTTGTCCTGAGAGGTTTAACAGCCCTGTCCCAATACCACCAGTGGAAGGTGAAAGAAGCCCTGTGGAAGGAAAGCTGCAGCACAGCACCATGCAGGTGTAAGTTGAACATTCTGGTAGTATTTTGGTTTGGCAGTCCCAAAGAGGGGGTTCAACTCTCAAAACAGGAATGCTCCATCACCTTTGTGTGGAATCTGTAATGTCGGATGTCTCTGCTGTGGCACTGGGAAGGAAGAAGTTCTCAGGGTTCAAAGCTTGGCTTGAAGGACTCACAATAAATTTGAAGGTTGACTGTTTTCCTTTTAGAGGCAGCTGATTTGGCAGAGAATTGCTTTTTTTTTTCAATGAAGAAAATTGCAATTTCTCGTATAGTCCTGTTTGTTTTGCTTAGGCATGCAAAATTTTGCTCACTTGAAGGCATCAAACAGGCATCAAGCAACAAGGGAGACTACAATCCTGGTTTATAATCCAAAGGCCTTTCCACAGGTAGCACTTTGCTCAAAATCTCATCCAATTCTCTTTTCTCAAGATATTTTTTTTTCCTGCTGGCTCTGTGTTCAGAGAGTTTTTATTTTTTGTCCTTAATGCCCAATTGTTTTATCTTGCCTTCCCCTCCTCCCCCACCCCCTCCAACCCACAAAAACTCAACAACTACTAAATCTTCTGAACTATCAGTCTGTAGGTATGAGTTGGAGCTGTCATGGTTTCAGATGTCAGATCCTGGGAGGTTATTTACGGGAGGATATCATGGACAAAAGCTTTAGTGGAAAACCAAGAAACTAATTGCAAGACATACTTCAGAGATGTTTTCAGACTTTGCAACTAAGAACTGATAACTCCTTTGATATCAATACTTCTCCATAAATTTTGATTCCCTTGCTGTCATGAACATTCTAAAATGAAAGCATCAAAACAGATTTTTATTTTGGAAATACAGAGATCAAAACCCCCGACATTTTGGTTTGAAGATTCTTCTGTGCGTTGCATTTGTCATATCAGGGCTGAAGGTGAAATTTTAAACAACTTATCAAAACTGGGAGCTACATTTTGATAGCATTTCCATCCTTTTTATTAGTTAATGTTTTGGGGTTTTTTTTTGCTGAAGGCTTCATTCATTCTTTCAAGGAAAAGAAGAGTTTCATTATTTTTTGTGTTTGAAATATCTCATAACCATGAACACCCCAACCTTTATTGTCAGCCAGGACTGCAACTCATTTAGTCGCCACAGTTTTTAACATAATAGTAAAAACTCCCAAACTCTTGGGTTTTATACATATATATGTTTAATGCTAAGGATTACATCTGCGTAACAAGTTTTAAGAGAATATTTTACCATGGTTGTCATGAAAACTAGCACATACCAGATTTGTCTTCTTGTTCTTTTTCAAAGCCCAAATCTTTTCACTGACCAAATAATCCCAAGACCTCTAAAATATTCTGTGATCTTTCTAATTGGATACACCAATGTCTGCTGGAAAACAGATGTGATCAACTGCAGTCATCTGTGAGCTCAAAGAAAATACAGCATGTTTTTTCAGGAAACCTTTATCAGTAACTCTACCTCCTTCCAAGGCATAGATGTAATCCATAAATAAAAGAGTTGCCATTTGATGAGAAGGAGGAAATTCTATCTTAGTCAATGACAAGGAAAGTTAAATATGGTCACCCAGAGTTCCTGCAATTCAAGGCCAACTCATGCCCACTTTAATTATTATGATGTATGTTCCTGTTCAACTTTAATAGCCCTGCTTGTACAAGCGAAGGATCTCAGTTGCCAGGGTCACATTTGCCCCACTTTTTTTCCTCTCTAGTTTGGAGTTAAAACACCTGCAGGAAGGACAGGAATCCTTTGAGAAAACCATCTGTTCTCTGGGCTCTGCCTCCCCCAGGAAAGATTAGCAAAGTTAGGGTGGTCAGTTTGGGTAGACCCCTGGATGGCAGCGGAGTGGAAGTGGGAATAGACTGGCCTTATTTTGTCCTGAGAAGCTGTGGGATTCAAAGCCAAAGCACAGGGATGTTTTTGGAGAGGACTGGATTAGTGTAAATTGGGATCACAGAATCCGTCACAGAAAACCAGCGACTCTAGATAGATCAGTCAAGGAGGTGACTGCAATAATTGTTACATTTTCATGGGTTTAAGAACTTGCAATTTTAGCTTAATTTTTCCACGCGTTTTTCAATCTCATTTGAATGTTAGAAAGCAAAAATTTCACAGGTGATGTTGGGAACACAGACCTACAAAGGTAGATTAAACTTGTTTGTTGGATTGGAGAGGATAGAGATGACAGGTGCCAATTTCTGGCATTACTGGAGGATTTGGTACTGTCGAGAAGTTTAAAGAGTTTTGATTTTGTTCAAGCTCTTCAGACTCCAGATGGGTTGAGAGAATCTGAGGCTTTGGCAATCCATTTGTATTTGGGCGACCTCTACTTTGGTGAGGTTTTCCACACAAGAGCTGCCTTCTGTGTTGGATTCTCTTTGGGGAAAACTGTGTTCCAATCAACCACTCCTTCTTTTTGGGCAGGGTGTTGTCTGTCTAAAAGCCCCAAGCAGGGAGAGGGAGGCCATGCTGGTGACTCCTGTGGGGAATGCTGACAGTGGGAATCACCAGGCTGTCTCTGTTCCCAGCCCATTAACAGGATTGGCTCAGCTTAGAAACTCAGACATCCATAAAATCATTAAGGTGGATAACGTTTCAGGCATTATTTACCTGTGAGGGCTAAGGCTTTTATGTGAAAATTTGAGTCCTGATGTCAGTGTGTGGCTTTGGCAGATGTGATTATAGCCAAGGACATATAAAACATGCTTTTATCTTGCTGCTTTCTAGCACAAATATCTTGCATCTAGCATACATAAGTGGCATGTTTCATTACAGATTTAGAATTGATTTTATTCACAATAATAGTGCCAATCATCAAACTAAAATCAAAGGCCAGTAAGAATTTGATCTTAGACTGCCACTGTTAGCCACCTCAAACTTCATCCAGAATAAATTAAAAATTATAGCAATAAATGACTGAAATAATTTTTTGTCTTTTCAGAGGACACAGGCTCCCAGTTTCCATGAAAACTGCTCTGCAGCTGGCTGCTTCTGCAGCTGACATGTGCTTATTGAGCCAAATCTATATCTCAGGGCAGACCAGAGGGAATGTGTCTATTCTGGTTCCTGAGAAACAAAGCAGACAAGGGCTATTTCTAGTGGCCTTTCGGGTCCAGTGTGGGTGGCTGAGAATTTTGAATCAGAGTCCTCCCTTTCAGACTGAACCTGGTGATACAAATTTTGAACAGGGCTTGTGGACTTAAACCCAGGACAGTAAAGGACAAATTTGAGACAGCTTGTGATGAAACAAGCAACTCTGCTTCTAGGAATATTATCTTCAAGAAATGGGGGAAGCAGTAAATAAGGAACAAACACAGAAGAATGAATTTAAATATTAGAGGACACCAAAATCTAGGGAAAATGTCTTGGCTTGTTTTCTTCAAAACATTGTGATAGACTACTGATAAACTAGGAAACACAAGAAAATCTGTCAGCTTGGGCCAACAAGAAAAAAATGCTGACAGATGTGTGGAACTTTTTTTTCCCTTCTTTGCAAAGTTACACAATAAAATCCAGCCAGTGTATGTGACTATGATATGGGGGAGGAGGGAAGGAAGGGAAGAATGTTAAAGACTTTCAAACCTGTATGTTTAATGCTAGGTCTCTAAATCTATATTTCTTAGACAAATAATTTTGAGAGATGCTTATGCGTCTCAGAACTGCCCCCACAAAACCTTTAAGATTGAATTGTCCTTTTGAGATGATGTGATATAGTGTTCTTCATTTAGTAAAAGAAATGCCTATGAACCATTTCTTTTTTGATTCACTTTATTTCTGAATCCTCACTTACCCTAAATAAGATCTGAAAAGGTTTCCCTTGAACATGAGAGGGTGAAGGAGCAAAGGCTACACTGTATTTTTTGAAGGCAGTCTGATGACAAACAGTAATATACATTTGCAATGCTAAAAGTGGTAATGTGCTACAGTTTTTAAGCATTTAAAAATATGTACAGGCTGCAAAGGAAGAGGTATTTAATTTTTTGTCAAAGAGTAGCCATTCATAAATTGCTGAACAATGGGAACTGCATGCACTGGTAGCCCCTGGACTTAGGGTGAACTATAGCATTCCACAAACTTGTAGAGCTTGGCATAAAGTGCTACTCTGGGAGGCTGCATCACCAAGTATCTGCTCCTTTAAACCCCAGGGTAGAGGAGAAATTTTCATGGAGCTTATAGTGATTTATAATGGGAAGCATAGGCTTTTTCACAGACATTGTTCTCAGTGACAATGTAAAGAAAGAGAGCACTAAATCTCTTCTCATCATAACTAATGATTAAGTCAGCAGCTTTTTTGGCGAATACAGAATGCCCTTCTACAAAAACAAAGTATTCTATTGTGATGTATTACATTTAAAAAAACCCATAAATATCCCATAAGGCTATTGCAATATTTTTAACTAGATCTTCCACTCTTTGTCACCATATTGAAATAAATGGCATATGTCAGACTGAGTAATGCTCTTTCAGTAAGTTTTTAGGAGCCCACTTAGAAGTTTGGCAAAAAAAAAAGAAACGAGGAAAACTTTCTCAGGATCCTCTATGGCCTGAATGAAAGATCAGTCCATTAAAGAGAAAAGCTTATGCTGATGCTGACACTAATAAATGTGACAGGGAAGGATATTTCATCTCAGTTTGGGCTACCTTGCTCCAAGTTTGCTGCCTCAAGTTGCCCTGTTAAATAAATCAGCCAGCTGAGGATGATTCATTGCCTTGCAAAGTTCCCATCAATATAATGGGGAAATCAGTTTTGTGTGAATGTTCAAATGTTAACCAATCCTCATCTATTAGGAGTCAAAGGGTCAGCTGTTGCTGAAAAATTAACTCCTGTGCATTCGCTGTTCGGACCTGGATTTGAAATATGCAGCGCCTCTGCCTTCAGAGGGCATTTCTGTTATTTAGCCTGGATACTGAACTTGCTTGAGCATCATACTTTATTTGGAAAAAATACCATCATTTTGCAAGGTTGTTCCTTCTCCAGTTCTTTCATTTCACATGTGATCTCACCCCTCGTGAAGTCAATGATAACACTCCTACAGCCATCACCAGTTCCAAACTTTTTTACTCTCTATTTTGACCCTTGAGGCAAATTTTTACAATGGGGACCTTCACAAGTAGATCTAGCTTGGATTTTAAGTCTCTCTTGTAGGAAATATAAATACATCGTCTTTTATAAATATGTTCCCTGAATTATTTGCTGCATCAAAACACTTAAAAAACCCCCAAACTTTCTCAGTGCTGCTCAGATGGAAAAACTTGCAGTAGTATGGCAATGAGAAAGAAATGTGTGTAATCATTATCCCTCAGACAAAGGTCAGACTTTAGGGGTCCATTGGCCTTCACATTGCATGTACCATTTTAATACCCTGTATCTTTCATTCTTCAGGAAAAAAAGATATATTAATGAGAATCCATTTCCAAGAGACTCTTCTTTTGTGACACTGAACCTAGAGTGTGTTCTCATATTACTTTGTTTAAACATTTCTGAAATGTTTGGAAATCTTGTCTAGTAAGTCCTTTTTCACATCTTTATACTCCAGCCTTTCCTGAGTGTCACATCTGGAATCCTAGCCACAATTCACAAAAGTTATGGCTGGGTAAAGTGGGCCCTCCTCCGACTTGAGAATCCTTCAGTTTTCCATTCTCTCTCCCTCCCCTTTGCCTCACAAAGGTCCTAATCAAGACTGGGGTAGAAGGAAATCCCATTAGAGTCTAATAATGCTGCTTCTTTCCAGAGGGAGTCACTAGAAAGTAATTTATTTCTTCTTCAATGTGCAATTGGAAGTACTAATTGGTCACAGGCCTGTGCACCATAGTGCCATGGCCTTCGTTATCCCAAGGACAAGGGGCTGATGTGGTGACCCAAAAAGCCTATTCTTCTGCCAGCCTAGCCCTGTTTGTTCCTTCCCAACTCAGACAGCACATCCAAGTCCCCAGGACATGTAAGGCTCTGCTTATGGCTGGAATTTGTACAGTGTAAGGTACAAAACCCACAATTCTGCTGCCTGCCCGTATTAGCATCAGCGAGGGGCTGTGGTGAGAACATCGCTATCAGCTGCATTCTCTGGGGTCTTGAGCTGTAGGCAGCTCTAATTTTCAGACATGCTTTCCTTCCCCCTGCCCTGCTTTCCCCTATTGTTGTGTCTTTCCCATCAGGGGAATTCACCCTCAAGTTCAGAACACACACATTTTGGAGGGATGCAGCGGAGAATCAGCCCTTTGTGAGTGTGTTAAGGATGCTTTCCTTGACCTGTCAGGGAACATATTTTACTTGATGAGAAAGAATGCTGGGCCAAATCCCTCCCTACTGTAAGCAGGCTGCTGGAAGTGGCTGTCCATCAGGCAGGAACATGGCCTACTTTGACTGGTGGACCGTCTCCTCAGCAGATGACACTGTTTACAATGTGTTGGCTGCTTTTACTGCTCTCTTAAGTGATGGTGAGTGTTTATCCCAAACAATGCAAATAGGAAGTAATTTGTTTGTGAGCGCCTAATCCTGAAGCCCTTATTTGGTGTTTACTGAAGTTAAATTCAGCCTTTACTCAGATAAACTCCAGTTGAATTCACATGGAATTCGCCATAGTGAGGACAAGAAGAGTGGCCCTGGGAGTGCACTGCTTGTTTTTGGCCCCATCACAAAGATATTTTGAGTTCAAACACACACTGAGGGGACTAGAGGCACACACAATGACTGTCTATATGCATGCAGCACTATACGTGTGCACATGAACACAATTGCACACTAATCTAATCAATACATTCATTTCTTATTAGAACATAATTACACATCCCAGGAGGCTGGAACAGAAAAGTCCCATTAACCCCTCATGCCCTTTTCAGCTTTCCTCTGCCTTTCCATCTAACAGACCTCTGTGTCACTCCACTCATTAGCAGTTACTGTCTATGACATTGTTACATAAATAAGGATGTTGACCTGTCAGAATGGGTCACCCAATTCAAGGGTGATGATAAATATCTGTCCCTCTGAATTAGGCTAAAGACACTAGAGTACAGGACAGCTACTGTTGGTTATTGGATAGTTAATGTATAGAGGACAAAAGGTGCTGAGGCCTGGTCACTTTTTGGATCATTAATATGGATTTAGTCCTATTGTTAAAAAAAAAAAAGCACATGCACACGCAAAACTAGGTTAGCAAGAACATGCATAACTTTCAGTTTGGGATAGAATGTATGCGGGTACATTCATGGTGCTGAAGGTGTGGGTGGCTTTTACATCAAATTCATGACACTTATGGATAAACAGCCAAAATATTTTGGGACTGGGCTGAAAACAGTTTATGCCTCCCCCCTCCACTTACAAATGCAGGGGAGGTAAAAGGCACGTGGATGCCTTTAAATCAGCATAAATAACTCCAGGAAGGGAGATATGCAGTAAAACATATTCAGTTCCAAGGCAGCTAGAGAGTGCTGAAGCAGATCTCATGGTTTGCACTGAAAATCCGTTTTTGCCAAGATTCCTTTCTCAAACCCTGCTCTATTTTCAAAACACCTTTTTCTACCTAAATAATGAAGGGACTGGAGAGTATCTATAATCCCAAATCATTAATTTTGTAATTGCTATCTTTTGGCATTAGTGACAGGTTATTCTTTGCAGGTAACACTGAAGTGTGATGCAACACACTGCTTTGATTTTAACAGCATATAATGTAAAAACATCAAGGCAGTTTGTAGACAGAGGCTCTTGCCATTCCAAATAAGCATTAAAACCTTTTTCGAAAAGACTGAATGCTGTAGCTCACATGAATGAATTGAGACTCTTTCCAAAAGACTAATGTGGTAGCCCACTAAAAATGTTAAGCGCTGGGCACAACATCCCTTAGGATCTGTCTATCTGAAAGTCTAATCTCAGCACTAATCACAGGATCAGAGGGTCGTATCACTGTCTAGAATTTATTACAATGACTTGCTCTGAGTGACAGATCCAGTCTGGTAGGGAGTAAAATGTCCTGTAAAGAAGTCGGGGTAAGTACAGTGTGTCTTGGCAGAGTCAGGCCCCCAGTTTTGCTCCACTTGCCCGAAACTCAGTACGGTGTTACATACTTTACATCCGTCCACTGGGCTGCAAGAGAGTGCCTACAGCATTAGATACTGGGAAGAAATTCTCCCCTGGGAGAGTGATGAGGCCCTGGCACAGGTTGCCCAGAGAAGCTGTGGCTGCCCCATCCCTGGGAGTGCTCAAGACCAGGTTGGACAGGGCTTGGAGAAACTTGGAATAGTGGAAGATGTCCCTGCCCATGGTGAGAGGGTTGGAAATAGCTGATCTTTAAGGTCCGTTCCAACACAAACCATTTTTTATTCTATGATTCTTCTACAGCAAAGCTCTGACAGAGGATGCTACAGCCCATGCACCAACTCAGTAGTGCAAGGTACCTGAAATAAGCTGTTTCCCCATTCTTCATTTTCTCCACCCTCAGGGAGTAACTGTTTCAAGAAGTATCCCCATTTCCCCAGAACACTGATGTATGAAAATTTTGGCTAATTATTCTAGTCTGAAAATGCAGTCTCCCTGGGGTGCCAGACCTTCTAAGCACAGGAGGACCAACAAGTCAATTCAAGTCTGCTGATTCGAGTAGAGACTGTGAGTTCTGGCTTGCTGGAGAACATTCCCATCTTTATCCACGTTAAGCCAAGCAGATCTGGAAAAGACAATGCAGTTTGATTGGAAATAGGATTTTCTACAGCTCCTGAATTTTGCTTGCTAGAGTAAGACTCTGGCAGCTCTTTGGGAAAGTGTATTTGCACTGAATCAGTGTTGGCCCACAGGGAAATCTGAGCAGATGTGGCTGCACTTGGGCTCAGCTGGGTCTTTCTTTCCATTTGACAAATAATTGGCTCACTAAGAAGGTATGAAGGAGGGAAGGAAGAGAGAGAAATAAGCTGCAATGTGTTCACTGGGTAAAGCACCTGTATGTATCCTCAGACTCTGGAGTGTGGAGCTATAGTAAACCCATCGGAGACGCCTTTGGATTTCAGTGGCAGAGGAAATGTAAGTTTTTGCCCTCTCTGGCAAAATATCATATAATCAGAGGACCATTAAGGTTGGAAAAGACCTCTAAGGTCATTGAGTCCAACCATTAACAATGGCTGAATGTATTCCGCAATGTCCTCTACAAACATGACAATAGATTTATAAGAAATATAACAAGACTCTCACGACATGGGTGTTCTATTTCCTCATTCAAGCTGCAGTCCCACATACATTTTTTTAAGATGCACTAGATTCTACTATTTTGTGATTATTATTAGTAAGTCTGTAAAATAATCTGCAGATGTACTTTCTGCTTGAATATACATTTTCTCTCCAGGTTTAAGTTGGGAAAAAAAAAAGTCAATGTTTCGGTATCATTCTAACAACTCAAATTTGAAGATGTTTCAATCTGAGATTTCCTGAATATATATTTTAATATGTGTTGAAGATGATGTTACAGGAAAGACTGGGTTCTTGCATGGCTTGGAAGTGCAAGGTGCAGTAAAGGTGCTTCCTAATACCTCTGTTTCTTAAAACACTGACACCGGTCCATGTTCTGACTGATATTAGCCATCCTCAGGTATTGACACCTATTCCATTGAAATTACAGATCTGATAGTCTGTGGGAAATACGTAAAAATTGAAATTCAGAAAAAAATGCACTGAATCACATTAATTCTTTGTATTTGGTTATTTCATAAATATTTTACAGGGCTGGCATATAGGGGAGAACCTAAAACACCAAAATATAAGAATGAAAATATATTTCTTTCCTTTTTTGGGTTGATTGTAAAAACTCTTGTGCATACGCACATGCTACATTTATAAAAATAATTCCTAACACCTACTAAAAAGTCTAATCATAATATCTCAAATATGTGGCCAATATAGATGGGATTATTTTGTAGCAGTGGGTTAAGCATATTGCTGGCACAGAACTCCGTGACATGATGATATAAATTCACAGAAATAGTGCTTGCTAGTGCAGTAAAAGACGACAGCTGCTGTAACTGCTGGACTCAAAGGGAACTCTATCCAAAAATAACGAATATTTCCTGTTGCATTTCAGAAGTGCATGATTTGCACATGTGAGGGTGGGTCATAACTCAGTCATGCCTGCATGGCCCTCTGTATACTGCATGGTAATGCTGAGCAGAATTGATAAGAGGTCCCAAGTTAACTGTGCACATACTTGACATGAGAATTCCAGTGAGGCACCCCAGGGATCCAATCCCATGGCACAGCCATGGGCTAGGTACCCCTGGCGCACTCCTGGCAATGGCACTGCTGCCATAACCTGCCCTGGGCAAGAAATTACTTCTGCTTCTACTGCAGCCCATGAACAATCCACCCATCTGTGCCGTGTTTTTTGTGCTGTGGGTACCTTTCCAACAGGAACTGGACTGAGATCACTGGTTTATTCCAGTCTAGCCACTGAAAGGCTGCCTTTTTATTAAAACCATACTCTCTGTGAAATACATCTTTGTCTATGAAACAGCATGGCCATTACATAATAAGTTGGTGATTTATGGTTGTCAATGTGTTTGCAGTAGGCTTTGAGGGATTAGGATTTGTTAGCCCAGGGCTGTCCATCTCCAGGTGCTTTCATGCTTGTTTGCTTTACTGAAACATAATAATTGATGGGACTTAGCTTCTTCAAGCGTGAACAGTGCTGTTTCTGCCATTGAGTGAGGCAAACCCAAACCAGCAGCTATAGGGTAAAATGTATCAGAATTATCTGAAGCACCTGGACACTTGTCAGAGTGACATGAGAATCTACTTGGGCTATCTCCAGAGCTCAGGAATTGGTAGCAGGATGGAGCACCATGAGCATTAATTTACTGTGCAGAGAAGTGCTTGAAGCTCTGATTCCACAAACATTTTTCTCTGTGGCACTTTTGGCTCCAGCAAGTCATGCTGCCACCAGCCAGGGCTGTTTGTGGCAGTTTCTACACTGCCCTCTTTGTTCTGCATGGACGTGGAGAGGTGGCAGGAGCATGGGAGCAGCAGGGAGAGCCAGAGTGGACATCGCCTGCTGATGCTGACTCCATGTCCCAGAGCAACATGTGTGTAACCACAACCCAAAGGCCAGGATGAATAAGCTTAGGTGAAAGTCTCTGACTAAATCCTTCTGGGAAATAGGCTCTAGGGTCTTTCAAAAGCGTTACCTGTTGCCAGTAGAGACTGGATATCTCAAAGAAAGGCAAAGGGCTGTTTAATCTAATCCTTTAAGTGTATATTACCATCTATCAAAGAAATCGCTGGCACAGCTGCCATTAATGGGAAGGTGTGAGCATTCTCAGCAAGTAAGTAAAGATTACACTGCCCTCTCTGAAGTGGTCCCTGGTATTAATCTAATCAGTGCCAGGTACAGGAGCTGCTGATCTGTGTCAAGAACATCTCTCTCTCTCCCCTTTTACCTGGGTTAAGCCTATTCCCTGAGTGTTAAAGTAATATTTTGTAAGTATTGAAGCTGAAACAAAATATGAAAAAGCAAGTGTATTACAGTGCAATAGGAGAGAGAGCTGTAGTGTCCATTGCATCAGTTTATCTGAAAATTTGGATGGTGAAATGTGCCTTGCTCCTTTGACTGTGTGTTGTCAAAGGGGTGTGTGCAATGCATGGGAGCAACAGAGGAAGCAAAACTGCTGTGAGTGGATTATCCACCATGAATTACTCAACATCCCCATGCCAATGAAGTTAAAAATATTCCTATACAATGGCATGCATGTCACCAGTGTGGTACCAGCTGGTGTCACTTGAGTGTAATGCAATAAACTGCCTAAATTTCTCCATATACCATTATAGGGCGAATGTGCCAAGGCCCCTCTGCCTCCAGCTCCACAAGTTACACCTTGAAAATGCTCATTTGCGAGTTTGCCCATAAGTGGTGCATGCAAAAACCTCCACTCTTGCACTAAATCCTTCAAGTTAAGGTGGAGAAATGAGGTACAGAAGGAAGCAGAACTCCAGAGGCAGGTGACAAGAGGCTGATGCTTGTGAGCCTTTTTTACACCCCAAGTCTGCCATTCATCAGTCCCCATGACAAGAAGGTCTTTTGTCTGACTGGTTGACCTAACCCCAGGACCACACAAGCATGTGTGTCTGGGACAGGGTGTGCTGGTGCTTATCCTGAACAGGGCCAGCCAGGAACATCAGTCAGGAGCTACATCGCAAGTTTTTACCCCCAAACACCTCTCAGCTCTCTGTTGACAGAGAGATGCTGGAGCCTTTGTAATGCCTAGAGCCAAGGTGCCCCACACTGTGATCTCGTCAGATGTCACGTGCTGACTCAGGGCTTCAATGGAGGCCTTTAACAGTGGGCATGGGAGGCACTGGTGGTGAATAAGTGGCATCTTTTCTTATGAATATGCCTTAAAATATGCCTTAAACTCACTGCAGTGTCCACTGTAGGCACCTACCCCAGTAACAAACTTGGTCTTAACTTTTCCTGTTCATCTGGTCATTTTTCCATCATTTTTGCAAAAGTGCATGTGATATTGTAATTAATGGCTGCACTACTGGTAGTGAAAGCAGACAGTGCTACAGGGTGGATCTCACCTCCAACAGTCTGGGACAGGTGTGCAGGCAGGAAACAAAGGAACGTGGTGTTCCCTAGCATCAAGCAGTCCCCATTTTTGGCTGGAGTGATGGGAAATGTGGCCATGAGAAGAAAGCAGGGGCAACAGGCATGCCCTGAAGCCATGGTGGAGACAGGGTGAAGGCAGAATGACTGATTCTCACTGTAGGAAATGTGTGTGATAGAATCAAAGCAGGTCAGCAGTTAGAAAATAAGCAAATACAAAATCTGAGAAAATACAGTTTTCCAGGCTACAGAGCCAAGTTCCTTCAGGCACTGATTCCATTTACATCCATGAAAGGAGAAAATATCACACTGAAATATGGGATTTCCACTTCTGAATTACAATTCTATGCACTCAAACATATGGCCCATGTCCCCCTGACCCCACCAGGAACAGTTCCACAGTTTCTCTCATAGCTAGCTTGCCACGCTGGGCTGGCAGGATTTCCAGATTTGGGATAGACAGTCTCTGCTCCGTGACCACCTTTTCTGCAACCCTTTTGGTTTGGGCAGAAGGACATCCTTTCCCAGCAGTAATTCACACTGCTGGAACTCTCAGTAACTTGGTGTAGAGAAGAACAGCCCCTTAGATTGGGCTTTGTCTGTGTTAATCTTCATGGATACGGCACATACCTTTTGCCAACAGGTAGGATGAACAGATTTGCTGGGTGTGCACATTCATGTCTGTATCCTACTGCATGAACTTGGCATTTTAGATTTATCTCAACAGCCAATAACATGTTCAATTCAGCTCTCATGATAAAGGGGTGCACAGCTCCATTCACCAGCATCCTTCTGGACCACTGTAGAAATTTTGGAAGCATAATGCATTCTTTAAATAAATGAAGAATCCTACTCAGTTATTCAGCATCATTAATTCAAACTTTATTGATATTTTGCTGTGTTTTAATTTTGGTATACTTCCAAAAGGAATAGAACCAGATATGGAGACATGCACAGATTTATATATGTGTGTGTGTGTATGAATACATATATATAGATATACAGTTATATAGATATATAAATATAGATATAAACACAAGGGATCATAAGAAACTGGTGCTCTACTGGATTTCAGAGTCCTGATGCTGAATTTACTCTGTTTGTTCTGAGGTCAGATCTGGCAAGGACTGTGCTTTGCCCTCAGCACTCAGTTCAAGGTCCCTCTGAAGTCCCACAGATGTGAGTTGTCTTTCATCCCCAATATTCCTCATTTTCACATGCTTGTTCACATCCAGGTTCTGGAAGAGGCTTCCAGAGGAAATGCCAGAATTTTATTAGGGAGAGATTGTTGTGCTTTTGCTTCCTGAGGAGGCCTGATGAGATGTGAAATCAGCATCACACTGCTGCAGGAGGCTCAGAGGTGAGGGAAGCAGACAAGATGGGAAAGTCAGTAGGAAGAAGGAAAAGTGCAAAAGAGGTACAGTGCACAGGGATGTAAAGAGAAAGGAAATGTCAGATGAGCAGAGAGGGTCTTCTCTGGTTTGCAGCATTAATGATATCTGTGTCTGCATTTGTCACATCATTTAACAGTGACCTGGAAATGATTATTTTTATTGCATTTATGCTTTTCATCACTTGTTGATGATTTACAATGAAAGCTGAAAAGAGATCACAGTTTGATTTATTTTTTTAAATATACTTGTTGTTGCTGTTCCATATCTCAAGCTTTCTGTATACACAAACTTTTTGCCAGCACAGCTATATTAGTTCAGATGGATCCTGATATGTTACAATCCTTCTCCTGCAGAAACTCAAACCCTCATCAGCATGTGCTTTGGTCAGTCCAGTCATTTTCAATAGCTTTACTTTCTATCCATAAGAAATGCTCAAGCTGTCAGAAGTTTGCTGGCAGACAGGCTTTAAAATGTCAGGAAGATAGAGATGAGAGAAGTGGAGAGTGGAATTTTACTGCCAATACTTACCTGTGCTACATGAAAAATGGGGAAGAGGATTTATTTCCTTGCCTCAATTCCTTTTGCACTTCTCCTTTAAAGGATATATTTTTTAAAATGCACATGTACTAATATGCTCATTTTCAGTTGTGATTGTTGTCTAATTAACAGGGTATTTATTACATTTAAGCATGTTGAGCTGACAGAAACAGGTGGAAAAATATTGTAATAATTCATTAGGCAGAAGTGAGGAAACACTACATACAAGCATGTATGTCTATGTGTTTATGGGCAGATGTGTATTAAACTCCACACAGCACATTATATCTGGGACAGGGCCCTCCCAAGGACATGGATGACAAACAAGCATGATGAATTTAAAATAACAGAGTAAGAGTTGAAAATAAATCCAGAGATCAAACAGAAAAACAGCAGAGAAGATAGGGGAAACTGAGAGGAAGTTCTAGGTTAGTGGAGAGGGGAAAATAAATATTCCATTTGTATATGTTTGATTCTGGACGTGGAGAAGAGAAAACTTGTAGCAATACAAATGAGGGAAAAGCTTAAAATTGCAGAAGAATAAAGGACACATAAGGTGAGAAGGCAGACCTGTACCCACCAAGCTCATTTTTCAATATAGTAAAAAGAAAACCTGAATGATACTGATCTTCACCAGTTTAAGATACAGTAAAATAAAAATGATAAAACTGGCTTTATTTCAGGAAAAAAGAATCCATATATTATAATTATCCTTAATAGGGATCATTCAGCATTTTCCTTTCCAAGAATAATAAGTTCTAACAGGAGCTTTTTAGGCACAAACTACTGCAATCAGAGTTAAGATAAAAACATCCCTATATCTGTACCCAGGAATTTTAAAGGATCTCAGAGGTTTTCTGGGGTGCCAGTAGATACCAACTGGACATAAGCTTCCAGAAATACTAAGTCATAAGTGCCATCCATGACTATGTGAAAAGGAAGCTGCGAATTAGGGATGTTTAAGGCAGGTGACTTCTGCATGTCCCGAGAATAACAGAGTGGAGATTAAGGTGGATGCTGTTTTGCTGAAAATTTTGAAATCAGAGAATAGAAACTCTGATATAAATCTGTTTAGGAAATTCTATGGAATACACTAAATTTGAAATAGAGCTATGGGACAAATATACACACACTTATGCCTAACTTGTTGCAAACTCCTACTGTGTGAAGTGGTTTCACACTCAATATGTTGAACTTCCTATGTCTTCTATTTTTAAATATGAACATTAAACACCTATTTCCTTATGGCTTGTATTGCAAGGCTAAGCTCTCCAGCAGCACAGCTCCAGGGCTGTGACTTATGTGTCCTCTGTAAATTTTGTCTTGTATGAGCCACATACAACCTCCCAAATCTATAAAATTAAACCGATCATCTTTGATCTAAAGAGTACAAGCTCAGTAAGAGGAAACCACGTGGTTATCTGTGAGTCAAAAGATGATGGTGTCTCCTTTGGCCCTTCTCAAAATCTGATAATTGAGACAAGGAATAATTACTGTTTCTCAACTCCTTCTTCACTTCCTTGAATGCAACCATATTGATTTTTAAGCAGCTTGAAATATAAAAGTATTATATGGAGACATCAGGAAAATGGGGATCAGACATGTACAGGTAGAGACCTATATAACATGGAAGTTATTGGTTAAATTGCATGAATTAATGTTTCTAAATAGGCTTCTGATATCTTTTGAAGAAAGGGAAAAGAAAAGAAAAAATACCATTGAAAGGAGATAAATTTAAATGTGCAACAGCACAGAAAAATAAATATTGTCATTAATTTAGTGGTATCTTCATAGTTTATATGAATTTAGGTTAAAAAGCAAATGTTTATAAAACTAGAGCTTTTCCTTTGTATCTGCACCGGCTCTAGGTTGCCAGATAAATTAAATACCTCTTAAAAAACTTTTTTGTTTTTCTGAACCTACTGTCTGTCAAAAACTTAGAGGAGCTGAAAAACCCCTGAGTAAGCCAGAGACTCAGTGTGAGAATTACAGTTGATTGCTCCAGCCCCTGATTGCCTGGTATCTTTGGCAAGAACAAACACAGAGCCCTATGACTTGATACCTCAAACCACAACCTGTGATAATCCATACTCTTTAATCCTTCGTATAGCTGTCACTGTGTCATCATAGTTTATTTTAAAATGGTGTTCCTCAGTACTAATCTCATTCCCAATTATTCATATTAATGTTAGAATTAGAGTGAATTAGGGCATTATATGCCTCATATGTGACACTTAAGCACTTTTAAGTAATTGCACAGGGGAGAAGAGAGCATCAAATGGGAATGGCACAAACAGTATGAAAAATGGAAGAGAACTAGGATTAAACTTTTAATAGAAGTAACTCCAGCAGAACTTTCCCACAGGCAACAGAACTGTGATATTTTTAGCTGGTTGAGGCCAATCTATGTTAAGAATAGCATTGCAGTGGGAAAATACACAATTTCTATTATGGGGCAGTCAGAATACCAACATACTGATGATACACTGGTATAAAATATGTAATTATCTAGCACGCAAAAGAATAAATCACATAAACTGTTTACAGTAGAAATTGTGAAGGGACAATGACACATTGTTGTCTTCTTTGCATAGCAAGGATAAAGTTTGGCTTCTAAAACTGCAAAATCTAATTCGTGATCTTTATGTGATGCTTCCTGCAAGAAGGCTCTGATAAATTAGTTTTTAAAAATTTTTATTTCTAATAAATTAGGTTAGATATTGACTTGGTTAAAATGAGAGACAGAAGTGCTTAAAATTAGAAAGATATCCACTTGGATAACATCTTGTGTTTCTTCACATTGTACCAATAGTCTAAAATTGCACACAGTAGTCCTCCTTTCCCATGCAGCCTCAGATAACTGCTATTTTCTTTCTAGAACCATAGTATTGTGCTTCATTCAGTGCAAAATTCATAATCATACCTGGAGTAAAGCCCAACTCTTTGAGAGCTGTGTTTGGAGTGATTATTCTTGTTACAGAACTCCTAGTCCATCATATTAATAATCATTAATAATGCAGAAAACAAAGGCATTGAGTGTCCTCATCTATCATCATGTATAAAAATAGTTTTAATTGATAAGCCCCGTCTGGTCTGTGTGCTATTATTGTATCACTATAAATTGTAAAAATAGGGTGAAATCAATATTTTTATCTGTCCTCCTTGGTAGCAAAGAAAGACCTAAGCTTCAGGATTAGTGGGCAGATATGAGGAGGATTTCTTTCTTTGTGATACAAATCTGTATTAATTGATTTTTCTTGATGTGGATTAATTGCAGCTCTTTATTAGGAATAATATCACAAATAAACTATAGGGAAGTATAGATTGCTAAGCCTAGATTTCAACTGAATGAGGCTAATCAATACCTAAGTCTGTAATTTAAAGCAATTCATTAGGGCCTCGGGAAAAGCTAAATAATATACGTGAGAAATGTCTCATCTGGAGCCTTACAGGAGTTTCTCCCTAAACAGAATAAATACATTTGTAATATATAATTATTGCAGATTAATCTTGCTCAAATGCTTTTTTTCTATTCTCCAGCTCTTGCTCTAAGGGTGAGGAGAACACCAATGGGCCAGAGCCCTGTGCTGTGTTTGTCATTAGGTGGGCAAGGGAGGAGGGGAGCACAAGTCTGAGGAGGAGAGGCTGAGGGAGCTGGGGGAGCTCAGCCTGGAGAAAAGGAGACTCAGAGGGGACCTTCTCTGTCTCCACAATTCCCTGACAGGAGGGTGCAGCCAGGTGGGGGTCGGGCTCTACTCCCAGGAAACAAGGGAACAAGAGGAAACAGCCTCAAGTTGCACTGGGGTAGGTTTAGATTTAATATTAGTGAAAATTAGTTCATGGAAATGTTGGCCAGGCAGTGGAACAGGCTGCCCAGGGCAGTAGTGGAGTCACCATCCCCAGAGGGATCTAAAAGCTGTGTAGATGTGGCACTTGGGGACATAGGTTAGTGGTGGCCTTGGCAGTGCTGGGTTAGTGGTTGAATTCCATGATCTTAGAGGGCTTTCCCAACCTAAATGATTCTATTCTTTGACTCTAGCATTGTAGTACCTGTAGAGCAGGTATATTTTGGGTCTTATAGGTCATTAAAAGCTGATTGCACTGGTGCGTCCCTTGTGCTCTCAGTTCAATCAAATGGACAAAAGATCTTAGGTATCCATCTAAGTTAAACACAGCAGCAAACATTATTAAAATTACTATAGTAGCTGCCTCCAGGAAATTTTAGTGACCTGTAGCGAGTGTTTATTTTCAGGGATTTGTGAAGATCTCTTAGAATAAAAATTGTATCATAAAATAAGGCTGTAGCATTTGAGCACAGAACTGCCATAATGCTTGAGATAGATCCTAAGTTTAGAAGCACTAAATGCAAAACCTGGGATAAAACAACTAAGTGCAACAGCAGTGAACAAAAAAGTTAAATTTCAAAATTATATTACAGTAAGTATATTTTAAACATACATATTTGCATACATTCTTCCTGGCCATGTGTGTGGATGACATAGAAACAGACGTCAAGAATGTACTAGTAGTTCTGACTAGTTCAAATTTTACCAAATCCATGAACTTCTTTAAACTTGCAGAGGAGATGCATTTGCCCTGTTAATTCCATGAATGCTGCATTTAACAAGATGTTTCCTTTCTGCTGCTTAAGAAACTTGATTTTAGAGCTAGAAATCCCAAACTCTTAGCACAAGTCCCAGGTTTCAGTGAGGCTACAGCAGGGACAAAGGCAAATGATTCCTGCTGGGTAAACCATTATTTTCTCTACAATAGAATAAGCCAGGCAAAACATTCTATTAACTCTCCAATGTGCATATCCTGTTAACCAGGAGATGCTGTTATTGCCATAAGCTTTGTCCATTTTTTTTTTTTCCTTCTAGGAGAAAAACTACCTTAATTTGCAGTACTGGTACCTGCAAATTCCTCCAGTGGAAATTCCTCCAGTGAGTTTGACTCCCATGTGAAGCTACAACAGCTTATTAACTCATGTGCAGCTAAGATAAACTAACCAGGTATTTAACTTGGTTAAGTGACTTGACTTTGACTCCTGGTTCCCACATACACAACTTTGTTCTTGTTTTTGTGTTAAGGATTGTTTTGACAAGTAAGTCATCTAACAAAGTAGCTGCTACCTAAATTAACTTCTTCCAGGAAAGACTTGACATGATTTGGGGCTGATTTTCTGTATGCCATGGTCCCTTTGCACAACGGATACAAAGGGTATTTAATTGATGTAGAAATAATGCCCCACATAACTACATCATGAAAGATGCTAGAGGATAGAAATTTCTTGCTTTTTCTCATTCATTTATATCTCTCATTTACAAATTCCATGTTGTTTCCATGCCAGCACCATAAATCAAGACCTAAACCGGAAGATGTGTGGAAATGGGAGGGCACCCAGGACTGACTGCTCTTGCATCTGACAGCTAACAAAGCCAAGGGAATAAACACCATAAGTCAGTGTGCCCTCTCTCTGGCTTAGATTGTCTGAAGGCCATCTGAATAAACTCTCAGATGCAGCAGGAAGCCCTGGGACTAGATCTTTCACCTTCCTTTTATTGTCATTTTCCAATTGCTTTCATTTTTCAGTGACGCCAGCACACTTGTTCATTGATGTTCCATTCTGGCCTAGCTTTGTCAGATCCACACAGAAGAGTCTGAAGCCAAGAACAAATAGGGCCTCAAAAAGAGGGGCTTTTTTTGAGGCATCCTTAGACATGAGGAAGTGAAGACATCGTCCCCTCC
>VZRX01010739.1:313-42337 GCA_013398075.1 Notiomystis cincta
GGGCTGAGAGAGACCGGGGCTGCTGCCCCCGGTATCGGCTCGGGTGAGCCCTTCCCCGGCCCGGCGGAATACGATGCGCCGCCCCGGTTCCCGCCCGGACCGGTAGCGCAAAGTACCGGGCGCCGTCGGAGCGGATATGGAGGCACCGGAAGCCGCCTCAGCGCGCAGGTGTGAGGCGGTGGCGGCAGCCGCGGGCCCTGCGCGGGGCCGGGGGCAGAGCGGCCTCGCCTCCCTCCGCAGCACGCTCAGATTGTCCCTCCGCCGCCTTTCCTCCCGGCGCGGCAGGACCGGGAACTGCGCAGTCAGGTCTGGGACGAGCCGCCCGCCTTGCCCCGGTGAGTGTCGTAGCCCGGCAGGGAGTTTGCCTGATGGGGGTGGCTTTTCCGCTCCTTTTTTAATTAATGATCGCTCTTTCCGCGTGTGGAGAGTGACTCGTTTATAAGCTTTTCCAGCCGTTTATCCCTCGGAGAGGAGATGATCCATGAACGGGGAGCCATCACCTATTCCCTCATGCTCCGTTCTTTAACTGGAAATCGTTCTTGCAACAGTTAATACAACTTCAGAACTTCAGTTCGTAAAGCTGCCTGAAACTAAATATTCTGCAGCGGTCAAATACTGATTGAATAAATATGTTACATATATATATGTATCTCTTTTAATATCTACCTGTAAGACTCTTGCATTTTTTAAGTGTAGACTGTGACTGAACTCTGAGCATCAGATCAACTCAGCGATTCATCGGTTTCAGACCTTCTCCTGAATTTTTCTGTTTTAGGGCATTAACAAAACAAATATGCTTCTTCTCATACAACGATGCTGCTTCAAAACACCTTTCAAAGTAAGTTGCTGAAGGCTTTTTTTGCTGATTTTATTTAAAAGTAAAATAGCAAAAAGTAGGACTGCAGCAGAAAAAAAGTGGCTTCCAAGTTGGAGTTTTATCACACGTTTATCACTCAGTTTTTCTGAAATAGTTCATCGTTTCTACAGCACCTTTAGGCAAAGCTGTTTCTTTTATAAAATGGGATTTTATTGTTTCAAGGTCTCTTTTCCTGTGAGATCTCGATGGAGTAGTGAGGGAACAGCAGTTAGTTTCTGGGGTGACCTTATCCTGCCTCTATTTAAAACTATTTTATATTTTACTCTGAAAAGAACTGACATATCCCAAAAGTGCCTAAAGAATTCATGTGTGTGGGGAGGGATAGGTGGGCCCTGAGTAATCTTTGCTTATGCACCCTGGAGAGCCCAGTTGCTCTTCATCAGCTGCACTGGGTACCTTCATTAATTCAGCCAAAACCACTTGAAATTCGAAAGCAAGGCCAGCTGTGGTGTGGCCTGGCCTGGGAAACCACTGGGTGTGACGTTCAGGAGGTAGTTTGGGTACCTCAGATCTGTAAGCCTGCACTGTGCAGTGTTCAGAACAAGTTTTGTGCTTGCAGCTGCAGAAGGTGACTGGTCCCAGACTGCTGCTCTGTGGGGAGAACCAGAGAACTCGGTGTTCCTTCGCCCTCCAGCTGCAGAGGGATGCACCTCCTGTCTCACCATCTCCGAGCCTCAGACCAGCACCACTTTACACAGCCAAGCTCCAGGCTTTTCACACCTCTCTCCCCGCCTTCAAGAAGAAAACCCCTGCAGAACCTGAGGCACACTCACAAAAAAGCCGGGAGTCACTGAAGGATTCTCCCAGGCCAGCCCTCTACTTAAGCCTTGGGGGGCTGATTCCGTTTGTGGCCGTGCCCCTGGCCATGGCCCTGCAGGGCATTTACTGCCCAGAGCTGGCCTTCGCTCAGCTCGTCTATGGCGCTGCAACAGCGGCGTTCCTGGGGGGAATGAGGTGGGGCTTTGCCCTCCCGGAAAACAGCCCAGCCAGGCCAGACTGGCTGAACCTGGCGAACGGCACAATCCCCCCTCTGCTCGCCTGCCAAGCCCTGCTTTTCAAAGATACTGCTCAGGGCGCACTGATGCTCACGCTGGCCCTGGGGGTGGCGCTGCATTACGACGTTTCCCTTCTTCCCGGCTACCCCAGGTGGTTTAAAGCACTGAGGGTAATGGGAACAGTGGTGATGATATTATCCCTGCTGGCCACTGTAGGACTGAAGGCTTTCTTAGAGGGGGAGCAAAGTGATGATAGAAAAAAGTGGCAGAACACAAACACAAATCAGTAAGGAAAAGCTGTTATCTGCCAATAAGGTGTTTGTATGGAGTTCCAGGAGAAATGAAGACCGATTTGTGCTTAGAAGTCATATGATGGCAGGGATCAAGATGCTTATTCTTGAAGCAAAATAATTTTCCAGCTGATTTTGAAGCTAGTTCAGGAGGGAAGGATTGTAAATAGCAATTACTTCCAAGGCAAGCATGAGTCTGTCCTTATCTGTAGAACAAAGAATCCCTCCTGAACGAGAAGTTGCTGTTCTAGGAATTCAGATTGGCAGTTCAAAATGACATGGGTATGAATTGCTCTATGCTGAACTATGAAAGTATCTGGCTTAACTGTAATGTGTGATCATGTTCTGAGGTGGGGCAAACAACAGTAACAAGGTGAAAGCAGTCCTAGTTTGGTGTTTAAAGAAGTAGCATAGAAAAGCACATTCTACTCAGCTGCTGTGTTGTGGAACAAGGCTCCTATTTCACTCCTACTTTCAGAGAAGCTGCTGAAAATCACAGAATCACAGAATGGTTTGGGTTGGAAGGGACCTTAAAGATCATCTTGTTTCACCCCCCTGCCATGTACAGGGACCCCTTCCACTGGATCAGGTTGCTCAGAGTCCATCCAGCCTGAGCACTTCAGGGGTGCTGCGTGGGGAAGTGCTCAGTGTGGTGCCAGGTAGGAAGGGACAGGTGAGGTTGGTTTGCAGTGGCAAGCCAAGGTCAGCACTCTCCTAAAATGTGTCATTCCTGCTGTGCTGGAGTGGGGAAAGCTGAAGGGGCAGCTTTGCATCTTTCACAAGGTACCACAGAAGATAGAAGGTCAAAGTCCTGCTCAGGCTTACTGAAACTGAAAGGGCTATTTGGGCCACCTCTTCCCAGGTTTTGTTTGGATTTAGGGCTGCCCAGCAAAGCAAGCTGCATGCAACACAGCCAGAAAGATCTGCCATACTCCTAAATTAAAGGACTGGTAACTTATGCTATGACACAAGGACTCAAGTGCTGGCACTAAGGGATCAGATAATGGGACTGAAAGTAGCTTCTCATGCCTTCTCCCTCCTAAGAATCCATCTATTTGGGCAGGTACAAATGGACTTGTAGCCTGCAAACCCTCCATGATGGGCCTATTACTGAAACCATTGCAGAAACACATGCTCTTGGTACTTAAGTCTTCCTACACATCCTTCACTGGAACAGTGGAAGATACAGCCTAAGTCACATGGATTTTCTTTTCTAGTGTCAGCTACCTCAAGAAACCTATGAAATGGGATGTGGACATATTTCTTTTAAGCTTTTTATCAGAAGAATTTAAGTACAAGATGCAAGAAGAAAGCTGAAAATGAGATCTACACATGGTCTTAGGACCAGATGATCCTAATAGTTCTGTTAAAGCACTATTCTTCATTGTCATTCTACACCAAATAAAGCACATATTGTCCCTTAAAACTTGTTACCTGTTCATTCTGCAAAGAACAGATGTTTTAGAAACCTGCCTGCCCTGGAGATGGAACCATTTGTATGATGTTGCTGAAACAGCAGCCTCTCCCTTATGCAATCTGTTAACCTTTGTATGTTAAACAATATATTAAACAATTGTGGGTATCAGTTGCTCTCTGCTGAACTATGAAAGTACCCTATTAAACAATATATTTCAGAGCTTTCTGAACATAAAGGAAATAAAATTTTGTGAATGAAAATGCTTTTTTCTATTCCTTCTTACTTGGACATGGCATCTTTTAAGACGAATCCAGAGAAGTGTCCTGTCTTTGTCTTGATTAGGTAAAAGAGCTGCTGAGGATCAGAGACCATAATCACCCAGCGTTGAAGTTTCATTCAAACATGACAGAATCAGTTAGAAAACCTGGAGAAGGTAACTTCAGACAACTGCAGACTCCCTCCAGCTCCATTAAACCAGGAAGTTTTCAGGTAGGGATCAGCAGAAAACCTGCAGTTCCCAAACTAATAAAATACAGCTAAGGCTGTGTTTCTCAAACGGTTCCATGAGGGATCTTGAAATGTAAAGAAGAAAGACTTAAGAAATATTACCTGTAATTCCATCCCACAGAGGGCTGAATAGAGCTGGCAAGGCAGACAGACTCCCAGTAAGTCTGAGTGATTTTACACTGAGAAGAGAAATACATGACTGTTTTACTGCAGAAGCATGTTACTTCCACCACTCAAACAGTCACAATTTATAACCAATCTTTCCCTAGTGTTCTACTGGGAAATATGATTTCCAATAAAAAGAAAAAATTACCTATTATATGAAAGTGGCAGTAATATGACTTACTAAATTATGAAAGCAACCTATTGAAGAGCATTCCAGTCAGTTCTGAAAATGCATTTTATTATGAAAAACAGTCTAAACAAGCTTATACTTGAAAAAAATCAAACCATTAATTCAGACACATAAGAAATTCTTTGAAGTAAAAGCACACATAAAATTATGGAACAATCAGAGAAACTCTCCATCATCTAGTGTGTTTTAGCCCAATCCTGTGTTAGACTTTAGAACCTAGATTATTAAAGTACTTGCAACACTCATCTTGGAAGATTTATTCATGTTAATTTGTTAATTTTACACAGGGGATATTGACCTAAACAGCATGAATGCTCCTTTGTCTACACAGTGCCAGGCTTCCTGTTTTGTGACATTCCAGTTGTGGTTTTGTGTTCCAGAATAACACTGTCTATCAAAATTCAAGCAGCCTCACTTCAGACTCCATCCGAATCATCCACAGCTGTGCTGAAAATGCAGACACAGTGTGCAAAAAGCAACTTCAAATACGTTAATTAAATGAATCTAGAAATAACTCCAAACTCCTGGTAGTACTGATCTACTAAATGTATCTGAGCTAAATACAAACTCCTCAAGAGCACACTGATACCATCACTTCAATGCTAAATGCAGCTAATTCTATCTCAAAAAGTTCAATTGGCTCAAATTTGGATGAGGCAGGGTACAAGATGTAGCAGTGAGGGTGAAGGAGTGTGCCTTGTAGAATAGCAAGTATTCAATGCCAAGTCTCAGCATGTGTCACAGAGTAAAAACACATTTCACTATGGGGAAAAAAATATGGGGGCTAAAGCCTTCCCCTGTGTTTTTATACTAAGAGCAGTCCTAAACAGAACAGCCAGTCTAATGAATAGCATTTGCATCTAAAATTCACTAGAGCTTACACAAAAAGGAGCTCTGCTTGCATCACTGACACCACTGAGAAGAAAAGCCAGTGCTGAAGGGGAATGGCATTATTAGAACTGTGAGGACAACCTACCAGAATAGGAAATTCTCACTCAAATTTGCAGAGTGGCCAGAAAGTAAAGATCCAATTCATAATTTAATGCCCACCATGTCCAGCAACAGAAAAGAGGCTTAAATGCATCAAAGTCATAAGCAGAAGCACCAAGTCTTTCCTGTCTGTTATCTTCTCTTCTGCCAGAAAAGGAACTAAATGCCATCCAAAACGCCCATCTGACCTTACCTACAGGTATCTCCTTGCTAAAATGCCAGCTGAGTAACAACCTGCTTAATGTCTCTGATGTGTTGGAATTATTTCTTCAGATTTTTACAGGGCAAATTCACCACTTCTTTCAGTGGGCTTAATCCAGTTATAAGAGGCATTCCTACTCTTAACAGAATACTTCCTGAGACAGACACTGGATAAGCCAATTTACTTTGAAGGGCTTTTCCTTTTGCTCAGGAAAATCCCTCTGATCTAATCTCCACTGAAGCTCCTGTGTTAAAGAGGTTTCTGGCCAATGAAACAGGAAGTCTGAGGAGACATAATTTACTCATTCCTTGAATGAGTTTTCTTCTCTGTGTTTTACAGCACAGCTACGCCTCCTTCGCAGCGGCTGGTGATCATGTTGGCAATTTCAGTCCAGCTGTCCATGTGAGGGTTATAAACTTCAACAGAGTCAGAGGTTACTGGAGCAGCAAAATCAGGACTGGGAGCTCGGCCTCCTGAGGCGTAAAGCAGTCCATTCACAGCCACAACACAGACACCAGCTCTTGGGATCTTCATCGAAGCAACTTCAACCCACTTTTCCTAACAAGAATGTGAGAGATCAAGAAATAGTTTTAGGGCAAGCCCTGATTCTGATGAAGTGACTTTTAAAGCTTAAAGACTGAAACGTATACAAGGAACATTATGTATACATTTCACAGGCTTAAATGAGGTATGTGTACAGTATCAAGAGGATTGTCAAGCCAGGAATGACAACACTTTCACAAGGAGTCCAAATTGTGTTGATCACTGAAGAACAGATCACATACACTCCACACACAACACCCCTCCCTTTCTTCAGTCACTGCAAGATGCAGTCAGGCTCCAAAATAGAGCATGGTACAGTTTGAGGTGGTGGAAACAGGAAAACTAGATGCAATTTGAAAAGCAAAACAGATGGCACATGGTAATGATTATGTTCTGCTTTTAAGAGTAGCTACTCTTCCAAAGAGCAGCATAGAAACATGAGCAATAACAGTCTGGAATCATTTTTTATCTTCTTCTAGTCATGCTGAAACACCACTACATTTTGATGCAGAAAATCCTCAAATTTTGCAATAAAAGGTAACTCTTATCTTTACAATGAGTTTTTTCTCTCTATTCAGATTATTGAGCTTTCTATTGCAGAGGGGGAATCTATCCTCTCATCCTCACCCTAAGAAGTATTTACCAAACTACCTGTGCATGGTTTAACCAAGACAACTACTTAGGACAGACCATGAGATCACCAAAGCTTTGTTTCACTCAATATAACCAGCCAGTAGTGAAAAGGAAATGCAATTTCCAGCTTTTTCTTTTTAAAGAAAGGAAGCAGGCTACCTCTGCAGATCTTACACAAAGCTGATGCAATCTACATTTATGAGAAGAAGGGACTCTACCATACCTCTTCGAATGAGTATCGTTCTACACTAGCAAGTGCATCCTGAGATTCATTCCAGCCTCCCACAGCATAGATACAATCGTTGAGAGCAGCCACACCAAGGTAGGCTCTTCGGGTGCCCATTGGAGCGAGCTCAGACCAGCGTTTGGAGATGGGGTCGTAGACTTCCACGGAACGTAGCTCTACTCCTTCACTGCTGATGCCACCAACAACATAAATCAAACCTGCAGAAACAGTTTCTCCTCTTTTAGGCTTCATTATACAAAGACAGAAAATTACTGTTACAACACAAGTGTCAGCCTGACATTGAGATGGCTAAAGAATGACAGAAAATCCTCCTCTTGCTCAGTAGTAGAATACATAAAGCTTTTGCATGAGTAGCTTGAGGCTTGAGCACTGGAAGCTCTGAGAAAAGCAAAAATTAATTAAGTGCAAGGGAAGGAATTGCTGACCTGGCCAGGATCAAATACTTAGTAAGCACATTTATTGATCAAGTACTTAGACATGTCTGTCTTAAAATAACCTGTGGCGAGTCTTCAGGTTGTCACAAAGAAAAACATATAAACACAAATATGGAAGATAAATAAAAGCAGTATCAGAAAGAACAATAAACTGCTAAAAGACTAGCTGCATAACCATACTGGCAACCATGTAAAAACTTTTCATGAGAAAGAAGACACAAGACAAGAGAAAACTTTATAGTCTTTGAATGATGCAGAATTAAACATAGAGTACTAGAACAACAAACAAGCAAGGCACAAGCATATGTAAGAGCTCAGTACAAGACAGGTAAGAATTCATGAGGGAGACATAAAGCTTCAAAATCCAATAGCTGTTGGAACTATTTATGGATATAAACTTAATAATATTCACCTTGCATTTCACAACACCCAAAGCAGTAACGGGGCTTAGCCATGCTTCCAACCACATCCCAACTATTTTCCTCAGGATCAAATCTTTCAATTGTGTTGCCAATCTCTGCTCCAACCCAGCCTCCTGCAAATAACAGCAAACACAGGAAGGAATTTAATGGCACAAAGTTGTGTATTAGGTGCATTTTTATACCTACTGTGCACTGTTCCAGGACAAATTCTGAAATCAGCATGCAGTCAGTCTACAATGGAAATAAATTATAACTAAAAATAATGAATCCATTGAGATTTAGTATATATGTTAATACTTATGGATACAGCTGTTTTTCAAAACTTAAGTTTTGATGCAAACATGCATCACCAAGATGTAATATTTAAGATCAAATCAATTTACAAGTTCTATGAATTAACATCTTTAATTTCACCTAGAAACACCCCAAAACTTACCCAAAGCATAGATAGCACCATAGCATGTGCATACTCCGAGTGCACAGCGGGGATGGTTCATGGAAGCCACAGTGGTCCATTGCTTAGTAACAGGATCATAACATTCAGTACAGTCAAAAATCATTGAGTTGTCCTCACCTGCACAATAACAGCAAGAACAGGCAGGGGAAATGCAATGTTTTGCACTGCAGATACGGAAACATTCTTCAACTTCTTCCAGGACAGGCAACATTTGAATACAAGATTTATCTTTTAGCCAAACAGCCAACGTAGCAAAAGCTTCATTTATACCTGAAGCTTTTACATGTATACCATTTATACATTTATTAACTGAATCATGACTAGGAACCACTTTCATCAATAGTTCCCTGAAATGTTACTGAAAACATCAGAGAGGTAAACAACCACAGTGCTGCATGTTTTACTCTGCAGCACAACTGACTGGGTTTTCAAGAAGGAGCTCTGCAGTGACAAGAACAGTCTACATTTGCATTCTTTCGTGATGGGCTGGTAGAGCTACTCATCACATCCTTGTGCAAACATACATAATGAGCCTTTCCAGGCAGGCAGACTACAAGTGGTCTGTCCTGTGCTACTGCCTTTTACACTACAGGCTTCTGCTAGGCTCTAAGGGCGAAAAGAAATTCCCTCTGGTGGTACACAAAGCCCACAGAACAACCAACCTCTCTCAGTCTGTCTGCACACATCCATATGGTAACCTGTGAGCTGCTACACCATGAGGGGAGAGCAGCTTTGTCAGTGACAGCAGAGAACCAAGGAACCCCAATTTCTTTGTTATTACACCTAAAAGTTGTATTACCCTCAGAACCACTTACAAGAAGACTAACTTTGAAAGTCCTGATGCCTGAGTTCTCTAGCATTCATGTAAGAAAGAAAGCTTATTTCAGCTGTTACCTCCAATGGCATAGACCATTCCTCCCACCACAGCCACCCCCAGCCCGCTCCGGGCCTGGTGGAGAGAGGACACTGTGGTCCAGTAGTGGCTGAAGGTGTCAAATCGCTCCACACAGCTCAGGGCTCTGCTGTCACTCCAGCGTCCTCCTTGCAGTCGGGTGTACCCACCTGCAAAGTGGGTGGAAAGGCTGAGTAAGAGCTTCCTGCTCATCCTCATGCTCCTGTATCTAAACCATTAAAAAGATTACACTAACGGCCATTAGCCACTTTTAGAAGGAATTGGATTTTTCCAAGTAGTTTCATTCCTCCAGCATACAATGGTTGCCTTGAGGGTCGTGGAAATTGTGCTGAGCTGATGCCACAACACTACAAATATTAGAATTCATGTTTGTAGTAAAATACAAGGATCAGCCAACAGCCTTTGCTCTCTAAGCTGGTGCTACTGCCCACAGGGTGAAACAAACATGTTCCCTTCCAATATAAAGCTGCAGCTTTGCTGAAAACTTGGAATTTCAAGTATCCCATCATATGAACCAAAGTATTCTGCACAGAGAAAGCTTCAGCCATCAGAAGAAAACGTGCAGTGAATTTGCATACACCTTTCCAGCAGTGAACCCTGCCTGGGTAAATCCTCTGCTGATTTGCAGCTTTCCACCCAAGGCAAATTATTTCTGAACAGCAAATCTGGGCTTTGAATGCCATGTCACAATGACAAGAAATGTGAATGCTGGACTCCTGTGCAACTCTAATCAAAGCAGCTAACACGGTAACTCAGCCATGATGAAACATTTTCCTATCTTAATGTATTTTGATTTTTAAAAAATCCTCGAGTATCTCCTTCAGTACTGCATTCTGAGGTACTACTTCATTTGTTTTATAAGGTTCAAACAGCCACATTCTAACCTACTGCATAAAGGTACTTCCTGGCTTTCCTCCGGGGACGACCTTTAGAAGCCTGCAGAAAACTGCTGACCTTGTTCTCTTTGGGAGATTTAGAGACTTCACAATATTCTTTCAAGAGAGTTTGCAGGGCCACCCGAAGACTGAAATCTGGAATACCTTCAAGAGTAACATAAGCAGAATAAGAATAAAATGAGAAGAATTTAAAAAAAGCACCGTGAAAAGTAACAAAGTGTAAGCAATTCAGTTGTAGAAAAATAACTAGCTTCTCCTAAAACAGCAGACAAATCAAGGTTGCTTACTTTTATAAGGCTTTTTCAAAAGCATGTTTTTAAAGTAAGCTGTGCTTATTTTTTTAAAAATAGAGCTTGTTTGCTATAAATATTTTCATTCATCATCCTATTAATGTAAAAAACAGTCCATCAAAGCTCAGTAACTGTGAACAACACAGGGTTTGCTCACATACGTGCATCTGATATTCCTTCTTTCACTTACTTTCTATGTATTTTAACAGCCTTTGTGCTGGTAGCAGAGGAAATCGAACAGGCTCCAGTACTTCTACGACGTATTTCTTTCTTTTCCCCACATCCTTCAGAATCCATTGCATCGCCGCCGTGAAAACCTGGTACTCGTCCTCGATGCTCAGGTCCTCGCTCCGCAGGATCTTCACGAGCTGCTCCTTGGTGAGCGCCAGGAACTCCTCCCCGCTCTGCACCTCCAGGAAGTGCGCGTGGATGTAGCTCTCGGTGAACTCCATCAAGTCGTGGCAGGCGATCTGCTCGGAGAACTGGAAGAGGCCGATGCAGTTCAGCGGGTCGATCTGGCCCTTGAGGAACTCGCAGCAGAGCTCCACCACCTCGGTGAGCTGCAGCATGTCCGCGGCGACGATGAGCTCCTGGACGTTGTGCTCCGCGATGCTCACCACCCCTGCGGGCACCAAACCACAGCGGGGCCCCGCTCCAGCCTGCGGCCGCCGGGCACCCGCCCCTCGCCGCCCCGCCAGCCCTCACCTGTGTAGATGAAGTCGAGCAGCGTGTGGAAGGTGTCCGCCTCCACGCCCGCGATCCGCACCACGTCCCGCCCGGACTCCTTCATGCCGCCCGCGAACAGCGCCGCGAAGTAGGGGCTGCTGGCCGCCAGCACCAGGCGGTGCACGGAGAACGCCTCCGGGCCCACCTCCAGCCGCACGTCGCAGAAGCTGTGCCCGGCGCGCAGCCGGTTGATCTGGGCCAGGAGGAGGCGGGCGTGCCGCTCGGAGCTGGAGATGGAGCCGGAGCCTGAGCCGCCCTTGCCCGTCCCGGCACTCGCCGCCATCGCTGCTGCGNCTCTCCTTTACCCATGCGCCTGCCTGAGCACCTGGCCCCGTGAACCCCCACAGGAATCCCGGCGTCATCAAGGTTGGAAGATTATTCATTCCAAAGGTCCACCCAGCACTGCCCCTATAACCCCTAAACTGCTAAACCACATCACCTAGTGCCAGATCCACATGCCTCTTAAGCGCCTCCGGGGGTGTCCACCACTTCCCTGGACAACCTATTCCAATGCCTGACCACCCGAAGAGTGAATTTTTTTTTCTAACATCTAATCTGAATCTTGCCTGTTTTAGCTTAAGGCCCTTTCCTCTGGTCCATTCACTGCAGGCACAGTAGAAGAGACTGACCCCCACCTCATTAAAACCTCCTTCCAGGGAGTTGTAGAGAGCGATGAGGTGCCCCCTGAGCCTCCCTGAGACTCCCTGCTGCCTCAGCTGCTCTTCCTAAGACATGTTTTCTACCTTGTTGCCTTCTCTGAGCATACTCTAGCACCTCAGTGTCCATTTTAAAGTGAGGAGTCCCTGTGCACCCTACAGACACCTCTGGCCACTCTGGGCTCACTCCCTGCTCTGCAAAGAACTTGTTTGTGGTTAATACTGGTCCCCCAATAGGTTATTCATTTAGTCACTGCCTTCACAATCTCTGTCCCTCAGTCCTAGTCCTGCTCTTGCAAACTGGGTCCCTGTCCACCTCAATCTGTGTCTGTGAGAAACGTGGCTGTATTGGGGAGAAATTGCAGCTGCCACCAGCCCAGGGAAGCGCAGAGATGGGAGGCAGGGCCACTGCCTGTCCTTAGCTCAGGACTGTGGCAGCAGACCAGGGTTGACAGGGGATAAGCATCACATACTGAGGCAAACGCACATGATCACTGGGTCTGGCAGAGCTGACACTGATTTGGAGAGAAAAGCATCCCTCCTGAGTTTTCCACAACTGTTTTCCAGGAGCGTGACAGGCAGACCCAGCCCAGCACCTCCTTTGTCCACAGTGTCATGCCACGTGTGTGCCTTCCTCTTCATTCCAGCACAGATGTTTCACCAGAGTCCTGTAGCAGCACCACGTGGGTCACTGGGGTCAGCACTGATCCCGAGGCAGTGTGTGCTTCCATCTTAGTCTGTGTATTTCCCTGAGTCACTGCATGCCTGAGCGCTGATGGGGGATGAGCATCACATACTGAGTTAAATGCACGCAGTCACCGGGTCCAGCAGAGCTGGCACTAATTCTGGGAGAAAAACATCCATCCGGAGTTTTCCACAACTGTTCCAGGAGCACAACATCCAGCCAGAGCAAAAAGCGATCAGAGAGCCACTTGGAATGCTTCCATATCTATTTACTGTGAGGCTGGGAAAGAAAAACACGTCTGCTCACAGTTACAATGGTCATGGCCCCTCAGGCTTTTCTCATGATTCTGCATTTCATTGTAATAACTTTTAAATGTACTTCTGGAAAGAATCTGAATCATGATACCCTCTGGGGGCTGTTGGTTTCTCTCTTCATCAGCATTACATTCTAATTACATTTCAAATTGGTCTTAAAAAAATACCCATAGAAAACACAGACCTAGAGAGAAGGTTTCTGCAAGCACACGCAGCTGGATGCGTGCTGATATAACTTTATAAATTTTAATTTCAGCTAATAAATGCATCGAGGTTTTTCTGTCTTTGATGCATCAGTAAAAGAAACCAGATCCCTCTCGCGCTGACATTTTATTCATCGGAAGTGGCCTGTGAGTAAAAGGCTTAGAATTCTCCTAAATGCCAGTGGCTCGCTGGCTGGCTGATGTCAGCTCTTAGACTCTTGGCCAGCACTGGGATTTCGCACCATAGCACCGAATTTACAGACACAAAATAGCGCTGCTGAGAGAGCTGATTTTGCCCCAAAGACCTGTGCTGTGTTCATGGTTCTGCCCCCAGCCAAGGGCACCACTTCAGCAGGTGTGTTCTGTGGCCACACAGGGGCTGTACAGGATGGGGCTAATGCTCCCATGTACTGTTGTGAATCTCCCAAAACATGCTGTAGACTTTCAGCACTAAGTCTGAAAGTACCTTTAACAGTGTGAAATTGCACTGTTTAATGAGGAGGCCTTTTGATTAACCAACACCAAGAATAGCACTTACTGTAGTAAAGGACTTAAATATGTCTTCAATTTTAATATAATAGACTTTTAAAAATGTATTTGCCAATAAGCCAGCCGAATGCTGACTGTCATATAGGACAGGTGACAAAAAAAGGCATGCCCTGTGCTCCTCAACACGTACCACTGCCCACAGCTGCACAGAAGTGCTGCTGCCACCCTGCCAAAACAGTGAGAACATTCTCACAAAAAACTATTCAGGCTTTCCCTTGAAAACCAACCCCTGTCCCACAGAGGCCCATGGCTGCTCAGATTTCCCTGGCTGAAGGGTTCTCAGGAAAACCTTTCCGGATGCCTGGATGATCTGCGGAGCCAGGGAGGTGTCTGTGCTGCTTTTCCCGAGTCCTGCGGGTGTCGCTGTTACCGCAGGGTGATGTATTGGAACATTAATAAAACCGGGACTGCAGGGTGACGTATCGGAACATCAACAAAATCGGGAGGCTGGAAGGTGTTGCCTGTGCGGGTGCTGGACCTCTCCTCTCTTACAGTATGATTTAAGTTTGTATTTTTTTCCCATGAACTCTATATAGATGGAGAGCTCTTAGTCTAAAAAAACAAAACAAAATGAAATACCCACCCCAAAACCTAAAAAGAGTAATAATTGATTTGAATGTGCAGTTTTGCCTGACTGCTTCTTGTCAGAACCTGTCCATTACACCTGCAGTTTTGGGGACCATTTTGACTTAAACCCCCTTACAATACTTGGCTGCTAAAATCCCCTATTGCAGAGGAGACATGAAAGTCAGGCCTTGCTATTTGTAGGTACATCAAATCCCATGGGATCTTTTGTGTTAGGGAGCCACTTTCCATGGCAATCAGAATGTGCCAGGTCTAATTCCTCCCAGTTTAGTGGATTTGAAATCTTCACTTCTTGTCCCAAACTACATCTCTGCACTTTGCCCTCTGTGCTAAGGCATCTGCTATAATCTTTCAATGGTACAGGCAGTTTCCATTTTTGTTGCTAATTACCCACTGTAGTTACTACTTGGATTGTAATGCACTGGATTTATCAGAGGAGAGGTGTTGTACAGCCTCACCAAAATGGAAAGGAGCTTACTTTGTGTTTTGGTGTGGAGGTCACAAAATCTTCATAGGATACAACCATTTTTGCTCCACTTCCCTAAGTTCCACAAGGATTTGAACTTAAACTTCTCTCAGGGAAGCCAAAATTGCAAAAATGCAGAGCTACTGAGAGTTCATGAGGAGTAGAAGCATCTGCAGTGCACTAAGCTACATCTCTTACACTTCCAAGACACCTTGTCTGTGTTAAGGTCTAGGTTTTCCCCAGATGTCCCATTTACTCTGGATGCCATTGCATGCCCAAAAGCAGTGATGCAGATCAGCAGTCTGGATGCACAGTTGGTGGAATGTTGTTGTGCAGCCCCTTGAAGGGGTAAGATAAGGCAGGCTGCCAGACTTCACACTCTCAGCCTGGAGGAGAGAAGAAGCTCCGTGGCTGCTTGTAAGGTTTTTATCAAAGAGAGCATTGGTTTACCCCATTATCACCCCAGTGGTGATAATCACAACTGCTTATCGTGTTTGTCTACTCAGTCAAAAGCCTCTAATGAGCTACAGATACTGTATTCTAATTAGATACCTGCATAAACCTGTTGTCAGCTTATGCTTTCACGTGGTACATAAGCTTCAGTGGATAAAGAAGCTCCCCTTCAGGGTCTGAATGTTTCCTATCTCAGTGGGTTGTGCTTCACAGGGAAATAGCACATTTTTCAGACTCAAGCCAGGCATGAGAACATTCTCTCTCGACAGGTTTGGGCCAGGCCCAAGAGCTATTACCTTCATTCCTGTGAGGGTTAATGAATCTTGATGAATATGTGTGTGCAGGGTAGAGGTCTGAACTGGAATTGACCCAAACACAGAGAGCAAGAGGGGTCCCCAAAGACAGTCTTTCTGCACGGGCAGCCCTACAATACAAGGCTTGTGTGAAAACATTTACATTTTCACACTACCAGCAGGGTGATGATGGCTCTGTCCATTTCTCAGCTGAACTGTTAATGGCTTGGGAAACTGTAAACCTCAGGGCAGTGCCATCCTTAATCCTTCCCTTCCCTTCCCTTCCCTTCCCCACTTTTTTTGTGTGTTTTGAAATTTGTAATTAAGTATTTTTACTATTTTCACTGCAATATGGCTTGAGGTAAAGGTGACATTAAGGTAGCAGCCTGGTGTCAGAGTTGTCAGTCCAGACAGGTTTAGCACTCTTGAAGTGGGGATTGAGAAACTCTCCCGAGTATTCACATCCCACCAAAGGTGCTGCAGCACAGGCTGTGCTGGCATCCAGCTGAGGGGGGTGTTGCTCTCCAGTGACCAGCCATGCCCTGGGGAGCCATTTGTCAGGCAGCAAAAGTGGGGAACACCTCTGAGCCACAGAGGGAATGTGACCTTCCCAGTGAGTAATGTACAGATACTGGTTTGTGATTTCAGGAGCACTGGCAGTATTTCACTACTGTGTGCTCCAGGCTTCACCTTCACAATAGCATGGGCTGGAAAGGGGATTTGTGTGTGATAAAAAATAATAAAATGAAGAAAAAAAGCCTTTCTCAGTCTTAAAATATGCCCTAGCAATGAAAGGATCATGTCACCTGACCTACTTGTGTGGAGAGGTTTGTGTTCTAGGTACACTTACCTAGCAGGAAGTTTGGAGGAATTCCAGTGAAATGAGGAATGTTGTGCAAACATGCATGGCTATAGCTCCCCACCACTTAGAAGATTCTTGTGTTAAACCATAGATCTGGAGCAATTCCAGGCAATTTGATTTAAAACAAACATCCTGGATGCAGTGTGTCAGATACTAGCACACTATTGTTTTAGTCTTTCTCATTTCTCCTGTGGGAATAATCATTCCATGAAGAAGGAAAGTGATCTAATGAGAGAATTAATTCAAGAGGTTGAATATTGAATTAGTCACAGCTGTCTGAGAGGGGAACCAAGGCGAACTCCACAGAGACCTCATTGCATTTCCAAGGAAGGAGGCCAAAAGAATACCAGGACTCAGCAGCTGGTGATCAAACAGAGGCAGGAGAGATATGATTTTAGGAGAGAGACTTTCCTCCCTCATTTCTCTGTGAAGATAAATCTCAGTAGTGGGGAATCGCTGCAACTTTGTCTTGGAGATGTTGAAAGCTGCCAGATTGTTGAGGTCTGATCCTAACGGTGTCCTCACGCTTATTTGAAGCAGATGATTGATTTCATAGCTTGGGTATTTTTCACTGTGGTCTAGAGCTGACCTGCAGCTTCACACTGAATTACATCTGCTCTCCAAGGTGACAGTATCAAAGGTGCAGGTCTTTTTTTGCCAAAAGGAAAAACGAGTTGTTCTCGAGAATTATCAGTCTTCAGGCATGGGGGAATTCAGTCTTGCCATTAGTAAAGTTTGGCAATGTTTCAAACTGTAATCCAAACCCTAATGCTTTTTGGACTCTTTACTTAACTCTTCTTGTCTAAATCTCAGTGTTTCCTTGGATAACAAAGTAGAGCAAACACACAACAGACATGAGCTGTCTGGAGCATGTGGCATTTTTTTTAATAACTCCAAGTTATGCAAACCTTTGGAACAGAAAAAAATTCAGAAAATAACCAGAAAATGTGCCTAAATTCAGCTAATTTTATTCCTTTAAAATTATATAGTCATTAGACATATACCAGGAGTGTGTTTGTTCTCCTAGAACATATTGCACTGGCGTTGACAGAGCTTGTGAGCTGATTTCATTGGGAAGATGGATAGAGTTAAACTCTGCCTGATACCCACCACATTCCACAGCCTGTGTGATGCAAAGGGGTCATTCCAGAAGCAGCGCCTCAGTGGAATGTGAGATACGTCACCAGCTCTGAGTAACTGTTAGCAGGATGTCTGTAGGTCCTGCATCTGCTTGCTTGTGAGTCAGGACTTCCAGGGCTCTGTGTACACTGAAGCCTTAAAAGATGAAAACTTCTTCCACAGTGCAACATTTCTGCTGTAAATGGCATAGGTTGCTACTCCTCATCCCAGCTCCTTGGCTGCTCTGCTGTTGCTTTGTCATGTGTTTTCCTGGATAATTTTTTCCAATGATTTACCTTTCCTCAGTGCAAGCATTTTTCATCTCCCTTTTTAGAATTTCACCTTTGGTCTAGTTCTTTGGATAGAAAGATAATTTTTATTCTAATCTCATTCTTCAAAGTGCTTGCAAAATCTCTACTCCATTGTTTAGGGAAACATAAGGGTTGACTGGATCAGAACAGACCCTTTGGGATTACTAAGAGAAGACCTGTCTGAGTTTAACAACAACATACTCACAGTAATCTTTTAATATATTTTTATACAAGTATTATGGAGATTTCATTTCCACTTTGGTTTTCTCCAATTGCTTTTCAGAATATTATATCAAATGTTATCAAAGTCTTAAAAAGCTAGATCTAATCTACAGCTTTCTCTTTCTCTTTGGGCTGGTTGTCTCTCAGCAAGGAAAATTAGCTTGTTTGACATTATTTGTCTTATACAGTGCAATAATTACTTTTTGTATAATTTCATTGTCCTTCAAGGTCTGTGGAAATGCATTGTTTAATAATTTGTTTTGGTTTTTGGATGCTCAGTCTTTTTGCACTATTTTATTTCATAAAAGCCTGGAGCATCAGACTCAATGATCTTAAAGGTCTTTTCAAACCTGAACAGTTCTGTGATTCTATAATTTTTGCATAATTTTTCCATAATAATTTAACATAGTAACTTTTCCCGAGGATTATTTTACAAAGTGCAGCTTCATTTGCAATGTGAAAAAAGACTCTGCAACAGAACTTGTCTGTGCTAGTCCTAGTTCTGCAATACTTGCAGTGATCAGATAAGTCTCTTTTTCACTCTCCCACTGACACAGTTTGCTTCTCAGTACTTATTTTCCTCTCGGGTATATTTTGAAGATTAATGAATATTTATAAAATGGTTTGAGTGAAACCTTCACATGAAACATGCAACAGAAGTTGAAAATGTCATAATTACTGATGTTTATTATTTTTTTAAAAGGAAGACTGTATGGCAATCAATATCCATGGGGATTTATGAACCATAAAAATAGAGTCAGGACTCTAAAGATACTACAGGAAATTGTGGCCTGAGGAAGAAATCCTTGCAATGGCACAAGGAACAGTGGGCAAGTTTCATTAATAATACTTAATATTGAAATATATGCTGGATGAAGCATTTGTATTACAAAAGTATGATGGAATCCTTTTCAATCTGCAAGTAATTAACGATGAGGTTTGTTATCATCATAAGTAATATTCATAGTTTTAAAGCAGTAGGCTAAGATAACATACTAAAGAACTCTAACAGATCTGTCACGAGAGGTCTCATTTGTAAGAAAACCTGGCATGTCAGTGAAATTTCAGAAGACTCACAGTATTCTGCCAATGTTTAAGGAAAGAAAATTAAATAAACAGAGAAATCAGGATGACCCAGCTTAGCTGGTTAACATGACACCAGGCCCAAATAGCACAGTACAAAAGTTGATTCTTAGCTAAGTTGTAAATAAGTCAATAATTGGCAATAGTTTTTATTTTTATCAACACTGTCTTCTTGATAAGCCCAGTTTAATTTATTGATAAGGGTTTTAAATCTGTTTCCTCAGATTGGTGCAGGAACATATTTCCCAACCTATTTCCCAAAGCATTTGACTACCATTGTGACATTTTAATAAAGATCTTAGTCAAGTCTAGTGTCACTAAATACAGAGGCATTTCAGTGGTCTGGGCCAGTGTGGCTCCAGAGGCAGGACATGTGCTTTTGGGCTGTGATGCATAGAGGCACCTACCTAATCAGGCAGCATTAGCTGGGGATGTCTGCAGCCACCAGCAACTTGGATCTTTCTTTTCCCTGGTTGCTTTCACAGTGTATTGTTGTAGTCTGTTTTTTAGCCATTTGTATTATTTTTCATTTTGCTTTACCTGAGTTATCCTAGTCTTTCTGTAAATTTAAAATATCCACTGATAGCATTTCTGAGTATCACAAAGGTTGTTTAGGGTTTAAGTTACTGTGTATATAAAGCAACTAGATAGAGCAAATAGTGGCTTAAGAGGATTGGCATATTCATGTGAAGTTTTTGCAACACAAGTGAGTGCAAAGCAGTGAGCCTGAGAGCTAAAATCACTGTTCACACTTCTGGGACCTGGCAGCTATAGAGTGGAAAACTGTCCCATAGGGACAACTGAGAAGTTCTTGAATTTTTTGCTCTAGAAAAAAGATAACCTAGAGGAAAGATGGTAACTCTGCAAAATTTTTTGGGACACAAAAGAGTTAAATGGTTTGCTTAGGGTGCATCATGAGTCAATAGGAAAGTTATGAATAGGAGCAAAATGGTCTTTCTTGGTCCTTTATCTTGCTGTAGGACTCAATGTTCTTCAAAAGCAGCCAATAACCAGTCATGGGTCTTCCTGAAACTAAGCATGGAGGAGTTGTTTGTTGAGAGTGGTTTCAAGAGTAATTTAGTCAGAGCAAAGAGAATAAAGTGGAATATGAGGAAAAAGAGCAGAGACACAGGCAGAAACAATTGTACTACACTTAACAAAAACCATGAAGAAAATGTTTGCCCATGGCAGTACAGGAAAAGTTGGTGTTATGGCAGTGAGAGGGGATAATTAATTCTTGATTTTTGAGCATAGCAAAATAAAACACAGGAAAATTTCTGCTCTGATTCAGGTGCAATAAAGGACAGGAAAGAAGAGAGTTAGTGAAATATGGGGAGAAAAGGAGCTTTACAATAGACTAAGTTCTTGGTTTTTTTTTCTAACAGTAGAACTGACAAACTGAGTTAGCACAAAATACAGATGTGGCAAAGTATCATTCTGAAAACAGTTCAGTGCTGGTAGGAATTAGTCCATTGTTGAGTGTACTGAGGAGCTGGTTGGAAGCAGAGCATGACCTAATGGGTTTAGCATTACTATTGCAGCTGTGTGAAAGCATTCCAATAAATAAACAGCTCAGTGAAGAAAGTGTGTTAGATTTTTAAGATTCTCCCAGTTAAACAGGATGTGCCAAGTCATTGTTTTAATTGTGGAACAGATCCCTAAATGCTGTAAGGCAACCAGATCCTTTGGAAGCACCAAGATGATGCTGATTTTCACAATTTGATAATGTGACCCCCAAATTCAACCTTTCTCATGGTTTCTGTGGTGATGGCATTGCAAAAGGCTGTACAGAATGTCACAGACCTGTCCACTCTGCAGTGATGTCAGAGGAAATACAGATGCATAACTGAAAGCAGGATTTCATTCATCTTTACCCAACTAATCCCTCTGGGACTGGTGCAGATTTTGTTTTTAGTTTGACTGTAACAGTGATGCTGGGAAGCAGAAATACTGATGGGAGAAACCTGACCGGGGCTGTCCCTGACACTTTGGTTTGTCAGAGGTCATTATGTTTGGAATAATTCAGTGGGAGTAATTTCACTCAAAATTATGCTTTAAACTGATATTGTAGGGGACTTTTCTACTGCTTTTGCTTAAGGTAAAAGCCCTGTGCAACAGACCGTGCATGCTATGTACTGACAATATTTGGATCCAGGGATTTATGTAGTACACCATAAAGCCCTGTTTTTAAGATACAAAATAAATACATTTTCAGTGGTCAGTAGCCAGGCTCACTGACCTATTTCTGCCTGAAGACTTCTTCTTTATCTGAGTGGAGTCAGGCACAGAGGAACTCGTGACAGCAGTGCTGTGTGCCTGTGCTAATGAAGGGCTTGGGTTGAAGACTTGGTGCATTACTGGCAAGCATGACCTTCCAGAGGTCTCCAGCTCTCACTGTTCCACCTTAAGTCAGCAGGGGCTGCCTGTGCCTCTTCACTTTGAATCAACCCCTAAATGTTTCCTTCAGGCTTGTAGCTGTTTAGTTCAAGTCACAAGATTCCACCTGTGATAACCTGTCTGGAGCTTTGTGATGCAGACGCAAAAACATCAGAGAAAGATTAATACCACCAGCCATTGATTTATTATGTTCCAGAAAGGAAGGGATAAAGCAGGCTGGCATGATGCCCCAAGCCCAGCCTCCACAACGATTTCTCTTGTCCTGACAAACATCCACCAGCATTTATCTTGTCTGTTCACCTTCCTTTCGCTTTAGTTTCTCAAACTTCAGGAGTTTACTTTGGCAGGCTTGCTCCTCGCTGCTGCTGCTGCTGCTGCTCGAGCTTTCCTCTGAGCTTTTGGAGAGGAGATACTTGATTGCAATTGAGTCCTTCTTGTTCATTTGCAAGCAGAGGCAGGAGGATTCGCTCACTTTAAATGACTCCCCCCACATACTCTGGCACATGTCAGTCCCATTTGTGTACATCTGTGTGTCAAATAAGAAATGCCCCAATTACATTTAAAAATAATTGAATTAAAATCAGTTGGCATCAAATTAATAAACATGTATCACTTTTTAAAAATAGGTACCAGGTTATAAAATCATTGTCTGCAGTCATTTATTGTCTTGCTGTGTGCTATGCTTCATCTTTTCTGAGATGTCTGAAAACGTTACCCAGTCCCACAACTGGCAAAAGTGATTTGCCTGTTTTGAGAGCAAGCGGTTACACAAAATGCAGGGATCAACAGCTGCCCTTTGTTTCCACCCTGGGGCTGACAGCCCAGCAGCTCTCTGGGGCTGACAGTTAAAGCTGTGTGTGAGAGCCTTTACAACTTGTAGCATGTCAGGACACTCTGACATGCCTTGAAATCTGAGCTGTGCTGAAAGTGCCAGACAGTGCTTTGAATACGGGAATCTTTTTATTTACAGGCCAGAGACAGCCCAGTGGAGTCACAGCTCCGAGAGATCTCATTGTGCCTGCTGCAATGTACTCCGTGGCCGGGCAGGACCTCACAGGCAAAGAGGAGAGACATACTCTAGCAACTGCCTGAAGAAAGTAAGGTTTTGTCAAGCTTCCAAAGTGCTTTTTCCAGTGGGGCAATGACCTTGCTGGCCCAAGAAACTGTGAATTGCGGTTTCTTGTACTCTTATCAAGTGAAGCTGTTCTGTTCTCGGTACTGTAACATTTTGTAAGTCCTGTGTCATAGGACCTGTCAACCACACAACAAAGATACTGCTTGTTTGCTGAGCTCACATTGTGACAACCTTCTGCCTGCCCAGCTTGAGTTAAAAGTATATTAGCTTATGAGTTATCATGTCCAGACACAAAGCAGGCAGTGTGTACACTTTATCTTGCCTGCATTTCTCCCACGTGTTTGTGGTTGAAGTTCAATCTTTTCTGTTTCCGAAAAGGAAACTTCAGGTACTCCCAGAAGCAAAGCTAAGAATGAGATTGGGGATGGGAGTGGTGGCAAGAATAGAAGCCTTGGAAATTAAGGAGTATGAGTGTTGGTAACTGAAACTGTGGGCCAGGCAGCAACACCACTGGGCTCTGATGGAAGCTGTATTTTATCTGTAACAGTACAAGTAGTCCTTGCCCATGATGCTGATTCCTACAGTATTTATCTTACTACTGTAATTCCTGGGTGCTCTGCTAGTTTACCACCATTACCAGCTCATACAAAGACCTGACACTGTGAATCTCAGAGCAAGTGCCTTGTCTTTGTGTTGGGATAAATCTGCATGGAAGTTCCTCTGTGTGCAAAAAATAATAATGACAGGCTTAAGTCCATTATACAGAAGTGAAATTTGGTATATGCAGTCCTTCTTCTGCTCCAAGTGTTTTTGACAAGAAGTTCTTCCCTGTGTCCCCATGTGCAAAAACCTATTGACTTTTGCCTTAGAAAACTATCCTTTATGAATAATAGAGAGTCCATTTCAAATAGCCCCAAAGACTCTGTAGTCTGTAAAACAGCTTTTCAGCTTATACCATCTCTAGCCAGGCTTGAACCATGGATGCTGCAGGTGCTGGAGAAGGAGTATAGAGGTTGGATTGTGCACTGGGAGCAGGGTCAGAAAAGAAAAGCTCCCTCCATCTAATTCTTTCCTTATGTTCTCAGGGCAGGCAGATCTTGGCTCTTTCTTTCCCAGTATTCCTGTGATTTTAAGTAGCATTAGATATTTTCTTCCACCTCCTGTGCAGTTCCTGGATTTCTACCTGCTTTTAGCTAATCATTCCAGAAAGTGTTAAACCCTGTCACATGGGTTTGTTTAGGTCTTTATGCAAGAGACATGGCTACACCCTATACTTGTGTCCCAGAGGTTCTGTGATATGTTTGTGCTCTTCTACTTGCTAAATTGGTAATTGTATTTTGACCTTCCTCCTAATACTGCTTAAAGATCAGAGCATAATCAAAATGCTGCAACAAACACATGGAGCACACAGCTTGTTTACCCAACATGTCCCTAAATTACTTCAGAGGATCCTGACTCTTTAGCTTCTTGGAAAATGTCCTACTCTGTGCATTTAAGTTGCTTGGGGAGCATCCAGCTGGGAGAATAATGACAGAGCTAAAGCTGGCCATGGTCACTTGTGCATCCTTAATATTCAGCATTTGTTCTTTATTCAGCAGTTGTCCCAAATGGGCCTTAGAACCACTTGCATATGTCACATGTAGAGCTGCTGATTGCTGCTCTGTGTGAAAAAAGTAAGGATCTGTTTACAGTGCTCTGATGTGTGAGAACCCTTCCATGAGTTGAGTCCAAACCAAGGCAGTCTAGTGTTTGTATATCATATAATTTTCATATGGGAAATGTGTGGGTTTTAATTTCTCTGCAAAATTTTCATATTTATGCTTACTTACCATGCAAGCCTATTTTTGGTGAAAAACATGGGCAGTTTAGGGTGTGGTTCCATTTAGTTAAGGAATAGCTGTGCCTGGCTTCAAGTGATAAGACCTCAGAATTTGCTGTATGTTTTTCCCTGCAGATGGTATATTTTCTTTAAGAAGTAAGTGCAAGGGAACTCAAGGTTAAAACCTCCTATCTCTGAAACAGGGACAATTTGAACAGAGACTGGAGATTATTTATGGAGATTATCATTTTGTTTTTCACTTCATCTGGAACTACTGATGATTTAGCACATCTGGGAAACTAAGCTGTAAGTTTCCACAGCCCATTTGTTTTTGGCCACCTTCCTGAGTCTGCTGATTAGTGTCGCTTTTGCAAAGCAGAGAGCAATCCAGCACTAACTGGACTGTGTCTTCCACTTATATCAGTTGCTGAACTGACTTCTGGAAGTACATGCACTTGAATTGAATTCAAAATAATCAATCTGCAAGCCTTACTACCAGTCCCTAAGCACTTCACTTAAATGTTGTTTACTTCTGCAATTTGGGCAGTTTTTCATGGACTCAGTGAAGTTCAACTGTTAAAAATATTCAAATACACTTTTGAACTGTATTATATCACTCTGATGCTAAACTTACTTGAGTGCCTAGAAAAATCCTACCTGACTCTGGAAAGGTCTGTAGATCAGGTTCCAGGCAACCTTGCTCCTGCAAGTCTTGTCAGTTCTCATTTTATACACTTTTGCTCATAAAGTTAATTATCCCAACCATTAAACATTGTCAGAAAGATGGGATGGAGAAGGACAAGGTACAATAGAGAAAAGGGCAAAGATACCTAACAGGCAAGAAAACCTTAAAACTGCATAGTGGTGTGGGAATTTATATCCCAATTAAAAAAGATAGAGGTGTGTAGAGCCCCATATTGTGTAAGAAACCTTATGAAATGCATCTTAGTGTCTATATGAAAAAAGTTCATTTATCTTTTACTTTCTAAATCCCACTGTAGTTGAAATATCAGTGCTTTTGTGAAACTTTTGTTTCACAGGTTTGTTTCACTACTTTTGTTTCACAGGTGGAATGAATAGTGATTAATTAAATGTGTATCTACCTAGAGTAAGGGCTGTACATAAAAATGAATGTTTGAAAGTTTGTATACTTAAAAAGTCTGATGTAGGAGTAGCTTGAAACTGCTGAAGTAAAAATAATTCACCGATGGCATTTTACTCCCATATATTCAGGAAAAAAAGAACTCCTAATGCCATATTTTCTGCTTCAGTTGATCAGGTTTCCTTACCTCACTGTATGGAATACATTTATTCTTACAGTGGTTTTCTCCACTTTCATCCCACTCCCAGTCCGTCAGCCAGTTACGAACACATACGGAGTCATCTTTGCAGGCTTCGTACCTTCATGGAGATTAGTGTGGAAGATACAGTTACTTCTCTCACAGTTTTCAGTGGACTCAGATTCAACTCAAAGACGTGTCCAGGGGCTCTGTTAGTAACGTGGTGTGATTTCAGTGCAGCTAAGCAACAGATCTTCAAGCAATGTGCACATTATCTTAGCTTGACATGTTCATAAACTCCGAGCTGGCCAGGAAGACCTAAATTCCCATGAAAACTAAACAGTTCACTCACTGCCTTTTATACTGACAGGCCTAGCAAAGGGGTCGTGCTGTGGGTGTTTTCTGCTTGGTTATCTGATGTTACTGAGTGGAGGAAATCCTGGGAGGGTGTTTCAAGAACGCTGCTGTTCAGTATCATAACAGAGCATAGGTATGCTAAGGGTGAACTGTCACTTGAAGGAGATGTGGGGAAAGTTTGAATTTGTTTATTAATTAATATGGGACAAGAAGAATGATGTTTCCCAGGCAGGGGAGTTGGTAGGAGGAATGTGCACTGAAATAAGGAAATTCTACAAACAACAAAAATCATATAAACTAATAGGCTGTCAGCCTCAGAAAGACATTTTCAAAGAAGTTAAAAGGAAAATGAAAGATAGAAAAGAATCCTGTAGGGTATAGGTCTAAAATCTCAATTTTTAAGTTATTTTTAACTTGTAAGGGGTAATGTAGAAAAAACCCTACAAATGGCCTGGAATGAGTAGAGTTCTGGCTGGACAACGTGATGAGAGATCTCATGACTTACCATTATCCTACATAATTTCCTCCCTTCCACTTCTCTTTTATATTGTACTTTCTGGCTCTTACCTTTCTTAAGGACCACTTTCTGCAAATCAGTTAACATCTACTTAAATTTAGTCTCATTGGCTTCTGGAGGACTATTCATACCAGTAACTGAGAGTGCCAAAACAACGAGGCACAGCTTCCAGAAGGTTAACATTTAGCATGGTATTTGTAATTAGTGCCTTTGGATAGGTTTTCTGTTTGTCATTTTTAATCTTCAGGGTCGTGTTTCAAAACTACTTTGATTTCACAAGGGCTGCAGCCTTACATTTTTAAATGAAATATATGTGTTGTCATGTGGTCACAGAACAACGAGAACTGGACATTGCAGTAGATTTGCAAATGCAGAAAGGTCACAAGATACTTATCTGCAAAACCTTCACATTGGTGTTCTGGGCTTTTTGGAGGGAGAAACAGCAATAACAGATGGAAAGTAGCCAGGGCCTGAACTAAACAGCTTGGGGTCAGGAGGCATGCACTCTCACTGGGTTCATCCCTGAACCTGCTGTCAGAGGTAGGGGCTCTGCTGGAAATGGAGGCTAAAATCTGATTAATTAATATTCATGCTATGCATCTAGCTTCCTCAGAAATCTGAGTAAAATTTATTTATTAAAGTATTTATATTTTAATTCACCATTATTTATTCACTTGTCAGATGAAATGTTTCCTAATCACGATTATTACCTGACTGTGGCTTGTTCTATAAGCAGGTGACAAGGCATAATTCTATTGTTAGGAGGTTTTTTTATCCCTATGGAAGTAATTATGAAGTCAAGTTTATGAAAAGTCATGATTTGTGAAAAGTCTAGTATCTGCTGTCCAGAAACCTGTAAATTGTTTTTTCAACATAAATTAAAACCTGTGAGAAACATAAATACTTAGAAGATCCTTCCTGAACATATTAGTTTCCTATGTACAATGAGCAGGATATTTTTATTTTAAAGCCTTTTCCCCTGTATTTTTTATAATTAGCTCTTTCTCTTTTATAGGGCACAGGGCCCTTTCAAAGGTGAATGAGAAAATGACTTGTACATTGGGCTCTTTCAAAAGCAAGTTTAAGGACTAGTGAGAGCAAGGAATCCTAAAACAATAGGAAGAAAAGGAAGGCCCCAAGCTAGTTAGATGAATTTCTTTTAAATTAAGTCACTGCTCATTCAGAATACTCTGCACATTTCTGGCCACAAAGACATACAGTATGCAGCAGGCACACTCACAGTATGTAGAGAAAGTAGGTCACATCACCAGCAGGGCTACAGCATGCTAAAGGGACTCCAGTGAATAGGACATGAAAAAATGTTACTTTAAATCACCAGAAAGAGTGGGAATTATGTCCAGGCTCCTTTCTAGCCTCAGGCCTTAAGCAGGGTGAGGGAATGGGTTTGACACTGGCATTAGGCAGGCACACAGAGCAGCATGCAGGGTAATGGCCATCAGTACATTTTTGATTCAGGCCAGGCATCTGTGACGCCAAAAGGAGCAATAGATCATTGTTCAGGACTTGTTTAGAGCAGATCCTCCCTCTGCCAGGAGACTCAATACTGGAAAAGTGTCAGTTTTTCCTGTGCAGCAGCTCTCAATCACCCCACGATACTTTCCAGCAACAAAAGTTAAAAGTGCTCTTTACCTGCAGGTTCTGGCAGTGCCCAAGGAACACTGAGGATTTTGCAATGTAATATTGACCATGATCTACACTTTGGTATGAATCTCATATACACTAAAGCTGGCTTAAACTAGTTCATAGATGCAAAATAAACTTAGAGCACACATTTTATCTTTACGCTTTTCACGTGATATAACAGTAAGACAGTAAGTATAGTAAAGACTTTTCATGCAACTTGTTTAGGGACACATTTGTTTTAGATCCTGGTATTTTATAATTTTGCCCATTAGATCTATTCTACAGCTCACTGGCAACTCCAGTGCTTTAATATCCAAATGCAAAATTTGTTTCTGAGCTTTAAGATTCAGAGCACTGAGGGAAATTCAAGGTCTCAGTCTTTATCTTCAAGGAGGTCAATAATCTGGATTCAGTTTAGAAGATTACAAAAAACTTAGCAAGGAACACTGCACATGACAAATCTGTTCCTGAGGCACATGAAGTTTCCTGACACAGAAATAAAATTCGTTGCTAGAGAAAGCTCTAGGAAGGCTAAGAAATACATCAACCCTTCTCACTATCTTCCATTACAAATCCAAGCTATGCTTCTTGTTTCCTTCACTGGCACAAAGCAGTGGAGACGTATTTAAAGACAAATCCTACTAAAATTCAGCATTGCATTCATGACTTTGCCCTTGGAGGGAATGGAAATGGATCCACATGTCAATAATATTGGAAGCACAGCAGAGAGCAGCCCAAGAGAACCTGCCATGCCCTGTGTTCTGTATTTTCTGTACTTTTAAGAAAAGCTCTTTTATAACATTTTAGAAGTATCATAATGATTTTGAGAGCAGCCTAAGTGATCCAGACATTCCCAGTCCATTACTTTCATGGGAAGCTAGCACTTATAATCCCACAATGTGAACAGAGCCTGTGCTGTTTGTGCTATGCTTCACACACACATCCAGACAAGTTACTCCCGTGACTGGGCACAACATTCATAAGGTGCTGACTGAGTTTATGTGTTCCATGGTGATGTTATTTAAGATCCAACATCTCAAAACAGGGAGGGAAGGAGGGAGAGATATATGCTGGATAAGCACCAGTGGAAAAATCTCAGTACCCTACATGGATATAATGCTCCTGTCCCAAGACTAAGGACAGATAGGTGCTGGGTTGTCCCACCATGTGCCTTGCACTCAAAAAATAATGTGATTCTCTGATGCTGTGTTTTGGGAAACAGAATTCAATGCTATTATGCTGCTCATTGCTATTAATAATTCTAGCATTACTTGGCTGCAATTGTCTCTGATATTCAGGCTTTTACAAGATATTTTAGAGAGTGTGGTGATAGAAGGGAGAAGGTCAAGAGTGAAAAATTAAGGAATGAACCTATTTGTTACATTAATTAGTTGAAATCCCACATGAAGTGACATCTTTCCTGATTTTGTAGTGCATTTTATACATACAAAACAAATGTATCATATCATGATCAAGTATTCAGATTGAAAATGCTAACTGCATAAAAGCTACTTCACAGACATTGGCTTTTCAAAGGGTGGGCAGGCCCGTGCTGCTGCCAGTGCCTGTCAGCATGGCAGGAGATCCTCTGTCACGATGCCACTGCACTGCATCCTCCCCCAGAGCAGGGCAGTGCTGTCCCCAGGTCACTAAACCCATCTTAGTGTCTCCATTCTGCATTCACAGCCTGTATCATTTTTTTGAGGGCAGAAGGAAGAGCAGAGGCAACAAACTAGAACTTCAGAAGCAGAACAAGAGAAAACGTGGTGCAACACCACTGAATAACAGGCACATTAAAACTAAATAAAAATACTTAGATTAAAAAGCTGAACCTACCAGTCATCACAAAAGCTTTGACACAATGGAACATCCTGAATGGCAGCAGTGTCGTTGGGATGGATCCAGCGAGCAGCATGTGGAGAACACCGGTAAAAGCATTCGATTTTCTTTGTGAAATCTTCACAGCTGTGGCAGATGAGAAAAGCCACAAATAAGCCAGTTTCTGAGCATCAAGGCTACAGCCTCAGTTTTCTAGGCCTGCTTTGATGTGGATGCAATACTACAGATTAGGAGAAAAACACAGAAAAGCATCCTTTGGCCCTGTTAATGGCAAAGTTTGAAACTCATTCCTCTGGCATTGTGTACAGACTCTGACGGTGCAATTACCCCAGCCAGCTACAGCACAAATGTTTCCATGCATATTTCAGCCCTATTTGTGTAAGCTTTCCGTAAACTTTTGAGGCCTTGAGTTTTCCTGGCAGCAACGATTCCAGGCAATAATAAAATGTAGTTTAAAACTATAGTATAAAACTTTGTCTGTGCTGTAGCCTCATGGTTTCACTAATCTTTAGATTTTTCCCACAGCCCAGCTGAAGTTACTTAAAATCACATACTGTGCTGCTCTCCTGGGAGTGGCAGGCAAGAGCTGTTACTTTTTCACATCTGTTTTTGCTTAATTGTTTTGTACTTTCATCCCTTTATTTCTATAACTTGCTATGTTTCACAGCTTTAACATCTAACAGGGTACTAGAAATCTTAATTAAGGAGACATTCTTCATGGTTACAAAACCCACAGGACTACAAGAATTTTTATTCTAAATTTTCAGACGTTTAATATCTGGACTTGTGTGCTTTTTTTTGGGTGAGCTTTAATAATTTAGTTGATGTGCTTTCTAAACAAAGAAGAGGCCTGGTCTCTATTCACTACAGATCACACTCACTGGTGGGTGATGTTGGAGAGTTACAGACGAGCAGGGTGGTTGTCACCTACTGGGTTTATGACTGGTTTGCATTGCTAGATCTGGTTCTACACTGAAAGCAAATTTGAAAAAAACAAAACCCTGTCTCGAAAAAATGGCATAAATAGTGTAGACTTAGGGATTTGTGGGTTTGTGTGAGAGGAGAAGAAGACTCAGAGGTTGGTCAGGTATAGGGAAAAGGTGATGGGAACTAGACTGGTTGACATAATCTCTAGGGTAATCTAATGTCCATCAGCAGCTGGTGGCTGCTCCAGCCCAGATCTGTGGAATCAGGACAGAAAACATCAAAGCTGACTTACGATTTACTGAGCTGCCCACATCTGTTCCAGTAGCTGTTGCTTACTTTAATTACTGGGGAATGAGCCAGTTGCTCTGTGAAGGCTGCATAGCAACAGGAAGCTGTTGGGAATAAAACAAAGATCTTGCAATAAGTTCCTTTTTCACACTGTATTTGGAAGACACAAAGTGTAAGATGAATCTGGTTTGAACCATTATATGATAAAAGCTCTTCATACTAACTAGATGTACTCAAGCTCTAATGATTTTGGGAGTGAAAGTAGCAGTGTAAATGGTAGGTGAGGTGGACTGGCATAAACAGTGCTTTGTCAAGTTGTGCCCAGAGACTCCCAAGAATTTTACCAATGTTTTGCCCAATGCCACATCCTGAGGGATATTAACTTTGAAAACTACCAAACATAAAAAAAAAAAGAGTTGAAGAATTGTAATATGTATTATACTTAGCTTACAATAGAATTTTGATTTCAACTTTTCCCATTTGGTGTCTGCTACCATTAACTTTTATACTTAATTACAATAAACCAAAATAATCTTTGCTGTAAACATTTTTAAGCAGATGGAGCTACAAGAAAGGCAAACTGCATTAGAATTTTGAAAACAAAATAAATTAAGTCAATGAGATTTTTAGAGTTGACTTTGTTAAGACCCAGAATTTTACTCTTGGTTTGCATGCAGCAAAATACCAATGAAGAGGCTTTTCAAATACAAAGTAAATTGTATCTTATATATTTTTGATAAATTAGGGGAACTGCCAAAACAATTAGTGTGTGCGATGCTGTATTTCTTGACCATATTTGGAAAAAATTAAACGACTCTTACATTTAGAGTACAAAGTGCATTCTTGCATATTTGGCTCAGGACTTGGCTTCAGTTTTTGGGTGTCCCCTTCCAGACATCCATATTGTTGGCAGGTGGATGATGTTATGACAGCAAGGAGGGTGACAGCAAACCTGAGCATTGTTCTTCAGCTCTTTTTCCTGTATGGAGAGAAGACTTTGTTTACATCCTTTATTTCTAGGACAACCCATAATGTTAAAAGGAAGGACTGCATTTAAAATACTACATATATAATCAAATAAAATATGCTCAGCAAAGATGCACACAGAAATACTAAGACAAATTTTCCATTCCTATTTGCTTATAACTGAGCACTTACCCTTCTGTTACATATTTCTGAGGCTTGGTGGCAAGTGATAAAAGTCATCAATAATTCAGGCTATGTATGAGAACATGTTATAATTTTCAGTATTTAAGAAAATTATTTTAAATTTCTTACACTGAGCTGAATTATTTTTTAATCCTTCCAAGAGACAATTGCATATTTTACTAGATTGATCAGTTCTAAAACCTGAAGAGTTTTTCTGCCCACTTGGAAAGTACACATTATTTACAGCTGCAAGTGGAATAGTAGTGTTCACCACCTGAGCTGAATAAATTACATTGAATACTTGCCTTTGTTGAAGCTATGCTAATTTATATTTAAGAATCCGTTATTTTCTGCTTCTTTTGTAGAGTTTGGTCAAAAGTGCAAGAAAAAAAAAAGTTTTTTCTTTATGACTAAAATTTCTTTAAACACAGGCTATATATTAGCCAGCTATAAAGATAAATCTGGAACTTGCTACATAAATCAATGCATTATTCTTTATACATGTTATTAATTTAATCCTTCATTCTTTAGTTAAATATTCCTGTTAACATTCTGGAATAATTTTGCCTGAATAAGCACTGCAGTTCTTCTATGTACCTGGACTTTTCAGATATAAAGAACAACTTATATAGAAGAAGAAAACTATCTCTTCAGATTCTCAGTAATTTCTCACCTCTTTTGCCTTCCTTCTGGGTGATACTTCTCCCTGGAGCAGGAACACAGTAAATTGCTTTTCCCATTTTCCACTTTATATACACACCATCTGGCATCAGTGCTCCAGAATTTGTTTGCCCTGGAAGAGTTCCTTGACCCTTTGGAATGCTAACACAGATTTATCTCAAAAGCAGATGCAATGACCAGCACATAATGCCCTTTTATTGCTTGCAAACGTCGACATGATAAAGAGGAAAGTACAAACATGGGTTAGAATTAGAAAAACAATAGCTCTCCTGTATTTCAAATGCCTTTAACCCTTCCTGTCTGATTTTTCAATGATTCCTTGTATTAATTATTAAATTAATTTCTACAACAGTTCCATGTAGCTCTTACCACGAATTTGGGTTTCAGTGAATTCAAGACATTAAATTCTTTTTGTTTCAGCCTGACTGGCTTAATTCTGACTAATGGCCTGCCTTGTTACATAGTAATTTTACTACATTACCTGGAAGATAGCCTGTGTCTCCTGATTCCAGTTCTTTGCTCTCTCTCCACGAGATCCCTTCCAAACCTGCTGCTGTTCACCCTGGTTTCTCCACCTGTCTCAAATGTACCTTACAACCAGTCTCACAAGCACCACAAGAAATGGCTGATTGTACCACTGAGAGTGGCTCCTGATGGGATTTCACTGGGAGTCCTGCTTGCTGCAGAACATTTGCATCTAAACATAAACCTTTGGTTAAGGTAGACATGGTGATGATAAATTGCTGCTCACATTTTCACAGATTGTCATGCTGTACTGTAAAGAGCAGCACCCCTCAGTACCTTGCAATTATTTATATACATAAGGAAAGCAGCATCTGTTGGTTTTGTGTTTTAAACAGAACACTGCTTTGTCAGATAATACTCTGAGGCCATTATCTACTAACCTGTTTTCTTGAAAATACAAATGTTGGCACAGTAGAAGTGTGGTATGATTTTCAGTGTGCAAAGGCACGAGCATGATAATAAAACAGCTTTATAAGCTGTAAGCACTGATTCCTATTCTAGCTCTAGTAAATGCCTCAAGGTGAAAGTGTTGCTGGCCTAAAAAGAGCCTTTTCCAGATCAGTGGAAACTGAGCAATTTTTATGTTCCAGAATGAATTTAATTAAGGCAAGTTTAGAGAATGGATTTAATTAAGGCAAGTTTAAAAAGGCATGAAGTAACTATAGAAGAAAATTAAGTAAATCTAATGGTTTATTACCCATTCTTTCACCTCATGTGGTTTGACCTAGTGCTGACTGAAATTCATGGAGCTCCTTGCTGCTTTGCAAAGTAAAGGATACATGTGTGCTGCTTGGCACTCAGGTCTATGCACTCATACAAAATAAAGAACAACACATAATACGAACATTCACTTTGTACAAAATAAAGACCAACATATAACATGAACATCCAACACTGTGAGGAGTGGATGGGCTGGCCAGCCTGGTGAAAAGCACAGAAATAGTCCATGGCCTGCTCCTTCCTGCTCGGTTTGTGTGAAATCCACGGACACTGGTGAGGTGTCAGCATGCCAGGAGGGCCTTGTAATGCCTCTGCTCACTGAATTGGCATACAAATTATATTAAGCTATAGGAAACTGGGATCGCTTTCAGGCTTTGAGTATGAGCCAAATGGGACCACTTGCTGGGAGATTAGGCAGAGTTTCTAGCAGCAGGAAGGAAAATTGTCATATGTTTGTGATTTCCCAGACTTGGCTTTGGTTAGCAGTACATGTAAGCAGGCTCAGGCTAAGGAGCTTTTAGTGATCTTGGCTATACATCATCTCCTGAGAAGTGAATCTGGATTCTTCTTTTCTAAAAGTATTCTCTGCCAATTGTTTTGTCTGATTTCTTATACTGGGACATTTTTAAAAGGAATTTTCTTACCTCTTCCCATACTTGAAGGGGTTATTTATTTTCATTTGTTAAGATTTAACTTACTTTCAAACACTCAGTGACATTCTTGTACTTTTAAGACTCCTACTGCCATCTAATTTTAACTTTAATATCAGTACCCTGTAACTTCTATTCATCTCTTCAGAAGCTTGAGTGAAAGTATGGATGATGTTGAGGTATTGCCATAGACAACAATTCAGGCACCCCAACAACAAATTATTATCATCAGATGATCTAACTGATAGTGGCCAATGGTGTTAGCAAACCCATGCATCTATTCCATCCACAAACACTGCCACATTAGGTCTCAAGAGTCATCTACCTGAGCAATTTCCTTCTGGCAGGAGCCATTGGCAGAAGAAATGTTTAAAAAATACAGTTTCTAACTTTCCAGCTTCTGGCAATCAGCTTAGTAACTATATGAACTGCCATCTCCTAACTCACCAGAGTGATTCCTGCTTTGTGAGTCAGATCTCTTTAATGACTGCAGCAAGCTTTCATGCTTTTATATTCTTGGTAACTCTGCAAAGCCAATGTGGTTAAGGGAAAAATTGTTTGTGCTTCCAACCAGTGACAATTGCCAGATCCATTTCCCTTCTTGGCACCCTGAAAGCATAATAACAGTGTGACTGGAGGGAGACTGAGTTTCAGGAGTGTAAATTAGAGCATTTGGCCTGTTACAGCTTTATTAGACATGGCAGTGTCTGCTAATGAAATTAATCTGTTTGTTCCTCATGTCTCAGCGTGAGTCTGCATGCTCAGAGGTTGGAAGTGTTTTTCTTGTTAACTGTAACAAAAAATGTAATTAGGAGCACAGGTTGTTATCTAATTTAGTGAAGCTCCTTTAAATGCAGAACTGCATTTAAAGTTGCAACAAGAACATGTTATTTGATGATCAGTGAAGTATATAACCTGGACATTACATTAGACTTTAGAACTGAGAGTTTGTCTTCACAGGTGCTTGGTTGAATGTATCATGTCACAAGTCAAGCTGAATGCCAGGGGAGACACTCCAGATGGACTCAGTCTGGCACTTCTGACTCGGGAAAAAACAGCTGAGGTCAAATCTTGGTGCTACTGAATCTGAGGTGTGATTTGTTTCAGTTCACTTCAGTGGGGATGGGATTTGCCCTATATTTTTCTTGGTGTAAGGAATACATCACAGAATGAAGTAAGGCAAATTTGTTTTATTTGAGTACGCAAATGTTGCTGAGCTAGTTCTCCAACAGGGCACAGGAATGACAAAAGCACTAGTAATTTTATATAATGAAGAGAGTGAGTCAGTGGTGGGTAAAAAAGCAGATATTTTAATGAATGGTAGGTTTTAAAAGAAATCACAACCCAAACCAACAAAATTAGAATTGTAAAAATGTCATTTTAAGCCTCACGTTAGGCTTTTCAAAATTAAAGGGGACAAAAACCTACTTATTTCAGCTTATTACTGAGTTGAAAGCACCTCTTGAAAGCATAACAGAATGCTCTTCCTTTGCCCTAGTCTTTCATTTGCCTTTCACATTCTGCTAGTCTGTTACTGTGGGGTTCCTTGAACCACTAACAACTACTGTTAGTTTTTCTATAAAGAAGGGACTTTGGTTTGGGTAGCTCCTGACTGGTGTGAAGGGAGCTCTCACAAGTGACAAAGAAAATCTGTGTCCTGTTTCATCTATACTCCAGAAATAACCAGCTGTAATCATGTTTTAGATTTAGACCATTAATATCTATCACAAGCACTTATGAATGATGAATTTCCTCTTAGGGAAATAGCAATACTATTTAAAAAAAAAATTACACTTGCATTATGGGTATTCATTATTAGAATAGAGATAATGCCTAAATGTCTCTGCCTAAAGTTGTGTCTTTATGTACTTGGTGCTATTACTGGATTCTGGATGGCCATGTCCCACACCCCCTTCTGTGCCTTGATCCTGTACTGCCCCTTCCCCTCCATCGTCCTGTGCACCCAACCAGACGGGGAAAGTGATACAGCAAAAAGAAATCTGGTGTTCCCTCTGCCTCCAGAATTTCTGTGTGAATCAGTTTCAGTTTATAGCACAGCTGAAGAAGAATTTTGTTGCTGGATAGGGTGGTATCACACTGAGAGAGACACACGTGAGGGTAGGACTGGCAGGACTTCCAGTCAGAGCTGCCAGCCTCTGTGCCCCACTGTGCTGACATTCTGTGTTCCCTTTTTTTTTATTGTTATGCTGAATACCTTGTAATCAAAATGAAGAGTTGACAGGTCTATAGAGAAAACAAATAATGCAAGCACAAGGTAACAGTGAGATCATACTGGTCAACATATTAGAAGGCAGTGACTGGAAACCACCAGATGAGTCACTGCTGAGCTTTTCCTGTCGGTAACGCTGCAGGGATGAATGTTAAGGAGGACACAGCTGATGACCACGTTGTGTCCCTGATGAATGACTCCCATACACACCATATTAGTCTTAGCTTGACTCATTATCCTGTGATGAATCTGTGGCTAGAAAACTGACCACAACGTTCACGAAACAGGTGGTTTTTTTGCCCAGCACCTTTGTTTACATTGTCATCTCTCTGTTTCTGCACCCCTCAAATGGCTCTGCTTTCTTGTTTCTGCTTCCAAATCCTTTCTCAGTTATCTATGCCCTCTTTGACTGTTCTCCTTCAACACAGACACCTTAAGTCTCTTGAAGTATCCCAGTGCCAGCCTTCACAGCACACCCGTGGAATTTCCATGGCTGCTGTTTTGTATTTGTCATCTTCTATTTGGGAGGTGTTTCCGTAAGTAACAGTAGAACCTCGTGTAATCCTCCTCTTGGCCCTTCTTAAATCTCATCTTTGTTTGAGTGCCAAAGAGAGGGTGACAACAGTTAGGATCTGAATCTACTCCTGCTGGCCAATCTCTCCCCCTTCCTAATGTGCTTCTCTTTTTGGACCTTTCAGAAATACACACAAATATACATATTTTTGTGCGTATGCAATTTGTCCTCTGTTCACACACAGGGGTAGCAGCCCCACTGTGGCAATTGCTGTACAATCAAGTCCAAGCTGACAGAGAAAGCAGCACATTCCTTGGTCTCTTCCTCTATTTAAAGCTCTAATATTTTGATGAGCTTTTGTAGCTAAGAAGTGCTGTGAACTTACCTATTGCACTAAGCTCTCCTGATACTCCACAGCCACAATTTTTAACTTCTATTACATATCTGCATATTTGTATCTTCTACTTCCTTATCAGATGTAAATATGATACCTAGAACAAGGTTAGAGGGGTGCAAAGCTGTCACTTTGCCATACTGCATCACTGCAAACAAGGATACATGTCCTTCCTGGTATACAAAGAAGGAAAATAAGTGCTGGAAAGGAAACCATATCCAGTTATGACTGGAATTTTGATATATCTAGATCTAGTAATTGCCATCTAAATGTTTGTTGGTTCATTAATTTGTTCCTAAAACAGACTAATAGGGGTAGTTTCCAGTGAAGATGTATTGGAATAATATACTTTAATGGAAAAACCTGCTAGTAAGAAATTTCTTCCTAATCCTCCTTAATTCAATGTTTAGTTTGTACCTTGAAGTACAACTGTTTACAGCCTTCCTGTAAAAAGTCCTTATGTAACTATTTTTATTAATTACACAAATGTCTAAGATGGACCTTCTTGACCCTGAGATGAGCTGGTCAGAGCATGGTGCTGGTAACACCAAGGTTGTGGGTTAAATTCCTGTGTGGACCATTCATCTAAGAGTTGGACCTGATGATCCCTGGGGGTCCCTTCCAACTCAGAATATTCTGTGATTGTGGAATAGCAGACCTCACTAGATCCAGATCATGAGAAATTTTGTCTAGATTGTGTCAAGGTCCCAGATTTTCTAATTCCCCTGTGTTCTTTTGGAAATTCCTTTGTTTCTTACCACTTCCCTGGAGCTTGGGGGTGGTGATGGGGAGCTGTACTCTGTGGCTGCAGTCCTGTGCTGTGCAGGCAGCATGCACTGCCAGCCTGGCAGGGCTGAGATAGGGATCTTGGATCTTGAACTTTGTTGAACAAAAGGATGCTTCATTCTATAAAGAGCACTGGGTTGGTCTCATGCTTTGCCCAGCAGGTCTTGTTGGCTCCCTGGCACTACTTTGTTACCTGGGGGTTTTTTGTTTTTTTTTTTTTTTTTGTGAATCTTGAAGAAAGAATGCTGTCACAGGCATGGAGTTGGGGAAACAGGCAGGAGCCACGGTGATGACATGCAGCCTGTTAATTACTTGTCATTACTGACATTCTGTGCAGGTACAGCACTACATGCCACAGTCCCGTGCCCTCCTCCTGCCTGACTGCACAGTGCCAGTTGCCAAACATTAGTATTCCAGTGTACAGCCCAAAACTGTCTGTGAATACCATTAGAGCTGGGTCACTAACAGAAGGTGCGTGACAGACTCACATGCAGAACAAGCAAAGCCACTTCCTCCGTCTCATACAGAGCACAACCACTGCGAGGGGAGGCTGTGTGTACACTGTGAGTGGAATGACAAATGACAGGACGCAGTGACAGACTTGTTTGGTGGCATTAGCAATGCAGTTCTGCCTTGGAAACAGTTGGAAGCAGGTGATCAGCTGGGTTGTGTGTGGCACTGATTTTGCCAAATTGTCAAATTTAACAGGAATTCAAATGATTAAGTATTTAATTTTGAAGAGGAAATTCTCCTGCTCAGCAGAATGACTTTTACTGTTTAGCATTTTCTACTCTGTTTGGAATAAAGAGGTTTTAACCTCACAGCTCCAGTCTGCATATCTCTCCTCCAGCTCCAGGAATTATTGCTGTAGCTGTGTGCTAAGCAGTCATAAAAATGTTGCAGAGGAATTTGTCATTCCAGAAAACATTATGGAGTGAGATCAAGTAGACTGTGTTCTGCCTTAGCAAAGTCCCTTTAAACCTGCTAGAGAAGAATGGAAGGGAGCTTTTCCTGATAGTATCATTCCAGCTACCTTCTGAAACTGAAGAGCAATGCTGAGACCATTTTTATATGGAAAAAATGCAAAATGGAAGCCAGGGAAAGGAAATACCTGGACCTGCAAAGAGAAACTGCATTAGCTGAGTATCAGCAGATGAACTACACAGACTGTCTGTGGTGCCCTGCTCTGTGTTAGTCAGTCTAGATAATGTAAAAATCATCCCCTTTATAAGCCTTTATTAATTACTCTTCTGTCTTTTCTTGATGTGACAAAAGATTTCTGGAGACAAACATCATGAGCATAGATGTGGCACCATACCGTGCTCTGCCTCATTCATCTGTGCCCCTTTCCCCCACCAAGCCTCTCATGATTTGTTCACTTTTATTTAAAGCTGGGGAAAAAAAACCAAACTTCAGAAAACTAGCTCATATGGAAAAGAAAAATCAGGTCACTCAGACTGGTCTGCAGATTCAGGTCATATTCAGTGACATGTTTAAATGGAAAAAAATGTGGGAGAATCAGTAAAATGAGGAGTATTTTCCCTATTCTGTTAACATGAAACCTCACTGTTCTTTTGTTTCAAAAATATTGGAAAGACATTTTGAGTCCAAAATACTAAATGGGGATTAAACAGAGAAGGAAATGAGCCAGAAGCAAACCAAACACAATCTCTTCACAAATAAAATGTCCTATTAACTCCCAAATGGCTTTTTGATTTGGAGAGATGAAAGATACTTTTCTTTTTTAAAATTAAAATACAGAACCAGGAGGCAATTATTTGCAATCCTGTCTAAAATGAACAGCTGAAGATTTGTTTCCAGCATGTTTATTTGCTTAGTATGTTTGACAGGTAATGTTATCCACATCCTCATTGTGACTTTCCTTCCTGTATGCATGAATTCCTTTCTGGCACATGAAGTGAACAGGTGTGAGCCAGAGCAAGGTGTCCCACAGGCCATAACCAACAAATAACTAATTGGCATCTATGCTGCAACAGGGCAAAGATCCAGCCAAATTATGACGAGGCACTGTGCCATCCTAATAGACTCACATTAACAAGGATGCCAAGATTCCATAAATTTGCATTATTTACATTTAGTTGGAGCAGGATTCCCAGCTGGGAAGTTCCACATGGTTGTCCATCCTGATGATATGCAATTATGATGGAAAAAGACCTCTCTGACTAATCCAGCATCCTGAAATAGTTTTCAGCAAGCATTAAAACATTAATAATTACTTAAAAATGCTCCCACTCTTCTACCTCAATAAATCGTTGGGAAGTGTATTTTTGTTGTCTTTGTACAAAACGAATTAAAAATTTATACAATTAGACTTCCTGGTTGAAGATGTATGAGCCTTTTCAGCTTGGTAAAAAGGGAAAATGAGTTATTTTTTCTGCAGCAGCAGCAAGATCCCCGACTATGTAATTGTGAAGAAAAAACCTCAAAACTTTGAAGTTGCTTTTGTGAAAAATGAATGCAGGGACTGGTAACTTAAACCCTCAGGAAACAATTGGCAAACACAAAAATGCCAAGAGGGTGTGAATTACTGAGATGAAACACAAGATGACGATCTCTTATTACTCCTTGAGGTAATGAATCTCTGAAGGTTTTTCTTTTCTACTGAGAAGATGGTGAACTGCATCTTAATCCACACCCTAAGAAGTGGAGTGGCACAGCTGCTGAACACTCTCGGAGCTCCAGTGGAGGGATGAGGGGTGCCCAGAGGTTCTGCACTCACCCGAGCACTGCGGGCCTGGGGCTTGGATCCCGCTGTGTCCTGCTGGAGGAACACTGTGGCATTCTTCCAATGCGACCGTCTGCGTGCAACACCGCTGGCAAGGTCCTGCACTCGCCCGAGACTGTCAGGGACTGGAAGAGTTTATTGACAGGGACGCTGGATTCTGCTGGACGTCTGAGCTGATCCCGGATCACGAGGATGGGGACAGAATGACGCACAGAAAGCTCTACCTGAACATGAGGAAGAACTTCACTCTGAGGGTGACCACAGACTTGTACAGATTGCCCTGAGAGATTGTGGAGTGTCCCTCCCTGGCGGTATCCCAGAGGCGTCTGGATGCGGTCCCGTGCCTCCCCTGCTCGAGCGGGGAGGCCGGGGCAGCCGACCCACTGTGGTCCCTTCCAGCCTGAACCGGGCCGTGACTCCGCGATTCTGTGGTTCTACAACTCTGCGATTCTGTGCACCACACAATGAGTCAGGCTGGAAGGGACCACAGT
>VZRX01010739.1:42879-121569 GCA_013398075.1 Notiomystis cincta
ATCCTCGCGGGCTCCGTGCGCTCCCGCAGGTAGCTGCCCCCAGAAGAGGGCAGGGTGGGAGCGGCGGCGCGTCCGTGTCGGTGCTGGCGGCGTGGCGGGAGCGAGCGGTGCGGGAGCCGCGGTGCCGGAGTGTGCCCGCGTGCCGGGCAGGGCGAGGGAGGATGCGGGGAAATCGGGTGTGTGCTGTGTGCTGGCTGGTGCTGCTAATCGCAGAGTGCATCTTTCTAGTAACCCTCTGTAGGTCGCTCCTAATCGTGGTGAAAATTGTGGCGCGTTTCCCAGCATCTTTAGGTCTTAATTCCAGAAGTGGTTTATTTACGAAACGTGCCGTACCTTTGCAGAGACTTGGAAATGCACAGGCTTGTTACGTGTGAGAGTGTGTAAGTTCAGTATGTCCACTTTTGTGTCTTTCATACCCACAAAAACAGGATCTACTGATTGGTGCTTGGGATTACAAGGGTGAGAGACCAAAGAGATCCTAAACCAAAGTTCAGGATCATCAACGCTTTGCTTTGGTAGTCCTGGTCTTACAAGAGATCAAAAATGGGAGATGACACTTTGCAGCTGAAAAATGTAGGTGACAACTAATGCTATTATTTTGTTTATTTGAAGAGAATGAGAAACTATGAAGACTCCTGGGATGCAGTAATTCATTGCTCTGATTTGCCATTTTTTGGAGCAAAGAGAAAAGCTAGGTTCTTTGTCAAAAAGGTGTTTTAAGTTTACGTCATTGTTACAGATGCACAGGTTTATGCTATTTTAAAAATAAGTTTTTAGGTGTTTTTTCCTAGAAAAGCTGCATTACATTGCCTTCAATTATAGGAGCCTTGGATTTTGGCTTTGAGTAGTGGATATCTCTTGAATACAGATTTATCAGACTGGGCCCTTGAAGAGGAGACCTCTGTTATTTTATTCTCTAGGGCTTTGCTAAGCCAGGTGGTTAAGAGGGGCTGCTGCTTTTGATGTTTATTCTTTCCTGAAACAATTACAGAATGCTACAATCTTTATTCAGGGAAAAAAAAATCTAAAATCAGAAGAGGTCACCTGGTATCTTCCCATGTGTCCATGAAATGGACAAAGTGGTAGAGCAACCAAATGCAGTAGCAAGGTGTTTGTTGTACTGTTTTAAGGTATTGTTTATGATATTGACATGGAAATGGAAGGAAATTATTTCCATTCTTGGCAGCGTGAATGAAACTTACAAATCCTGCACAGAGAACATGCTATGGGTTGAATAATGTATCGAACACTTGGGAAGTTTCACCAAAACAGCTTCAATGCTGCAAACCAAGGAAGGCTGCACATTCAGAAGTGTCAGTTTTTGAGATGCAGAAGGCTTTTTAATGGGAGATAATGCCAGTTTGTGATTAACTTGGGTGCTCTGACTAGTGCTCTGATGTGACTTGTAAGAACAGATTTTTGTGTGCTGGCAGGTGTTCGGTGTGATGGAGGAGGAGTTTTCCAGCTAAAGTTAAGAAAGCTTCTCTTCAACCATGTGTGAGATACTCCCCAAACTTCTAAGGAGCACCTCTCATCCCCTCTCCCCTTTTGTCTTTCGTTTAAGGCTTTGTAAGTGTGGTAAACAACTGCAAATAAATGGGTATGGTGGACAAATGTGACAAACAGCATTTCTGTCTTTAATATCAATAATTCAGTGGTTATTTAAATATCGGTGGTTGGTCGTGAGCACGTGGTAAAAAGGGCCTTCTGAGATGCAAAAGACAGTGAGACACTCCATTTCCACTGATCCAGGTGTAGCTTGACAAGTATTTCCTTTGGGGCCACTCTGATTTAGGCAGCCCAGTTGTTTCCAAGCCTGTAACGTGCCCTCAGCAGTGCCAGTGCAGGAGTGTGCACAGCTGCAGCGAGCCATTCTGCACTCAATTCAGACCTCCTTGTTTGCCATACATTTGCACAAGTTTGTGGCTGGGAGAGGCTAAGCTGCTCTAGTGCTGAGAAAAAAGTCCTTATCAGACTGTGACTGCAGCAGTTAATGGCTGTGCTGACCTTAAGGCCTTTGGAAATGTGCTCCTTTGCTGTGCCTGTGGCTCCGCCGTGCATACGATTAATGTTTGCACTTTCTCGAGTTAGGCAAGAATGTAAGAATGACTGCACTTGGTCACAGTAAAGATCCCTCTTGCCCAGTATCCTGCCTCTCTGAGCTGCCAAGAACAGATGCTTGGAGGAGAGTATAGTGTATATTGAGGAAACGCCTCTCCCTGCCTCCAGTAATTTGTGGCTCGTAGGTTTCCGGAACCAGAGGTGATATTTGTTTTTAGAGCCCCCAGTGGGTTTTTCTTCTATGAATTTGTCCAATCAGTGTTTGAAGCCATATATGCTTGTAGCATCCACAACATCCTGTGGCTGAGTTGTAGGGCTTAAACACATTTTGTGTGGAAGAAAACACTTATTTTTGTTTGCTTTTAAACTTTCTGCCTGCTTGGTTTCATGCCTTGCTTGTTACTTCTTGTATTGGAAGAGGCAGTTAAAAAGAGAATCCATGTTATTCAATGTGACTTATGGGTTGGTGAGTTTTATTTACCATCCCTTGCTTGTGACTTTTCCAGAGGCATTTTAGAAAGAAGTGACTCTACCCCTTTCAGTGTCCTTGCTGTCTTCTTTGCACCTTTTGCAGGTGTGTTCCTGATTGGAGATGGTGAATCTGAGGAACAGGGTTGGGTTACAATAACCAAGACCAGCTACAGTATTTCAGCATATGCCACCCAGTAAACTTACATGGCATGTTAGTTTCATTCTTTAATCTTCATGCTTTTTCTAGGCAATCTTTAAGCATTGAATTGGCACATCTGTGGAACTATGGTAACTCCAGTCACTCTTTTAAGTGGCAACATCTAGTTCAGAATTTGTCATTGTGTACTTATTTTTTTTTGTTAATACTAAGCATCACTTTACATTTACCTGCTATTTCACAGCCCACTTAAACAGTATCATTAAAGTCTTCTTCAGATCTTTGCCCATTGCTTTTGCAACTGTGAGTAACTTTAAGCATTCTGCCACATAAGTGTCAAACTTCTTTGCTAGATTTGCTTTAAAATATGGAAGGGGTTTATCTCAGAAGTGATCCTTGTGAGACTCCACTGGTCATTCTTCTCTTTTGGGAAAAAGGCCAATTGCTCCAGCTTATTTCCTGTTCATCCATCATTAATTCATGACTGAATTTTCCTTCTTACCCTGTGACAGTTTAGTTTCATTGAGTGAGGGTGTCTTTGCCAAACACAGCCCACTTGCATTTCCATAAAGGATCAGCTTAATCATTGTATGTTTGCTGACTGAATTGAAGGAGAAAAATGGGAAGCTGAGGTGAAAGTGATTGTTGCTTATGAATGACACATTTCAAGCACTAGTCTGTTTCCATATCATGCTGACATAATTAGTTTTAAGCATTGTGATATTTATAGTGAAAGATTTCACATGGATCATAGCCAATATTTGTCAGAGTTGCTTTCATTAGCATTTTCTACTTCAGGTAGAAGACAAAGTCCTCACAGAAAGGATTCTTCAGTTTCTAGAAGAGATGGCTGTAGAGGGTTATGATGGAATTTATGATGGAATTATACAAGACCATGGTTGCTCTGCAGAGGGTAGGCAGCAAACAGCAACTCAGTGTATCCTCTGGTATCAAGTGATGACTCAGGCTTTACAAGAGGTAAAGGTAATACATGTACTTTTTATTTTTTTTTTCCCCAAGGGATGTAATAGATGTAAAGGAGGAGTTTAGGAGTGAAGATTATTTAATAGATAGACTGGATCCACCTGAGGAAAACACCTGCAATCAGCTAAAATGTAGGAGAAGATTGGAATGGGGCAAATGCATGGTGTTTGCTTTTACATTACTGTATGGAATGTCTTTGTTACTTTTTTTTCATGAGGAGTGGGTGCTAATGTGTCCCTAACAAATCTAAATGCTGTCTTCCTCTGAAAGCAGAGGGACAACAAACAGATGAGAGGAAAACTGAAGTATTGTGGCAGGTCTAGTGGGATGGAGGTTGAGAGTCAGAGAGTAAAAATAGAGAGTACTGAGCACTGAGCATCACTGAGTGACATTTTCTGCTCTAAAGGCATGCAGGGAACGAGGGAGTGCTACCCAGGGCTGCTTGCTTGGAGATGTGACAAGGTGAGGGAACAGAAACAGACCCCATCACTTGTGACAAGCTTCCCCCTCTTGCTGTGGGTTGCCAGGGAAGAATTTATGTGTAGATTCCACGACTTTGTGGCTTTGTTACTTAGTAAGAGATGAAGGGGAAAACAGAATCTCAACAAGCAGTCTAAGGGCTGGTGAGGGACTGCAGGCTGTAGAGGCAGGATTTTGGGCTAGATGGACTGTTTGTTGTGTATAAAGTTTAACTCAGCTGCAGCTCATGAAAAGCTGGACTGAAATGTTGCTAAACCTGAAGGCTCCCCTGCTGTGTCTGTTTGTCCTATAGCAAATGTTCAGATGATGCCAGCAGGAAAACTGCAAACACAGTACAGAGGAAAGCCAAAAACCTCCTTAGTCCAGCTTAGTTTTGTGCTGGAGAGCCCTTTCTATAGGGCAGTCAGTGCAGTGGGCTCCCTCCAGCTGTAAATTTTGACCTGCCTGGAGAAGGGAGATGCTGTGTGTTCCTCAGACAGTACATGTAGTAATTTCTGCTTGGATAGAAAGTATTTCCTGAGCTTGGAACAAGCTAACTGACTTACAATCAATTCATTTAACAATGACTGTCTCTTGAAACTGTAGTGCTACAAGCTTTCTGAGAGTAACAAAAATACTCCCTTTTCTTCACCTGTCTTTGAAACGTCATAGATCTTCATGTCCCAAAGCCAGAATAGAACACTGAGGTTATCCAGTGTGATTTCCCCTCATGTGCAGTCTGTGGAGCTTTCCTGAAAGATAAATTAAAACATCTCTCTTTGAAACTGATCTTATCTTAGCATTAGATCATGGTGTGTTTGTCACCTCTTCTGCAAGCTGTGCCAATGTTTAATTATTCCTGCCGTTAGAAAACTAAACGACATCTTCTCTCAACGCTTGTTTTGTCTAATGGCCAACTTTCAGCTCTGGAATATGCTTGTGCTAGCACAGGCAGAAAAAAAGTCTCTACTATCTGATCTCTTTTCCATGTAGAAGTATTTGAAATGTAAAATTGAGCTTTGGTTGGAACACAAGGCACTGAGTTCTTTTGCTTCTAGAACTCTGTGCTTTTCTGTCTGGATTGGTCTTGGAGTGTGTGCCAAACCCAGGTAATGCTTTGGCAGCAGCCTGGAACAGTGTGATTGCAGACAAGCTTCCTCCTTCACTAGTGTTTGATACTTGTCTTTTTTACAGTTTCAGGAATTGCATTACCACAGTTGGGTGTGTCATATGAGAGAGGGTTTTGTAACATTATGCATATGTGGATATTTCTCCCCCATCTATGAGTAAAATCATGCAAATTGGCCCAAGACTACTTATAAACAATAGGTTAGAAAGCTTATTACTCCTTTCATGTTGTCATTATATTTTGATTCTTTTTTTTCTTGGAAGGAATAGCAAAAGATCTTTTCCACTGACTTCTCACCCTGTTCTTTTTTGGAAAGCAGTCAGTGACCAGCAGGGAGAAACTGGCCAAACCCCAGAGTGCTACTCAGATTTATTTTGTCTCCACAGCTGCAGAGAAGCTGTTACCATGCTTTCCTTGCTGCGTGGCAAGCCTGGAAACTGAAGAGATCTTTCCTTTTTCCTAATTAGAACTTCTGTGCTTCAAATATAATAAGTGTTTTCTTTTCTTTTCCCTCTAGGTGACATCAGTGCTAGTAAAGGCAGTACCCCTGTTGTGATGAGCCCTGTATGTAGACTGCAGAACAGTTTGGTGTTCTTTGGTTATTTCTACCATGAGTCTTCCCTTTTGATTGACAAGTGAAGAATAAAGTTTTTGGAGTTCAGTTGGCACTTTGCTTCTCAGTTTTCTCTACAGCTCTGGCTCTCAGGTTGCTGATCACAGCTCTGTTGCAGCTCCCCCAGCCATGGACCCTGTGAGTAACAGCTCACAACACTCAAAACTGTTCTTTATAACTTCATGTCAAAACCTACAAGCTGGGATGAAACTTAATCTGAAGAAGATGGAAGTTTATTTTCAAAATTCAAGCACATAAACTGAATCAAATGGTTTTATTGCTAGCAGTGCAGATTGCATTTGCAATCAAGTGTAGATTTTACTATTCAGATTATATAATCCATAAAAGCAAGTATAGATTAATCATAGCCAAATATGTTCTGTAAATGTCATTGCCCCTTCTTATCAAAGGAGGGATGGAGTGCTGCTAACTTCTAGAAGATCAAGAGCCATCTGTTTACATAAATGCTTCTTGCCACCTGTTCTGTGACACTTGATTAGGGTTGATTTTAGGGTAGTTCTGACCTGTGCCTCTTTTGTCAAGGGAGCTAAAGAAAGTTCCTAAGGAGGACATTGGTAAAGACTCCTAAATTACAAGCTGCAGTTGTAACTTGCCATTAAAAATTCATACACTTTTTGCAGATCTCAGACTTCCTTTTCTCATCTTCTTATGACAGGAAGAAAGCAAAAAATAAGTGGTGTTTTCTAATAAAAAGATGCACTGTTCTAGCCTGTGGAGCTTCTGATATGGTTAACCAGAGCCCAGAGTGCATGGTTGGCTGGCAGGCATTCTTACTCATCCTCAGACTTTATTTTCTGGAGTTTATTCCCTTCACTATGGAGAAATAGAAGTAATGAAGAAGCCAAGACATAGCTGTGGAGGAATCAGCTGTTCTCTTATGACATGTGTGGTTCTGTCTTTGTTTTCTCTTCAGTCCTTTCTCTGAGGAGGCAGGAAAGGAAACCAGAAAGAACAAACCTGTCAGTGCCCCATAGGTGTGTCTCACTGCCTGCCATGAGCTGATTCTTGTTGATGCCAGAGCTACTTCTGCCTGACTTCTTCGTTAGCCATAGTTTTGCCTTTCTGTGTCCTCATCAAACAGAGCTGGCAGCTCCTGGTGACCTGTTCCTCTGAGTTCACTTGTGTGCTCATACTAATGTTTAAAAGTGTGGGGTGCTGAAAAGGTGACTGAGGGAAAGTCGTCTAAAAGCAGGCAAAGGGGAATAGAATCAAGGGATCAATTCTGTAATGTGCTTATTAGATAATAACAGAATTGAGCCAAAGGATGAATCCAGACACAGACAAAAGGGATGTGGAGTCAAGTGACCCATTCTGCAATGGGCTTGTTAGGTAAGAGCAAAGTGGCACCAGGGGGCTGATGGCACTTCTCTGGCCTGAGAAAATAGAATCATCACTTCTCTCAAAGTTGGGTATTAATGGACAAACCTCTTTTGTGTAAATCAATAACTAGGTAGGTGTTGCATCAGCAGCTTGGATGATTCAGCTCGCCCATGTGAGATTTCGATTTCCTGTCACAAATGAAGAGTAAGAGCAAATATTGTATTAGCCACATTAATTTCATATCTTGCATATTAGAATAGTTAAGCAGGCAGTGGAGAGATGCTGTACACTGCATTTCTTGTCCAAAAGTGGAATAGAAGTGAAGGAGCCAAGAGAATTCTTCTATCAGAAGTGCCTGGGTTTGGTGTGGCACTGCTTGTCTTTGGAATGATTATTAGCCTTAAGGGGCAAGCTGCTGCTACTTACTGTTTGTTACAGAGCACTTGAGGATCACAGTGCTGTCCAAGGCTAGGATTAGGCAGCTGCAAAATGCTCAAAGATTTTGGTTTTATTCCTGACTGGATACTTTGGGAAACCAAGTAATACATCCAAGTGTATTGTGTTGGAGGAATGGGTCTGTGTTACTGACTTTACACCTGGCAGTTGACTTCTTGAGCAAGCTCACCTGCCTTCTTGCAGCACAGAGTGTGAATGTTGTCCTGCCTGTCAAGGTAGTTCTTAAGAGTCTCTAGAAGGGGCAGTTCTTTATTTTTCTCTGATAGATATTTTTTATTGCCCATGCTGCCTGACTTTAGCCAATATAGCTTTAGTGCTTATAAGAAAGGTGGTGGATTTTATTGTAGATATGAAAATAAGTATTTATATAAAATGAAGGGTTTTTTTGGAAGTATCATTTAATTCCTATTCCTGGGAGCTGAGTAGCTGAAGGTAATGAAGCAGTGAAAACCACCAGGCTGGTGAACTGTTTGAGACTAAACCAAAATGCTTTATTGCCCAGCAAGACTTTGTTCCTCAAGAACCACAACAGATAAATGGACAGGTCATAGAGAGTCTCAGTGATTTCATTTCCACATCAAATAGAGCTGTGCTGTGGTTAGTGTATTTCTGTACTGATGTAGTACTGTTTGAAGCCTGGTGAAAAGGCTGCTCTTTGAAGGAAGAAACTGAGTCCATGGGCTCAAAAAACTACCTTTGAAACCAGATTTAGAACTTTTTAATTTGCTCTTCCTCCAAGCTGTGTTTTTGTGAGTTTTTTTATTTAATTTACAGCTTAGGTCCCACAAACCCTATATCTAGTAATCTGTCAGAAGTTATTTTGAAATGTTCTGTTATAAATACACATTACAGTGCAATGAGGGAAGAAGGTTTAAGACTGACAGGCTAGCAATAATTTGGAAGTCTAGCTGTATAGCTTATAATTTTTTTGCTATTTGAAATTGCTTTAGTGTTAATGGAGTCCATTATGTACATGGAAAATAGGGTGATGATGTCTTTGCTATTGGATTTGCATCATAAATATTTTCACTCTTTGTTATACATATAGTAAACACTTCTACCAGTAAAACATGTTTTAAAACCTTTTAGTTGGTCTGGGTTTTCATGAATGTGAAAGCAAGACAGCAATTCAAAATATTCCATGTACATGTTCAAATTTCCAGAAGCAGATGGCACTGTTGAGAGTGGACTGTGAGGAGTATAAGAATTTTTGAAATGTAATTTCTGATTCAGTTTCAGTCCATGCATCTCTTGAACTGTCTATATAGGGAGATTTTCTCTAATGATTTTTGTTATATGGTGTGACAACTAATCCACCAGAAACATTCTCAGCTGTTTGTAGCCAAAATAAGTTCATTAGTTAATTGATTGATACTTGGGTAATTTTTGTCTTGACATTTACTGAGTCATGCTGTGTTCTGAAACTTGTAGGTGTTTGACATATCAGCTAATTCAACTAATAGTAAAAATACTCAAGAGTTATAATAAGAAGCTGATTTTCAGTGCACTTCTGGAATCCACCTTCCAGTATCTGCTCATTGTCCAAACACACCATTCAGGACAGATTTCCTGAGAAGTTTTTGCTTCTATGGGGCTCATTCAGCCAGTCCTGACTGCTTGCAGTGACTGTGAGCTGTCTTGTGGAAATTGGCTCGATTTACACTGTGTGTGTTTATCAAACCTTAGCTGCCAGCACAACAGGATTAAAAACCAGTAAGAGATTGTGTAGGTCCTGCCATCCCTGTTGAATTCCCCATGGGATTCAATGGAAGAGTTCACAGAGCAGATTGTCTTTCAGGATTGGAAGAGACAGTACAGAAAGGTTACACTGGTAGCAAATACTGGCCTGCAGCATATGAAAGGCAGTTTTGCTAAAGACTAAATTGTGGGTGCAGTTAGACCCAAACTTGAGACACTTCATTGTACAAGTTTTGTTAATCCAAACAAACAAAAACTGAGTTGGAAAGGTACATCCACCAAGGAGTGAGGGGAATTCAGTCTGTGGGATGAAAATGTGAGAAAACATTTCAGCTGCCTTTCAGGAAGCTTGAAGACTTCTATGAAATGCAATACTTGTCAGATTGATTAATTGGTACTCAAGCCTGTTTTCCTTTTATCCTTTGAAAATACAGCTGTCATGCTTTGAGCTCATAATAATGATTTAAAACCCCTAGTTTTCTAATATATTAGTTTTCTAATATGCCTTTCTGGTACTATGTATGATGGGAACTTGGTGCTGCTGCCTCTGCAGGTCTTTTTCACCCCATTTAGGGTTTATTTAGGTTAGAGCTAAGAAAGAAATTTTTACAGAGAGTGTGGTGACACAATGGAATAGGTTGCTGAGAGAGGTGGTGGATGCCCCATCCCTGGGGAGGTTCAAGGTCAGTTGGAGGGGACTTTAAACAATTTGGTCTAGTGAAAGGTGTCCTTGCCCATGGCAGTGGGGTTGGAACAAGATCTCTTTAAAGATCTCTTCTAACCAAAACCAATATGTGATTCTACAATTTCCAGATATCCCAGAGATTTGCTTCTCTTGCTGTGAAGGGCATACAGCTCAGAATCATCTAATTGCATTTCTCTGCACTCTTAAAATACCATTTGTCATTATGAAACAAGTACACAAATGACAAAACTACCTTTATATTCTCTGCAGCTTTCAGAGAACTTCACTATTGCAAGCAAAGTGTTAAACTGTAGTAAAGACACAACTGGACAAGAGTGTGTAATGTCAATGTGGAGTGCTACCTGGAAAAAATGCACTGATAGTGAAATGATTTCATGTCTAGCAATGTTCCTTTGATGTTTGTTCTGTTAATGTGGTAGTTTCATGTCCTCTGTTCACTGAGGACTAGCAGCAAGCTCTTATGACTCTGTTTTACTCCAATTTTATTGTAAAGGAGCTTTTATAATGCCCCAGAGCAAGGAAATGTCATCTCAAAAATGGAATGCCTAGTAATTGAAACAGGTTTATTAGTTGCTAAAATCACACCATTCAATATTTAGTGTATTTACAAGCATTTTATTATCATAAAAATAACATTTTAATTTGGAGCCTAAATAAAGACCTTTAGAAGGAAACGAGGTAGTCAGAAGTGATGTCAAGTGTTCTGGAAGAACAAATGAATAAATTATAATCACTGTTTTAGATAAAAGCTTGTAAATGAGTTGTATGGTTACTGCAGTGACTGAAGGCAGTTAGATATTTAAATATCCAGGTTTGGTTGGATGTAGGGACATATTAGTAGCAACTATGTCTTTATTAATTGAGTTAAATCAGACCTGTGCAGTATGAAGGTGGCAAAAACATGACCCTGAAAGTTAAATTTTGCATTCATTTAGTTATTTGTATATTCTTTGACATTTAGATGAATCCCTGTGTTGGGGACAGAGGAGAATCTGTTCACAGTGTTGTTTTGCCAGTTTAGCAGACACTGTAGCAAAAGTGTCTGCTGACTCCAGCCTTTGTTTGAGCTCAAGGCACGGTGGTGTTCACAAACCTAACACTTGGGCATTGTTTCTGTTCTCAGGCAGAGGGGAAGAAATACGTCTTGTCCTTGAAAAAAATTTGGCCTTTGTTCCTTTGTGATGGAACTGTACAACCCTGCTTGGTGAGGAGAAGCTTTTGTGCAGATTATAGAGTCTCCATTTCTTTGTGCAGACATTGATAAGAATTGTGAATTAGTTTATCTTTGACTGCCATTAATGGGATTCCTGTTAAGAGAAGCTGAGGACTAAGCACTTACTGTGTGTCCAAGGGTTGACTTAATTTTGTTTAGATCTAAAGCCACTGGTGATTTTATTTATAGTTTTATAATAAAGTGATAATTTTTTTCCTGTTCTGTACATGCAGATCTGCTGTTGAATCTCAGGGAGGATTTGTTCTCAGGAAAACTTCACACAAGTGCTTCTTATTTTTGGCTCTGAATCGATCTGCTTATCTCATTTGTGGTAGGAAGTGAGAAGGTTGCAGATGGTTCATGGAAACAAAAATATTGATGCCAAAGGATTGGAACTTTCACAAAATTTTTTTTTTCATGCTGCAAATAGAGATCCTTCTCAGTGATGGTACAGATTAAATTGTACCTTGGTCTCTCTTTGTCATGTACATGAATAAATAATGTTCTAACTCTTAGCAGTCCACTGGTTTTTGTTATATTTTATTTTACCAGTAATCTCTGTCTAACTACAGATGGTTTCACTGCTGCTACTACTCAGGTCATATCTGTGATGAATAAAAGAATCCTGGGCAAAAAATTAGTGTTGCTAAAGCGGATTCCTGTTGTGTTTTTTGGCTTCATACTTTTCTTTGTGCAATATTTGCTATTCAAGTGAGCTTTAACAGTTATGATCAACTCTGAAAATGGTATTCCCCATCTGTAAGTAGCCACTGAATGAGAAGAGCCCCTTGAGCTCACCTGGGTGATTTTCCACCAAAGTTCAGTTTATGAGTTACTTTTAAATTTTCTTTGTTGGTAGCTTCATTTGAAACAAGCCTTGGAATAGCAGTTGGGCATGGATCTCTTTCCTCTGGCCTCCTTAGTCTTGGGACACTTTTTTAAGGGCAATATCTGACACTGGACCAATAGATCCTTTTATTCAAGGTTGTACTTCAAACTTAACGAATCTTAACATTTTTCTTTGGAAATTATTTCTTGAAAAACAAGATTAAAATGCTGCATTATTAGTAAATAATTTTTATACAGCAGACACATTTTAATACACTGTTATTGTTCACTTGTCAAGCTTTGTATTTTCAGCTAGTATTTTAATTTAAAATATGCTTTATTTTTGCCTTTGACATAGAAAAGTCTATATTGTTTTGTGTTAAGAATCAAATATTAATGCAAATAACATCTCTCAGTTTTTCCAACTTAGCCTGGAGATTCCTGTCTGAAATTTATGAAATCAGATGAAACTTTCTTCCTGGTTCTGTTGCTATGAAGCAATTGTTTGTGTAAGTTGAATGAACTTAAAACTTATTGCTAGGTTCTCTGTCCCTAAAAACCAGGGAGTTTACATTCCAAATGAAAATTAGTTGGGTTGTAACATTTTAATGGGCATTAAGCAGAATTTACACAGGTATAGGTAGGTATTTTATGTTGGTTTGTTCTTTCCCTGTGAACGAGACAGTGGCACAATGTAATGTGCACAAAAATCGATGTAGTTGGAGATCTGAAAGCTCCAAAGTGAGCATCAGTGTTGCAGGGAATGAAGGTGCCCTGCAGAATGCTCTGGTGAGTCTCCTTTTTACAGCCAATATGAAATCATAGATTTCTTTGCCTGCACAGATTAAAATGCAGCTGTTTCTGCTGCTTGCCTGGTTCCAGGAGCAGTTCCCATTCCAGTCTGTCTCACAGTGTAATTGTAGTAAGAGGTGTTCAGTTCAGTGTTTTCTGTGTAATAAATATCTGAATAAATCTGTAAGGAACTGACAGACAAGAAAAGTTCTGTTTGCTGATGCTGTGGATTAGGAGGGTCATTAGCAAATCTAAACATTCACCTCTATTTAATAATGTAAAACAATAGACAAAAGGAGAGAAGATAAATGAGTATTTGATAACACACAGGATGTTCAAGAGGACTTGCAGTAATCCTAGTAAGTGATGTTGGGACACATCACATGCTTGGCAAATCTTTTGAGTCTCTTGAAAGAAAACCTTCAGAGAGAAGGTGTTTTGATGTCTTATAAAATCAAATTTTATTACAAATCCCTTTTGTGGGGGGGTCATATTTCTTTTAATCCTTACAGCATATGAGTAAGGATGATGAATTATAGAGATGTTTTGTTTTATCTGGCCAGGAGTTAATTTCCCTGCTCAATACAAGCTTTTAATGTTTGCAGTACTCATGGTAGAAGAGCAATGATAAAGGAGTGATGTGGCCTTTAATGTTCAGTGTCTTTGTTCAGACTGGTTTTGTTGTCAGTGTAGATACTGAGCCCGGTGTGGGGTTTGGAGTCTTGATAGATTGATAGTGGTTTCTTTGAGTCTCTGTGAAGTCTGATACAGACTTTAGAGGCTCAGTTTCTTCCCTTGATGAAATTAATTTGGCTTTAGGCATTTACAAGCTGAATTCAAGAATTACTCTTCTCTTTTGCTGTTGGGGAGATCTTGAGGTAGGATTGAATACTTCATTTAAGCCATTTGTGTTTTCATCTAAGGACCAAACATTCAAGCTGATATAATTTAATCCTCAATTACTTTGTCTTCTAGTCTGTGATTCCATTAGCAATAAAATGATTCTGCATCTCAATGGTCCTCAGAAAGGAGCTAATAATGTACACAGTTGTAAATATTTGCCTTTTCTTTTTAACAAGCTTTATCATGTGATCCTGCAGCTGGGACACTTCACAACAAAGTTAACAGCACTAACTTCCCTGATGAAACATTAAATCTTCTAATTCATTAGTTATTATCAAACATGTCTTGTAGTTGTTTCCTGAAGAGTTAGCAAGAAAAGAAATCTCATTGAAGAAGAAGATAAGGAGGATGGATCTGATAGTACAGGCTTCTGATACTGGGTCTTTTAGGGAACATTCCTTTTTTTCCCTTGTTTATTTGGTTTTAAACTGTGAGGGTTTTTTTTAACACAGAAAGTTTTGAGTTTGTAACTTTTTTATCATCTGTGTTATGCAGATGATGTGTGTGCAGAGGAAGCTGTAGGTATTCAACATGGTAAATGTGTGTATGATTGTTGAGAGCATCACTGTGGCAAATAACACTTGGCTTTGCACTCATTTTGAAAACTTAATGTTGACACTAAGTTAAGTTTGTATATTTACAGTTGCAGGAATGTTGGAATTTATTGCAAAGTTCTTCAAATAAATCTGCTACAGAGAAAAATAGTGCAGAACTCTCTTCTGTCTTGAAAATACTGACACTTTTATGTGATGTAATACATTCTGTGAAGCTTTTCTCTGTTGTTGATGTCGTAAACCAATATATTATAGCCCCTAAGAGGCTCTGTTGATATACTGTAATTTTCCTTGATTCTGCTGTCTCTGACATTTTTCAGGGTGCTGCTGGCAAGTACATGAGTTAAGCAGATACAGTTAAAAAGAGACTTAGTTGCAAATTCTTATTTAGCCTACAATTTTGGTCACATGTGGGCTCACCCCAGCTTCCTGGTAAACTGCTGGCCCTCTCCTCTCAATGTGTAATGTTCAGAGTAGAAAGTCAAGGCAAATTTCAGTGCTAAATACTAAAACATAAATACTATGATTCCATTGCACTAATTGCTACTTTTATGATAGATATTTGGTTTGTGATCTGTCCTCTAGGCCTTTAATTTTCAGTGTATTTTAGAGTATATTAGAGCAGGCCTAATGACAGGATCAGATTTATCTTTCATTAAGGGTATGCACACAGATTATATAAAGTGATGAGGAAAGGCTGAGAAGAAAAAGAATGTTACTCAGATATGCACACAGCCCTGACACAACAGGCTTTTATCTTTTAAAGGACAAACAGTACGTGCCAAAAAATAGAAAATGCAGCTTTCAATGTTGACTATTTTTGGTGCTTTCAAAAATTTCAGAAAGTATCAAGTTACCCTCAAGTTACATTGCTCATTGGTTATCTTCCTTACAAGATGGGCTAATAACAGAATTCTTGGCCAGTTTACTGTAGTTAAATTTTCATTCTTCCTTCCAGCAGTTTGCTAGGATTCACTTCCAGATGACCTAAGGTTGTTATGCTCATCAGGCTTCATAAGAAAGGTTTCTCATTTTTCTTATTAATGGATTTCCTGTTCATAGAAAACTTCTGTGTAGGTTCCCCACCCCTGGCTAACACTTTAACGTGTTTTGACCTGCAGACTTGAATATTTGAATATTTGTCAGTCACAACTGAGTGCTTTTGCTTGTCCTAGAGATGGTGAGGCAGTTTGTGTTTGATTTTAGTTGTAACACAGGTACACATAAGGAAGTGTCCTTTGCATGATCTGTTACATCTTAAATGTAGCCCATAAAAACAGGGCTTGAAAAGTTTTATCCCAGCATTGGTCTGATGCTGATGTGTCAGTCTCACTGACTGTGTGATATTTCACCTGGCAGTCCAAGGAAAACACAAATCCACACTTGCAGTATTCACCTGCTTTTTGTAGATTAAAGACCTCTGCTGCTCTCTTGCAGCACCATTGAATGAACAGTGGGGAAACAAAAGAGCTTCTGAGAATCCTTGCAGTGGTTTACATGCTGGTTCTTTTATTTCCTGCTTTAATTGCTTGGAACTTTCCCTGTGCAATGGAAAGGAGATGATGACTGAGAAGGTTCTGTGTAGCTGTATTCTGAAATTAGCAGATCAGGATTTTAACAGGGAATACAGTGATCAGACAAACTGAGAAGCATGTTTGGCTTCTTGTCTTTTATCTGCAGCTCCTGTCACAGTCTGGTTGTCCATCTAGCTGAGTGTGATAACTCCAATGTGAGATTTCAGGCAACAGGAACAGACTTGTGTGTTATTCCAGTATCAGAACTCTTTTAGTGCTTTTTCTGTGCAAGTGTGGTAACTGACAGAGCTGAGAAATGCAGAGCCTCTTGATAAGGAAAAGCTTTGGCCATTCTTCTTCATATCCTGATATTTCAAGTTATGTGAGCAAACTTTTGTGTACCTTTGTAGGGTAGCAATAATCTTTGCCTAGAAAATCAAGATTATGTGATGCTTTTGTCTTTAGCCCCAAGCTTTGCAGGAATCAGCTGGCTGTTTGAACCTGATTTTTAGCTTGTGGCAAAAGCCACAAGCCCAAAGTAACTTAAGTTCTTTATCACCTTTGGAAAGAAATGCATGGAGAAAGGCTCACACTCCTTTTCACATGGTGTGAGCAAAGTGTTAGGTGCTTGCTAATGCTTTCATCTCTAGGGTTGCAAAAGTTTTTTCTTTTGAAAAGTGGAAGTGGAGTCCTTAAAATTATGGCAGTTTGTCCTGTGTAATCTATTCTTCAACCACTTGTTCTGATAGATTAATTTAGTAGTTTAAAAGCATGTAAACAAAATTTTGCTCTATTACTGCAAGGAGTTTCTTTATTCATCAGTTTGGAATGTTGTGTAAGATTTTGTGTCCTTTATATGCATTGCTTTGGGGAAAGGACAGGGAAAGATCTCTCCCTCTAGGTTTTTTCCCTTCCTTGTTTAAGAGTGATAATGTAATCTACTGCTATTTCCATGCAGTTCATCTGTGATCTGCAATATCAAAGCAGGGTTTTGATGGATGAGTGAAGTAAATTGCAGTCTTATGAAAGACAGCTCTATTGTTGTCAAGCTAAAACTTTCCCTCTTCATTGTTTTGCTGACACAATATGGGCACAGCTCTTAGAAAATGAAGTTTTAAACTGCCTGTGTTGCACTTAGCATTTTTTAAAACATAATAGGCTGTCTCAGAACAGTGCACTTTTTTTTTTTTACTTTTTTAACATCTATTTAAAAAGTGACTTAAATGATATATAAACCTGTAGAATGTGATTGGAAGTCTTTTCTTCCAGACATTTAACACCTGTGTAGTCTTCTGAATATTGCCCAAGTGTTTAATGTGCTTAACAAGAAAAGGGTTCATGAAGAGTTTTCCATATGTAATATGTACCAAATCTATCTTGTCTAGAAGACAGCCTGGATTCTTTGGTGAGTGTGGGAAGCTGTTTTTACCTTTCTCTGTGGTAGGAGTCCTGGTGGAAAGCTGAACCTGGGGACAGCTGTCACATGGAATGGCTTTTTGAGAAGTAGCTTATGGCATTGGGCTGACCTCAAAGGAGGGTGTAGGCAGGGTGTTGTAGCTGATCAGATGCTGTGGTGTAGGAGTAGATGTGCCCTTCAGCTGGGAACTTCTGATTTAGATATTACCAGGTCTGCAAGACTTATGTATTGTAACTCAAGAAGACACATTAAGAATTTTTAATTATTTTTGCAAATAAAAGGAGATTATGCATAAAAGGAAAAGGGGAAGGATAGGGAAGTGGGCACATTCTTTGCCTGGTAGGCATTGTCTGTATATTGTGTGGAGAAAGAGAGATGTAAAATACAGGAGTTGCTTGTAACATGGCTTTTGTTTCTGACTTCAGTGCCTTTCTTTACCTGGTGCCCCAAGTGAATGAAAGTTCTTATTTGTAGTTCACTGAGAAGGATTGGTGAGGGAGGTGTGTGTATTTGTGGTGAAGGGGAGGTGAATTTGCACCTGCAGGGGAAAAACCAAAACAACAAAACAAGTGAAACCTCCAAAACATCAACAAACGCCCCCAAAACTTTGAATAAAGAAGTCCCAGTTAGAACACTTCAAATTAGTCTTTGACATTTTAATTTTAGCTGCTGCTGATGTGCACAGGGCCTTTCAACACATGACTAGTTTCAGGGAAGTAGCTGGATACTGAAGGATGCTGGGATTATTTGGAATTGAAGCATAAGGAATGTGAGAGGGTAGGCTGGATGAAGTTCTTAAGTAATTTGTAACCTGGAATGCCCATGTTTGTGTGGCTTTTTTTTGTTTTTTTTTTTGTTTGTTTTGAGGTGTGGTAATTCCAGAGTGTCACAGGTGGTGAATGTGCCAGATTTCAGACATTATAGGCATAGGACAGGCCTTATTAAAAGTATGTACCTGTTTCTGTATGTCTGCTTACAGTCATACACACAAATATAACCATGTTCTGCCATCCTGAAGAGAAACAGCAAAGACTCTCTGCCCTTGGCCTCTGCAGCTCTCAGTCTCCTGTGCTGGGGGACTGCTAATGCTGCAATTTAATATTATTTAGCTTACTCCCAAGTACAGAGAGAAAGGTAGATGCCTTTTCAGCTGTCAAAATGATAGAAAAGCAGAAGTGTAGGCTGTGCAAACCAAGGACTTCAGCACCTTTGTGGGGAAAGTCAGAGACAAATGAAAATGGGACGCTCTTTGCTCCAAGAATGTACAAGGAAACATAAGATTTAAACAGTTTCTCAGCTGAGTGGTTCTCTTGTTTTTGAGCCCCTCCCCACCCTGGCACCAACACAGCTGTTTGCAGCTGTGTGGGGAACTGGGGAAGTGACTGACCTGCTGTGGTACCCAGGTGTCTCTGGTGGTCTGGTTTAGGCACTGTGGCGACTCAAAGTCTCACCAGAACCAGGGAAGAAATTGTATCCAGAGCAGCCCGGGAAAGGTGCACCACTGAAGCTGATGGGGAGCAAAGCATTGCTGTCCCTCAGACAATAACAAAGTTATTCAGTATTATGAGGTGCCAAAAGATTTCGTGATTAGAAGGAGATGGGGTCTAAGAAAGGTTGAGAATGAGTGACTCAGAGCTAAATGAGAATTCTGTTTCAAATCCCAAATCAGTTTTTTTAATGTAAAACCACTTTATTCATCTCCTTCCCCTCTTCTCCCTTCCCCTTGAGGTTTTTAAAGTGTGTAGTCCTGGTCTGGATTTGACAGTTTGAGGCATAACACTGTAGACTGAATAGATTTGAATTAATGACTTGAGAAATGGATTTTGACTGGAATCTGCAAATTTTAATTAAAAACCATAACTGGTAAACTAGTTTTTGATTTAAACATAATTTAAAACTATGTTTTAAATCGTATGGTCATGTATCATGCAGGGAAAGTTTATTTTCTGCCTCAGATGAGATTTTTAGGGGGATAAGCATGACTTGAAGTGCTCTATAGCTAATGAGAGGCATTTGAAATAAAATGGAGGAGTCCATTAAAACAAGTGGAATGTTTCACACTGCAGAGAAGGCAGAACTTGAACAGTTCATCTATACAGGCTGTAATGGAAAGTGTCACATCTTCAAATCCATGTCTGATAGCAATGCTCCTTGTTGTTCTTTGGGTGTGGAATGAGAGTTTCACACCTCCAGAGCAATGAAAAGCACGAGGAAAGCACTGTGGTTGTGCTTGACAGAGCTCTGCCTACGCTATTTTGACTGAAATTTTGCTGTATGCTGTGAAAGGAATTCACATGTGTGGGAGTGTTTCTGACAAATCCACGTCTAATTTTGTTTGTAGTAGTAACAAAGAGATGACACAAAGGCTGATCGTTATCCTAATTATTATTTAGTTATGCATATGGTCTTCGAAGAGCTGTAACTTATGATAGGAGTTTTGGGTTGCAATAGACTTTGCAACAGTTTCTTTATAGGTATATTACTCACAGACTGGATGGAATAAAGATTGAAGAAGATTGGAGAAAGTACTTTTGCTTTAGCAGGAAATAGCTTTAATCAAAGCTGAACCTGTTTTTCAAGTACCCTTTTCTCCTACACACTGTAAGAGAAAAGTAATTGCATAATTGTGCTTTTCTGACTATTATTAATGATATTTCTGGCAGGCAGCAGTGGTGTTCAAGGACCAGAGTTGACTGGGACCTTGTGATGTGCTTTCTGTGCAGCCATGGGGCATCCAAGAGGGGGATTTACAATGTTAAATGTTGTTGGTTTGGTTCTTTTTTGGGGAGTGTGTGTGTGTGTTTCTTGGTATTTTTTAAAACAGTCTCCTTTATGCTTTGGAGATTGCATGTTTCAAACAGGGGATACTTGTCATTAACAGAGTTCTGCATGGTTTTCTTCCTCCAGGAGATGATAACAGAGTCCACTCCGCTGCGTTGCAGGAAGCTCAGCAATCCTGACATCTTTGCATCTGCTGGGAAAACCAAGCTCCACCGTCAGCTAAGTCAGGATGACTGCAAGCTACGAAGAGGTAGCTTGGCAAGTTCTTTGTCAGGTATGCCACTTTGTAAGGACAATGTGACACTTCATTAGTGTTAAAGATGCAGCATTGTTGGCATAGCAGTCATAATAAAAGATATTGGTAAGTCACTGTGACCTCTTGTTGGCAGGGCGTGCAAAATTTTATGTAAGAGAAAGATGCAAAAAGAAATATTGGTGGAAAAGAGTGAAAAAGCTTGGATTTAGATTTTATTGCCCAGAGTGAAGATTTAATATACCAAGTTAAAAGAGTGGAGTAGTGGAACTTTAGGTGACACATGGATGTATTCTTGCCTCTTTTAACATCAGCACTGAATGTAAGCTTGCCCCCTTTGCCCTTTTGTTTATAACTGGGAAGCTTTTTTGTATTATCTTTGAATTACTATGTAGTTTCTTTTTGGCTTCAAAAACACTGTAGGCAGTTGTGATTCAAAGTAAAAATCTTGCTTACTAAGTTGATTTTTTTTTTCAGTTTGTGTAAAATTTGTTTTTTTCTTGTGGAGATAATATTCAACCCCATAATAGAATTTAGTTTGTCAGCTGTAGAACCATGGAATGAGCATAGGCAAGTAATTAGCCAAAAATGGACTGAGTTCAGTAGTTTTCTTTTTTTTCCAAAGACTTTCTTAATGGGCTAGGGGATGATTTCACAAATGTTTAAAGCTGATATCAAAGTCTGTGGTGCTGGAATGGAGCATAGAGAGCTGCATGATCAATCTAGAATGAAAGAGCTGATATGCCTGAATGCCACTGTTATTCTCTAGGGTTAAGTTGGAGCCTGTTTCCTCCCTAATTAGGCTGACTGTTTGCCTATTTGCATGTTAGTGCAAGAACTAGAAGAGTTGAAAATTCTCAGGTGGGAGGGAAAGAGGAAGAACGTGAAACCACCTTTTTTGGCATCAGCATAGGCTTGATTTACATGATTGTGAAAATACATGCAGCCCATGTGCCTTGTCTTTTATCAGAGGAAGATAAGTATTTTCATCTTTGAGGTGTTAGATGTAATAGAATTAAATAAGCAGTAAAGTATGTATGTTTTATTTTGGCTTGGCCTTGGCTTAGTGTTTTTTTTTTTGTAGTGAGTGGATAGTCTCTGAAAAATGGAAACATTCATAATGTTTTGTATGCATGTAAGTTTGTTCTCCAAGGTAGGTTAATCACCAGAGGAGAGCAGAAGTTTATGAACCACACAGCTGTTGACTGACTGTGATGGCCTAAGTTAGTACTGCAGCTTTTTTTCCCCTTGTGTAGAAGAAAGCAAAGTAAATAGGAGGAAACAGGAAAACTTGAAGGTCTGTTCTCTTTTATAAATACTTTTTTTTCTGTTTGGAGATTATAATTTCAAACCAGAAAATTCTATATTCTCCAGAACCTTTTGATTCATCTTAATGACTTTTCAATCTTCTACCTGATTCAGGAAGGGGTGAAGAACTCCAACAAGATAAGTCTGACCCAGCTGGATAAAGAAAATGTACAGGTTTAGATGCATGTTTTCAATGTAGGTGTTTCAAATGTGTGTAGAACTTGAGGCATGACAGGGAAAGGCTTTAGGTTAAAGCTCCATCCTTAAAATAATTCCAGCTAAATTTTGCCACAGAATCAAATAAGTTTGAAGATTGTAGATGATTATGCATGCAAACTGCTTGGCTGAGGTTTGACTCTTGATGGAATTCTGCCCTCCTGCATTCAGGTTTTGTGGAACTAAAAGGAGATACTGATAACTGTATCTTGTAGAGACTTAAATAAAGTTATTCTTGCTCTCAAGCATGGGTGTTTTAAACTGCTATATAATTATATTATTTGACTTGCTATTATAGGATATCTTGTGTGTACTTGGCCCATTGCTTGTAACTGTCAGGGAAAATTAATGTAAGCAAGTTAAAAAAAGAAAAAAAAGACACCACTTCCACTCCCCATCATCCCCCCAGCATCATGGCTGGTATTAAATGCTGACAGTCTTCCAAATATTGGGATCACTTTGATAGAATGAATGTAATAGTTCACATCTAGTTCTAAGGTGCAGTTGAATTTGTAAACACCTTCCTGCCTCTGAGAGAACAAGGCTTTTTCTACAGCATGTATGTGATTAAAGGTGGAGCCTTCCTGCTACTTATTGCAATAAATGTCTCAGTCCCCTGTGACTCCTGAGCATGTAGTAATCCATTGAATGCAAGAATATTTACTATGCTTGGAAAGGCTGTGTTATTTAGTCCCATAGTCCTAATTTTAAGGAAAAGGAGTATTACCCACTTCCATTTTGCAATGGTGAAATTGAAGTACAGGGGTTGACTGACCAAACTTACAGAGCAAGTCATCTGGAAGCTAATAACTGAACCCAGATTCACAGACTTTTTCACCTATGTGTTTTTAACCACAGAAATATCTTTCATCTCTTTTTTCTTGGTGAATGACATTGTACATAAAAGGAAGCTGTCAAGCTCTATGGAGTCAAAATATGACCTACTTTGACTTTGGTTCTTTCTCATTGTGGAAATTTACTGCTTGACGTTTTTCAAAAACGAGTGTTGCATTGACTAGAAAATATGTATTGAGCAAAAAATACCCATCCATGGTTCAAGGCAAGACAATATTTAAACATTCACTATATTCTGTTACAGCTGCATGAAATGCAGTGCTGAATGTTCCAGAGTAGGAGAAAGTGGGGATGTCTAGATGAGTAAGCTATTTACAGGAGACAATGTTTTACAATTAGGAATGCATTTTCAAAAGAATTTAAAAAATGATACTTAAGAGATTTTGCCTCCTTTTAAGGCAGCAAATATTGTTTCCTTCTTAAGATGTGTGGAATATGGAAAATTATAAAGTGATAGTCTGGTTTTACAAGGTTTTTTGATTTCTCCGTTGTCTCATAATGTAAAATAGGTTTTCTCAAAATTGTTAGTTATCAAACATAATGAATTTACTGGTAGGGTGCTCTTACAAGCTTTAACCTACCAAAATCCTGAAATTGCTTTTTTTTTTTATTAAATGCTTTTTCTTCACATGCAGTGTTTGTTCTCAGCTTTGTACTTTGAACTTGCAGACTTGTTTAAAAACAAGCTGATGGTATTTTGATTTTATTTTTCAAGGAAAACAGCTACTTCCCCTATCAAATAGTGTGCACAGTGGCGTGGGCCAGACGATGTGGCAGCCTCCTGGAGACACCTCCAACCTGGTCCGCATGAGGAACCAGTCTCTGGGACAGTCTGCTCCTTCCCTTACTGCTGGTTTGGTGAGTGACTCTGGCAGTGCTCGTGGTGTTTCTCTGCTGTGATGGGATCCTGTGCTTTGGTTTTCACCTTGTTTTCCCTGCTCCTGCTCAGTGAAAGCCACAGTTTGTTCCTGTGGGGCTTTTTAGAGTACAGGGTGAACTAGGAGGAGAACATGTTCATCCTGCTTTTGACAGAAAGCAGGAAAAAAAATGTGTGTTGAAGAATAATTTCTTTTTGGGGATAATCTTTCTCAATGCTACTTAAGTTGCTTGGTGCCTGAAAGAAATAGCACTAAAAGTCTAGGAGATGTGAGCTTGGGAACCCAACCATTCAAAGAAGTTTATTTTCTGAATATCTACCTTTACCTGTTTTGCTAGGGAAGAGGAGAGGGATAAATCTGAAAGGGATAACTGTCCAAGGAATTGAAGAGCTGGAACTAAAATATGTTCTTCTTCATGGTTTCTGTCAAAAGGTTTTGGTAAAATATTTTTGAGGAATGTTGCATCTGCTAAATTATTGTTTTCTAAGAGAAGAGAGTGTTCTGTAGGGGGACACACACTCAGGTGGCTGCAGTCAAGTCAAACTGCGCATAAAAAGGAACACGTGTTTTGCTTGTAGGTTTTCCTTATCTCTAAAAATCTAAAATCACTGACAAGCGAGGAGAAGAAAAATACAAGGGTAGGAAAAGACAGTTATTTGTGAGCAGGCACATATGCAACAGAAATTGTTGGTAAATAGTAGATTACAGGCAACATTGAAATGTGTTTTTGCTGAACATCTGCAGAGTTACTTGTGTAACAAGTTTTGCTGAAGTGAGGAATTTGGTGTGTGCTACTTGTAATGTTGTGAGTAACTGGGTAAATTTATGTTACATTGTAAGACTGTTTAGAAGCAATGACCCCTTAAGTAAAAGGATGTACCTTGGATATACCCTGAGAATTTTTTGGGGTTCCTAGACAGTTTGGCACCACTAGGCTGTGAAAGCAAACTTAAATCTTTAAGGGTCAAAAAGACACACATTTGTGTTACAACTCATTTTGATTTCACAATAAAGTAATTGTAGACTTGACATTTTCAGACATGTTACTGTATTGAAATTCTTCTGATTTGATTTAATTGCAATGTGTCTTAATTTGGTGCCTGTTCAGTATTTGCCTTAAATTTATGCTCTCTCCAGTGGTTCTAAATTCAGTGATAATAAGGAGAATGCTCACATGATCTTGGCATACAACTGTTTATCTGATGGGGATTAGAAAAAGTAATATGTTAAAACACAGGCCTGTCCTCTAGAGGCAGATAAATGCCTTGAAGCTTCATAACTTTGGTTAATGAAAAGAACCCTGCTTTGAAACAGAGCACTAATTCTCAGATATTTAATTTGGAGTACTAGGTTGTTGCTTTGCAGCTGTGAGCAGCTCAGTGAGCTGCAGATGTTTGCATGTTACAATTCTGCATATTACTCATATTATACACTCTGTTTTGAGTTTGTCATGGCAGTGTTTGTGCTGTCTATCAAATGTTCTGATATGAAACACAATGCCAACAAGTTATTTTAAAATAATTCAAAATTCTCTGCTTCCTAAGTAAGGCAGAGAAATTAATCTCTAAATCCAGCTTTTGTCCCTCTGTGATGGTGTTTGGGTGTTGAACAATATGGTCACTTTCCTATCTCTGTATATTCTATGATGGGCTGTATGTTCATTACAGTTGCAGTTAATTAAGCCTAGACATTAAAAATTTTTATGTGAAGTGGGTTTCAGAAGCAGTGACTAAAGAACATCACAAGATGAACACCTAATTAAATGCAGTGAGTCCTGGGATCTTGGAGCTAGTTACATGTTTGCAGCTGTTTTAGTATGCTTGTGGTATTGAAATACATTTCACAAATTAGAATAGCAAAAGGTCTCTTGCCAGTATAATTAATCTCCTTTAAAGAATAGCTCTATTAAGAGATGAGTAAGTTCAGTAATGCAGAGTGTTATTTTAATATGCCAGCCTTGACTGCTAGAGCATTTAATTCTTCTATTATTTGTTATAATACTGTAGTTGGATAGCTAGAGAGAAGTGGAGTGTGATTTAGGAAAGCCAGGAAAGCTGTGTGCTTTGTTTCTGCTCCCTCTTTCTGGCCCTGCAGGTATCAGTAGATTTTCCTCTGCTAAGTTGCTTTGTGGTATTCAGTAACGTGGATTTTTGCTTTCTAACCACTACTAATCCTACAGATTATTTACTGTGCTTAAATTGCATTCTTTTCCTCTTTGAAAATATTTGCAAGGCAAAAAGATAAGTTAACAATAGCAAATCTACAGAAATTAGTTTCCAGCTTCTGAAACAAGCCTGATAGCTAGGCTACTTATCAGCAATGACTCCAGAACGGGAAATACATCAAATTCTAACTTGCTAAACTATATAAACACAATTTATTGTTGGGCAGAATCTTTCAGCTCGTACATGTGTGATAATCTGGATTAATGTGCCTGCACAGCTGTTGCCACTGGGTCCTTGACTCGAGAAAGAAGCCAGGGCAGAGTGAATGCCAAGTGCTGTCACTGTGGAATGAAAGGTGTTGATCTGATCTGTGTGCCTTCTAAATATACGTGAGGATTTCAGAGGATGACCTTCAGCTCAGCATCTACCTTAAGAAGAAAGGCTCTGATCCTGTGAGATTGAATTCTGGTGGGGAGTATCGTATTTAAGACTTTTAAATCCCTAAGACAGCTGAGGAAGCAATCAGAAGAAAACACATAAGGCATCATTGTGGGCATCTCAGTGGCATTTCCTGCTGTCAAGACTCAAATACAGTAAAAAAATTGGGTGCAGGGAATATATGTAGAGTGCATGTTTAAAGAACAAGAGGGTAACTTTATGGAAAATTTCTTATGACTTAGTTTGGGGGTTTATCTGAGGTCTTACCCTCATAAAAAGAGTTAGACCTTGGACTGTGTTCTTTTAAGTGAGGTCATAGAATCATAGAATATGCTGAGTTGGAAGGGACCCACAAGGATCTTTGAGTCCAACTCCTGGCCCTGTGCAGGACACCCCAAGAGTCAGTCACCCCATGTGCCTTGAGAGTATTGTCCAAACACGTCTTGAATTCAGACAGCCTTGGTGCTGTAACCATATCCCTGGGGAGCCTGTTCCACTGCTCAGCCTCTCTCTGGGCAAGAAACTTCATCCTGATATCCAACCTAAACCTCTCCTGACTCAGCTTCATCCTGTTTCCTTGAGTCCTGTCACTGGTGATGCAAAAGGTCAGTAATATGGATGCATTCTCTTATGAGGAAAGGCATAAAGACATCAAGGTTTCTAAATTTTAGAAAGAAAAAGGACCTTGTGAAGGGATGGTTGTGATTGTTGTAGAGGTAGATTGGGAGTATATTTCTTGCAACTGTTAATTTTACAGACAAAACTCAGTGTGAATGAACCTGATTGCCAGGAGCAATGCCATAAGGTGCAAATATTCTGTGGCTGAGCATTTATTGGTGGGCAAGGGGCAACTTTCCCCTCATGTTTATTAAGGACAGGATGCTTAACTAGAGCACTCTACTAATGCTGAATATACTTATTTATTTGTGGAGAGAGATTCTCTGTGTGTGTGTCCCATTTCCTGACCCCTCACAGAGAGCATCTCAAGCACTCTCTCCAGGGTTTTGTGAAAGAAACATCTGACAATGTACAAGCCATTAATTAGGACTACATCTCATATGCATTGCTCACCATCTAATGCCTGGAAAAGCTTGAGATGTTCCAGGAATAAGAAACCTGGTCCTTCTGCCAACTGTGGCTATAGGAAAGCATTTGAAGAAGCCTGTCAGTGCAAACTTAGATATGTTTGTGAAAGAGATTTTGAAATTCTTCAATTTTTTGAAGTGCTCCCAGTACTGAACTGAAACTTGTGGTGTTCCTTGAACTGAAAAACTGAACATAATTTTGAAAATGAGGTTGGGGATTTCATCTGGGTGGTTGCAGTTCTATTTAGTGTAAACTTTTTTCCTTATATTCTGTACCACATGGGATGTGGTCAGAGCCATTTCTTCATCTTCAGAGATGAAGGCTGCTGACTAAGCAGTTGGTGCTCTGTTAATCCTCTGATGCCAGGCTTGCAAGATTTCCTTGTAGGGTCAGTCTCATCTTCACAGGATAATTTCAAATGACTTAGGGTTTTACATTTACTTTCAAACAAAGTGAAAGTTGAAACAAAGTGAAATAATTGCATATTCATTGTGTTTGTACACAATGCCAGAGTTCACCTTTCCCTCATCTTGTTCTAGAAGTAAAACCCAAGCCCCTTAGATTTTGAATAATGATCTAGAGAGTAGAAAAGCTCAAATGTAAAGACATAACTCTAAACTGAAGAACTTCCTCTGTTGAATTACACTCAGCCTGATTTATTGCGAACTTTCAGTTCCCCAAAGCTGTGTGGATTAGGCAATACTGAGTGGAATGGGGAGAATGGGTCATCCTTGTGATGTTGGGCCCTTGTCTCAGCGTGTGCTGGGAGCCTGGTAACAGACAGAGCTCACACTGTGGCACAGTACTTTTGGTCTCCAAGTTGGGGTGTGCTTTTTAGATGTAGGAGATAATACCGACTTTTTATTTTCTTTATTTTTGCTCCTTTGATTTTTTAAAAATTTCATCTTAGGTATCTTAGGAATAGAATCAATTGTACCTAATATAGAAACTCCCCCTAATAGCATGTTTCCCCTGTGCAGGATGCTGTTTGTTAAAAAGAAAATTAAAATTTGTGTTGTATGAGGAGGAGTGGCTAGTTGGCTACAGATTTGAGTTAGTGAGAGAGATTATTACAAGGAAGGTGATTCCCTTTGAATTCTCGTGGAAGTGGGATCCAAGGGCTGTGCTGTATTGAAGCCTGTGCAGGGCTCTGTGGAGCTGGGTTGCCATCTGCTGGCGTGCCAGGGGCTGGGGACACAAAAAGTGAACTCCACCATCCGAGTGAGCTTTTGTCAAACGCTCTCAGAGATCCCCGTAATCATTAGTGGTTTTCCAGCAGGGCTATGTTCTTTTTGGGGTCTCGTCCCGCAGGAATCGCTTGTTAATAACTGGCCTTTTTCTTACAGCTGGAGTACGAATTCGCTTTGTAACGCCGTGCTGTGGTCTGCAGCATCCTTATTTTTTTGGTAACAGAGAGATGATGGTTGGGACATTGACGAAGAAAATAAGATTTAAAAAAAAAAAAAAGGAAGAAAAACATTATTAGTAGCCGATTCTGTAAATAACAGCGGGAATTTCTGTGTCGCGGCCCTGTGGGTTGCTCTGGCCTCTGGCCTGGTGGTGGCGCTGCAGCCCCGGGCGTCCCCCAGGCCGCCGTTCCCGCGCCGCTGTCACCGCGCCTCAGGGACCGGCCGGGCCGGGGCCCGCCGTGTCTGCCCTTCAGGAGGCCTTAATTCTGCCTTGTTTGTCGCTCCAGTACGGAATTAATTATTCAAAAGGCCCGGTGAAGCGCAGTGGAACTAGAAGTTCCAGCTCCAACCCCTCTCCTAGTTATAAAGGGAAATTGTGTCTCCACACCCCCTGCTCAGTCCCCAGCGCTGTGACGGATTTACTGTTTATTATTTAGGATCTCTGCTTTATGCAGGCACCTGGGTAGTGGTTGTTAAACTCACAGGGACGAGGTCTTGGAAGGAATAGGGTTTGAGCGGCTGGCAGACGCCAGGTATCTGACTAACAAATTAAACATTAGTTTGCAAGGTACAACATCTGCTCTCCCACACTCTGTACCTCTCTGCTCGTCATGAGAGCTGGCAGAGAGGTGAGTGCATAGAGCTCCTCCTCCTCACGAAAGAATTAATCTCTTTTTGTTGATAAATGCAGCATTAGTTCAGGGACAAACCGTTAAAGCCAGTTGTGCCCAGTGCTACCTCCTGCTGATTGCCTGGATACTTTATTACAAAGGCAGGCATTTGAATATGATGGCAAAACTTCATTTACATTTGTGTCTTCTAAAACAAGCAGCTGCTCTTTTCCCAAAATGTTTTGCTGTAGATAATGTTACTTTTACTTTGCATTTTAGGTGGTAACATGTTGACTATTTAACTATTGCTCAATACAGATGAGAATGGTTTTGTTTAAGAATAGTCTTGAAAGTCACAGGTGATGAAGGCCATAAATTATTTCAGGGAGTAGAGAACTTTCAATGCTTGACTGTACAAGTAGGATTTCATACTTTTATGTTGGTAGAAAAGACAGCAGGAACTATTGCTGCATGAATGCAGGGATTTTATTACTGTATGAAGGCATGGAAATTTGCATTTTAAATTGGCAGTTGTAATTGTAATAACCTGAGATAGGAAGTAAGTGGATTTCCAAATTAAGACCATGTGTGAAGTACAAGTTTATGCATACTAATTAGATATTTGCATGGACATACACTGCAGAGTATGTTGGGGAATCTTTGGGTGCATTATCAATTTTGGAATTTGGGCAGGGCCTGAGAAAGAAGTATAGAGCAAGCTCTAGATATTTGGCAGTGTTTAGAGTGCTTGCAGGGATTTACCTTTGTCACAGCTTTTAAGGTGTCTCTGGTAGGAAAACAAAAATGGGTCTGCTATGACTCTGTGTCATTTCATGATAGATTCAGGACACTTGGTTCACACTGGCATCCAAAACTGATAGTCCTGATTGTTTTTTCACTAGGAAATTTCATTCTGAATAATTCATGTAAAGAACCAAAAATTATTGTGATAAATTCTGCAGTAAAGTTATATTTACTATATAGTGCATATTACTTAAGCACAGTCAGCATCTTGCTCTGAAGAAACTTCAGCATATTACTTAAAACACAGTCAGCATCTTTTTACTCACTTCAGTTAAGTGAATTCCATTTTGGAGTGGACTCATTGGCTTAAAGAGGTTTTCATATTTGAAAGAAAATGTGAACACCCTTCTGTGTAACCTGAGGCTTGTCATTGTAGGAAATATGAATTCATAAAACTTGCCTTGTGATAATTGTTAGGCACTAGACTGTCAGTTTGAATGATTGCAGTTCTCATTATCTTCAGATGCTGCATGTTATTTTTTTTGTCTGTGAATATGTTGAATTGATTTTTGGCACATGCAGTCACTTCTCTTCCTGACAGCAGCACTATTGTAGGTGTAAAGTGAGAAACTGCTGTAGTGTGCATGGAAAATTAGCTTTTTTGCTTGGGGAGCTATGGGGAACTTAAAATACAGTTATTCAGACTGCCTTGAACACACACCATTGAAGAGTGAGGCTTTGTTCCATGAGTGTTGTTCTGTGGTTCCTAATGACCTCTCTAAAAGTATCCTGATGTAGGCAGTAAAAGTTCTGTGTTTTAATTTAAAGTAGTTGAAAATTTGCTGGTTTATTTTTGGCAGATATTTCCATAGAAAGGCACTGTGAGATGTCTGCAAGTAGTATTTTAATATGGCTGCCTTCTGTGTCTAGTAATACTTCCTGAAATAGTTTCCTAGGATGTGATAATAGGAGGATTGGCCTTAAAACATGAAGTAGTTTGTTTGCTTAAGTTTCAAGCTGCTTTCTTCCAGAAATGCAAACTGTTTTGAGCCTTAGGACATTTATAAGAATCCCCTGTAGCATTTTGACTAAGCAAAAGCTTTGGACATGCTCTGTAATTAGCAGCCTAATCCTCCATGTTTGGCTGCCACTTTTTGTTTGGTCTGTTTTCCTGCACTGTGTCACTTTGGTTTATCCAAGCCATGCAATGTGTCTTTCCAGCAATCCTTTTCCAGCCCCAGAGACACAGTGATTGTTTATTTTACTGCTTTCAGGACGGTGGGAATACAGAGGTTTATGTGCCTCCCCTCTGAAGAGCTGCAGCTCAGAATCTTTCTTATGAGTTAATCTAAAATCCTTATTGCCTCGAGATTACTAGAGGGGGAGAGGTGAAATCTCCTGGCAGAGATAAGGGTAGCCTTGTAAGTGAAACACAAGCCTGGGATTTATGCAACAATCCTGGTATCTGAACTCTGATAAGCTCAGGTACAGAGAGGTTCAGTGCCTTGGTCACCTGAAGAACTGAAAGTAAAGCATGTCCTGCAGACTTTCTGTAAACCTCAGTTTATTAATGTTTAGCAGATGTTTGGAGCTCAAATGGATGGGGCTGGGGAATAATTTATTGCTGCAGTCACCATGTATATTGTGCCAGTATCATTTTCTGATTTCTGATTGTGCTCAGATTCAGATTTTCAAGGCAGTTCTTCAAGAGCTGAGGCAGACCATGATCTCTTACCTGCCCTTGCTGGGTTATTATTGCTAACCCGAGCATTTCCACAGTAATTGAGAGTTTCAGACTCTTCCCTGGTGGGAACTGCAAAGTCCTTGTGCTGTGAGGTATGAAGTCAGAATAACCAATACACTACCAAGCTTGATTTAGAGTCAATATCTGTAGTTCTTCCCTTTGTGAACAGAAACTAGGACAAATAATGGCCAGGTGCCTTTTTTTTTCCCCAAATTGTTGTTTTTTACAGGAATAGATGAGAAGAATTCCTGTATTGTGGCATTTTGGATTGATCAGAATTATTTTCATTGAAAGCAGTTGTGGCCAACTAAGTATGAATAGTGTAAAATTTGCTGTGAGGATGCCTTATCTGTTCAAAACAAACAAGTTTACCTGAGCAGTTTTTTTAGGAAATTGTGTGGAGCAAGTGACTGAGGGGCTTCTGCTTTTGTTATTTATTGTAATGACCAAGTTTCCATTAAAAAAACCTGAAGATTCCATGTTCATCATGAATATAAAACACTGTCATGTTGAGACTACAGTGTGAGTATGCAAAAATATGTCAGTGTGAACTCTCAGCTATTGGCAAAGGGAAATGTTTATAAAAGAGAATTGAAAGATGTGCAGCGTTTCAGATCTGTCATAAAAGGATGTGAAATGTAATTAACCTAAAATAACCTTTAAAATATTGTTTGAGCCTGATAAATTAAATGAGCTGTTGAGATAACTTAATAAGATATTTTAATTTTATACCTTAAATAATATCCTATTAAAATCCTCAAAATTTTGCTTTGTGATGGAATCCACTGAGATTTATATTTTCACAATGACCTCATGATTCAGTAACATTGTTAATATATTTGGTGCATGTTTGAGGGGTAAGGTCTAGGTTAATGGCTGCGTTTATTCTTTAAGTGCTTGAAGCCACAAAGCTCTAATTGAAGATAGGAATGTTCAAACATCATTATTTTAATGTGGTCATACAGTATAGTGACACTTAAAGTAGTTATATGATGAACTCCTATGGCAGGGTTCCTAATTTGTCCACAAAAACAAATTATGTGAAACTTTGAATTAAAATTCTCTGTCTTAGAGTTTAAATAAAACATGAAACTTCAGGTCAGACATGGTTTCTGTATTTGTCTTTGCTCAAATTAGCAACAAGCATTTGCATACCTTTAAGACAGAGAATTGTGCTGTGAATTGTTTACACAGAGTTACAGTGCATGCACTAAATCTCTCACACAAAGCTGCCTCTGTAGGTACTGTGGGATGTTTTTGTTTCAGGTAGTTAAGCCTGCAGAGGTACTTTTGAAAAATCTGCATCTCAAATTTTCTAAATATTGGTAATTGAAGTAATTTAATGGGTGAGCTGTTGTCAAGGAAAATGCATAGGATGCTTATCACAGTGTCAGGCATCCAGGGCTTGGAGGCAAAGGTTGGAATGTCCATTCCTGCTTGCATTTCATCAGTGCTGCCAACCTTGGTTAGAGCAGCTTTGCACACTGTCTCTGGTCTGAGCTAGAGCCTTTTAAAGACCCCTCCTGCCTGTTCAGTGTTCCTAAGCTCTCCTTTCCCTCCTGTGTTCTCCTAGAAGTGTTTGTTTTTCTCCATGGCTTTCTTTACCGCCAGAAAAAACCTCCTCACAGTAAAATTCAGTTCTTATTACTTGATGCTAGCCAGAAAGTTCTGGCTAATTGTGACTTTAGGCTGCTTTATGCACATGTAGACTTCGACTGTGACCTTCTTAATCCCTCTCCACTGTCAATTCTTTGGGCTGTGGGCTCCTGATCTGGGAATCTCAGTGTGAATACTGAGAGTTGTATCTTGAATTGCAGCTTTACAGCTGCTCCAAATTTGCACTCCCTCTTTCCACTGTACAGTTGCTAGTTCTGGTACTATCTTTATTTCTTTAGTATGTCCTGGCTAAATGAACAGTGTTCTGAGTCATAGGCTTTTGATCCACAAGTTCCTTGGCTCTGCTCAAATGACAATATGCAATGTAAAAAGTCAAGTTTGTGGGTATTATTAAATCTATCAATTGCTATTTGTTTCATTTTAGGCAAGGTTTTAATGCTTTGCCTTACAATTCCATCTATCAAATATTTTCTTTTAAAATAAAGTAAAATGTAGAGTGTTATGAATTTAAATGCATCAATTTCTTATTGAAGTTAGTTCTGGAATCTTATTAGAAGGAAATAGGCTAATGAGAGGGGAAGTTAGGCAGGATAAAATGATTCGGTGTTTGAAAGGAAAGAGGAACAATGTGTAATATAGCAAACTTGCAGAACTATCTGAACTGAGAGGAAAAGAGCTATGTCAGCATTGCCAGATTATATTGATCAGGCATCAGCATCAATCCTGATTAAATAGGCAGCTGTTTAAGGTGGTATTTTTGACAGTGACATCTTTTATTTTCTATATGATTACTGGCCTGCTGACATGTTTACTTTTTCAATATAATTTACATATTGTGTTTAAAATGTTGCTGACTGAGAAACAGTTGAATTATACAAGGCAGAGTAAAAAGAAAATCAGACCTTCTTATGGCTGATATGAACATGTATGAATATCAGGTAATACCTACAAACAAACCAGTTGATTTATGTACCAACTTAATTCCAAGACAGCACTCTAATAAATTGAATGGTTTGCTTATCCTCTTATTATTTTATGATAAAGATGGTTTAGAAATCAGCTTTTATATATATAGATATATAGATATACACATACACACACACACACACACATATATATATATATGAGATTTAAAAAGAAAATAGCTGCAAATGGTTGTATAAATGAGAGGTGTTGAAACCCTTGGGAGACCCTGTTCCATGTGGTTTATTGTCAGACAAATCTGTGGTATCAACTTCCCTGGGAAAGTCTCAAGAATGGATTAAAAACCGTTTAAGGGTGCTTGGCCATTAAACTTGGGTCTGCAGTGAAGTGATAGATATTCCCTTACTAATTGCTAAATTTCTCTGTTTTTCCATAAGCAAAAGGTGAACTGCTCTTCCCCCTGGCTTACTTTAAATTGCAATAATTGCAAGGGAAAGGTGTGATGGTGCCTGGCTTCTTCAGTGGAGTGTATTAATGATGCATGCCCTTCCATCTGCTATCAGATTTCCTTTTGTCCCATTATCAACAAGGATTTTATCACCAAGCTTTGCCTGCATTGTGTGGAATCTCCATCTCAGAATAGTCACGGACAACAGTTCGTAATGTTCAGCTCCATTTTTCCTTGCACATCAGGAAACTTCTCCAAGAGTTTTGGTGTTCAGAAGTAGGTAACCATAATTTCACATGAAAGGTTATTTGAATTCCATTTCGTGTTGTGTAAAAAGGATAAAGTTGATTTAACTCCATTTCACCTAAGCTACATTATTGAGCTTATGCTTTGTGTTATAAGCTTCTGTGTTGAATCCCCCAGTTCAGAGTAGTGGGAAGCATATAATAATGTTCCCTGCCCAGAAGTATAATTATTACACTCCTGTATGTTTTACAGATAATTACTTTAATCCCATAAAATGCTCAAGTTCTGTCATGAGGATGCTGAGGACTGCCTGTCTCATTTACATGCAGGTCTGTGTCCAGTGTCATGTCCTCAAACTGCCTGGGAAAGATTATGGAGGCTGGGAATGGGGCTGGGTGCTGTTGTGTGTTTAAAGATCCTCCTCTCTGCTCCCTTTTGAAATAGGCAGAGCACAGACCACCAAGCCTTGAAGCTTGGGTCTAATTAAGATGTATTAATTGTGGGGCCTGTATTACCCACTGCATGGCAGGGGATGCTGACTGCAGTGTCCTGAGGAGGACTGGACGCTCTGGAACAAAATGTCAGTGGGAGAATTCACTTACTTCTGTGTAGACTGGGCACATGCCATGCTGGGACATGATAAGAGCAGACTTTCTGTGTTCAGTGATGGTCTCATAAGACAGATCAAGCTCCTGTAAAGATCTCAGGGGAGGAGGACTAACACTGTTTATGTCCTTAGCAGTGCTCAGTTTTGGTTCAAAAGGTAAGTCAAAAAACACTCTAAGAGCTGAAATAGAAATAGAGGCATGCAAAGCTAAAAAACAGTAAAAAACCCTGGTAAAGTTGCTTTGAGTTTCAAAAAGATGAACTGATTTAGTAAGAGAAGCTGGAAGAACAAGGAACACCAGTGAAGAGACCTGCATCTTTATAGTCTTCACAGAACTGAATTAAGGACCATTCCTTCAAGGCAGAGAAATGCAGTATTTCCTCATCCTACCTATGAATAAGAATTAAGAATGGTTAAAAGGAAAGCAGAGTGGTGAGGAACAGACTTGTTAATTCAGTGAGTAGAAGGAGATAATGACACAGCTTTAAAATTCAAAGATGAAATGTATGAACTACTATTTGTGCTGTAGAGCCAGTTGCTTAAAATAGTTTGAGAACTGGAAAATGGCAAATTGAGTACCAGTACTTAGAAAAAGGGATCCCTGAGAGATTCATGGAGTTAGAATTGCAGATGTTCCCTTCATGCCTAGATCCTAATTCCTGTGAGTGCAATTTACCATTTGGTTGCATTAACACATTATGTGCACAGAGCAAGTCATTCACATCACCCTGACAGTGTTGACCTCACTGTTTATACTCTGCTGTTGGAATACACTTGTCATCAGTGGCTTTATATTTATTTCTAGGTCACCCATTCAAATCATAGAATCATAAAATAGTTTGTGTAGGAAGGGACCTTAAAGATGATCTTGTTCCAGCCCCCTGCCATGGACAGGGACACCTTCCATGAGACCAGGCTGCTGAAAGCTTCATCCAACCTGGCCTTGAACACTTGCAGAGATGTGACATCCACAGCTTCTCTGGGCAACCTGTGCCAGGGCCTCCCCACCCACCCAGTGAATAATTTCATCCTTACATCTAATGTTATATGCATGGCTGTTCTTTTGACATAGAAAGGTCATATTCCTTAGCAATTCTTCTGACAGCTACTTTTAAAAATTCAATTGATTGGCAGGTTCCTAACCCAGAAAGTTTTGCTGTTTCATAGAGATACATTTTCTTTAGGAATGTAGTTTTCAGTCAAGCTGTAAGCCCTGAACAATTCAGAGCCTGATGTTTACATGTTTATTTGATCAGCAGAGCCAGTAATTTAAACACCCCTACCTCTACCTCTCCCATCCAAAAGCACCTAAGAACTCTTCTCAGAAGCCACAGTGATTTATTTGCAACCTTTTTTTTTTTTTCCCCCTGAAAATCTGAGCAACTAATGCTATGATGCTACTTCTACTTGTTCTTTGGAAAAACTGATACAGGACTGAAATAATTATTTTGCCTGGGATTGACACTGTCCTAGCTGCTCTGAAACTTCCTTGATAATCTGCTTACTTGTTTGGCTGGGTAGGAATGGACTTTGGCTTTTCCTCTGCTTCCTGTTGCAAAAGCAGCTTTGAAGGCAGTACTGAGAAGCAAAGGGAGCTGGTAGCGTGGGAAATTTAGGAGCACAGGACAGAGCAAACTGCTACAATCAACTGATAATGCTGATGTCTGATAACTTGGAGGTATATTTAGAATACTGCTGCTGTTTTCATGTTTGTCTTTTGTCCATTGCAGCTCACACTTGCTTTTAGTTGCTTTCTACTTCAGTGACTTCAGAAGGAAACCTAAGGAGACAGAGGTTTCTTCAGCTTCATTAACTATTCTGGAACGAGCTTCTCCTTGCCTTGAATTCCACCTTGACTGTACAGATTTGTGTTCTGCTATGAGATCATTCTGTCAATATAGACTTGTTTACTTCACAACTTCAGCAGTTTTGGAAGGCTCCTTTCAATATTAAAACATCCACCTTTTGCACTAACAGATTCTTTTGCAGCCTGGAACTGTGAAGCGCTACTTATGATTGTCAGTGTTTCTTTCTTTTAGGAAGACTTAATGGTTTGGTAGAATTGAATTCTCTGTTTTCTTATGTAGTTTCCTGTGTTAATTGGTTTCTTGCTGGATCCTGTCAGCCTCACTGTGATACCAGCCTTCTGAGAAGCTTATTTAGTGGATGCATTTAGAAAAGGCTCTCCTTCTTTCACAGAAAGAATTTTCTTTAGGCATGCTGCCAAGTCTCAGAAGACCCAGAAATGTTATGGCTTTGTATTTAAGTGTAATCAAACTGGCATTCATCATCATTTTGTCTCTTTAGAGTAGGAACAGCTCTGTAGATGAATATGTATTTTTGGCATTAGCTTTAACCAAAATTGAAAGTAATGGTATAAATGATCTTGACTGCCAGAAACACTGAACAGTAGTAGAGAATCAAAGTTTCTGCAATTGTTCCTTCTATCCTGGTAACTTCCAAGCCACTGGCCAATTTCATCCAGGCTTGAAAAGAATAAGAAATGTCAAAAATAACTGTAATTGCAATACTATAAGAATTGGAACAGAGTAGGAGACACCCCCTCACATTCTCTCAGTGACAGTCAGTTCGTTGTTTATTGTGGTTTGGCAGCGCTGGTTGACACTCAAATATGACAGTGCTGGATTAACTGAGGGAGGTGCTGTCTCCAGTTGGGTGGAAGTAAAATAGGAGAGCCAGAGTTAACTCTGTCAGGTCTATGGGAGGGGAGCAAGAGACAAAAAAGCCAAACTCCAGTCTGTAAGAAATCAGGTGTCTTTAATTCTTGTTGCTCAAGAAGCAGCTTGCTTATATTGCAGTAATGAGAGAATTTGGCATCCTTCTGTTTCTAAAAACACTTATGTTTGTGACCTAACTCTGGGCAAGGTTGGAAGGGCAGCTTTTGAAACATGTCTTGCAATGTTGTCAGTTTGGCACATTGCTTTTGCTGTGGAAGGAATGGGAGGATGCTCCTCCAGGAGACTGAAGATCTTTCCATGTGGTTGCCTTGGCAATGTCCTGGGATTGTCCCAAGCTGGGATTGCACTGCAGGGTCAGCACAAGGAAGTGATGGATATCTCCCCTGGACTGTAAATCTGACCTTCCAGAAAGGAGGGAAGGGAACCCTCACGTTTTGGTTGTGCATATTGGAGCTGAGCATACTTGTGGCATCATCTGCAGTTTATTTCTTTGCTTTTCACTACTAACAACATTAAAAAAATTAGTATTCTACAAGCTTGAAAGACAGACTATTATCTAATTGGCTTTTGGTTAGGAGGATACTGATTTCTAGGTCAATGTAAAACAAATGAGCATTTAAATTGAAGAGGAGCAGCTGTTCCAAAGCCCCTTTCCACAGTGCCTGGTTTTGTTAAGGATAATTATGTCTAATTTTAAATTATGATAGCTTTGAGTATTGAGCTTTGCCTTGTTACATCCACTATCTCATTCTCCTTCATCAGTAAGCATGTTCTATCATGGAGCTAGGGTTCTGATTGGATTTATTTTTCTGGGCCTTTTGAGTTATGAAGAGAAATGCAGCTTTAAGGATGGGGTTTTCAACACTTTTATGCCAATGTTACCACACTCACATTTTATTTTTCGAGGTCTCAAAACTGATACAGCGTGTCTGATTCCTGTGGAAAGATACTGCTGGGAAAATACATATTTATGTAAACGTGTAAGATTTTTGTTCATATTTTTAGCTTGAAAATGGAAACGTCAAACTCTAGTGCTGAAAAATCCAAGAAAGCTCTTGTCAGCCTTGGAAGGAAACATATGCTGAAGATGTCCTGTGGATTACATACTGCTTGTTTCAATTAACACATTGATATTCTCTCTCAGTTCTAGAGACAAAAAGCCCAGGTGACAATTCAAATGATGCGTGAAAATAATATTTCAATTTTTTGTGGTGAGCTCAGATTGTTTTTAAACAAAGAACAAAAGATTTCGACTGCTTTGGTCCATGTTATATTAGTAACTCAGTAGTATGTCTGAATGCTTTAAAGAACATATATTGTAGAGATACTGCTGCTGCAATGAAGCACATTTGTTTTTATGAAACATTTGCTGCTGGACATGACAGTATTGTAGTGTCAGGCATAAGAATTTTGCATTTGAATTTAATTTGGAGTAAAGTGTAACTGTATCAAGAAATGTAAAACAAATATATTTGCCTATTAATTTGAAATCCAAGCATTTTTTATCTGCTACTTTTATGGAAGGAGACATGTCTTCACATGCCTTTTAAAAAAGACTTTAAAAATAATTATTGTCACACTTTTCCTCTGAGAAATATTCTTGGAGTCTTTTAAGTCAACAATTTTACTGTCTTGTTTCTTCTCCCCTGATTTGTATGTAAATGGTGCTATTAAAAATCACCAAAAAAAGTTCAGTAGATTGCCAACTTATTATCTCTTTACTCTTTTTTAAATGAAAAATAGCTTTCAAAGAAAAAAAAAACCAACTAGAAGTCACAAAAATAGATGGTCTGATGCAGATCCTGGGGAAGAGGGAGAAATGAAAAAAAATTTATCATTGTACTCTAAATCTTTGAAATCCTGCATGGATTTATTCTTTTTATCTTTCTTTCAGTTTTTGTTCGAGTTTAGTGGATAAATGTTGGAAAAAAGGGATATCTATAAAAAAGCTTTTAACTTGTCCAGCACTTTAAGGGGATGACAAAATTGTGAAAAATCAATAGCAAACTTTTTGTCTGAGATCAGAAACGGAAGAATAAAAATCTGTCAGAACCCATCAGTAAAAAACTGCTGTGAGATGTCTCCCCAGATATCGATGTAAGCTTAGTCAGGTATAAACAAGGAGAGTAGGAGAGAATAAAGCCCTCTAATTCCAAATGTTTTGGCATATCTTCAAGTATTTATTTCAAAGGCAGTGTTTGAAAGTGTATCATGTTGGTCTTAAGCCAGCAAAAAGGTACAGCCTTCTGAGTCTTGTTTAAGCACTTTAATGTCAGCTGGAAACCAAGGTAAAACTCATGGTATATTGAAATGAATTGCATGTGGATTAAGTTGGGAAAATACATTCAGTGCTGTAGACTCTATTCGGAGCAGAATAATTAAAGAAAAAGCAGTTGTTGACTTTCATGGCATTTTTCCTCGTGGCTTTTTCCTAATGAGTGTGTATGACAGTGTGAGTCATTATTTGTAACTAATTTACCAGTGTAATAGAATAGGCTCCTTGTCCCATGAAGCATCAAGTGTTTGTTTTGAAGAAATGAGTGTCCAAAATAGCAAATACCCTACAGATACGAGTGGGAGGAACATACGGTGAAATACAGCTTGGTTTAGTCTCGTACCTCTGCAGTTTGTTGTCCTTAAAACACTTAATTGAAAAGTAAGTGCCATCGTTCTATAAAAATTGTACTTCAAAGTCAGATGTGGCTTTATTGACGAGGTAAGAATTGGAAGCAGCAGTTTGGGGGGAGTTTACAGAAAAGGGAGGTGTACATATGCAAACCACTGGTGCTGTGGTGAGGCTGCAGGAGGAGCACTGCTGGTCAGGAGTGTGGATAGAGGAGGAAACCTTTTGTGTGTGGTAAAATGTTGGGAGTATTTATCAGCCTGTGTTTGCATGAGATATGAGGTGCATCTGTAATTTGTAACTTTATAGAGCCAGTTTCTAGGGCAAAATAGCTTCTGGGCTAGCTGGATTCATAATGTCTTTCCTGTGGGATTCTTGAAAGTACAGGCTTTGTTTCCATAAACTTTTCAGTAAATGTCAGTTGCTTCATCTGGGAAACACACAAGTTTGTACTGAGTTCTTGAGCTTTGGGTTTGTTGCAATTCTGATTTGACTTATTAATTGCTGAGATTTAAGTCCTAATGTCTAAAGTATGAAGGTTGTCTTATAATAAAGTAAGAGAAACTTGATTTTGGTAATGTCATCAAAACGTTTAATAATCAGAAATTTTTCTTCAGGTTTAAATTTGCTGCCTATGTCGAAAAACACTTTTCCATCTGTCAAAAACATGTTTCTTTAAAAAATGGCAATTGTATTTGAAATGTAGCATGAGAGAAGCTGCTTTCCACTCTGTTTTAATAGCAATTCAACTCCAGAACATGAATTTGCATAGTGAATCCAACATTTTCTATAAATATTAAATTGAATTGGAGATTCCTCTGCAAAGATGTTAGCTTTTAAAGGGCCTGAGCCAAGGTTCTGCCTGGAAGCTGGAGTCTCTTCTGCACTTACCTTCTCTGGTGCAGTAGGGAAGCAGTTGGTCTGCAAATGAATGAACTCTTTCCTCCAGCCTTGTCGGCAGCAAATTTACATTTGTATGGAAGATGAGTGGGAGTGCCGCCTTTCATAAGGCACTGGATGTGGGGGATGGGGCAGTCTGGCCCGGGAATCTAAACCCAACAAACTGGGAACTGAAAACGCGCCCTGAAAGCCTGAGTATTGTGTAAACCTTGAGGATTTCAGACATTTTTTCAGCGTTTTTATTCTGGGACCGAGCCTCATAAGCGGTGGTTCAGGATGAGTTCCTGCTGTGGTTCATTGCTAATGCACAGCTTTGCTCCAAAGGTCTTACTTTATCAAACTGAATCTTGTAAATAGGCAAGACATCCAGAAGAAATTCAGACAAGCTGTCAGGCGAGTTTCCTTAGGTTGGCTGCCAAGCTGTGGTTTTTTTCTTTTTTTTTCAAACAAGTTACCTCATCAACCTTCCTGGTTTCAGTAGTCTGTCAGTGTATCTCGAAGAGACACGTTTTAAAATCTCCAGATAAACACAGCTTGATCAAAATAAATAAAAAAGCCCCAAGCACTTAAGTTTCAGTTTGACAGCGAAACATTTGGCTCATATTTTTTTTTTTTGCACAGATAAATGCTACCAAAGACATTAAAAAAAATTTCACTGAAATTGTCAGCTTCAAAAATTTTGGAAAGTGATCTTTTTTTCTCACCAGACAATATGTTATGTAAGGAAATGTTATAGCTTTAAAGTTTCCCACAGCTTGATGTCTTGTTGCTTTTAGTTTTGATTAAATAGAGTAAAAACTATAATGAATTGGGAATTATGAAAAATGTAAATCTTGAATCTCAGTATTTTAGATCAGGGAGTTGGTTCAAAAAGTTCCTTGATAATAAAATACGTAATTAAAAACATTGCATCTTACTGCAGAAAACTGAAAAGCTGTTGATCTTTTCTTTTTAGCCTGATTTTTGGATGGGAGCACTCTTTGTATGACAAAATGTGAATTGGTGTTCATCACAGTATCATCCTTTTGTGTAGTGCTGACCTCCTTCCCACCAGGTCTCCAATGGTGGGGCCCTAGTTGTGTGAGAGGTGTTTTTGCAGTTAATATGAAATATCAGAAGTTTCTAAGTCATCAATATAAGTGGACTTGGACCTCTAGAGTTATGAATTTATGAGATGACCTTTACTGGTATTGCTTTTATGGTAAAGGTAGGTTTCAATTCTGATGCAACGGTATAAACCACAAAAGATGTCAGGATGCAGTGCCAAGAACCTGAAATGACTAGGAAGTCATGGCAAAATTATTTTCTCTATTTTAATTAATTCTTAGTTTTTTCATGAATGTTGAGTGATGCCTGAAATACACTTCAAATTCCAATTACAATTTAAGGTACGTAGAAATTATTTTATATTCAGCATAGAAAGTACAATATGCAAAGTGAATGCAGCTCAGAGATGAACCATGTGATTGTGCACAGATATGTCTTTGTGCATATGTAAATGCACTCTGTAATATAGTAGATACAGACTCCTTTCTTATTTATCCTCCTTTGCAGTTGCTTTGGTGAGTAGCAAATGTGAGTAATAGGATAATGGCTTATTCAGGATTTCTCAATTATGTTTTAGTAAAATGCATTGTACACAGGAGCAATCACACGACTTCATAGTGACGTCCTGTGGTCATTGCTTTCCTGACTGTGAAATTGGTCTGCCCTTGGTCATCTCCCACTGATGCTATTTGAAAACCTGTGGGCTACAGAACAGCTGAAAGAATTGTTGTTTTGATTATACTGAAGTTAATGGATGGAAAACTCCAGCCATTTTCACCTTGGAAATGTTCTAACCTCTCAGATTTTTTTCTTCTGCAAGACAGAGAACTGATAGATTTTGGTAGCAGGCGGTGGAATGGGGTCTGAATCAGCATGAATGAGAAGAGATTTCTTCTTATGAGAAGTCATAAAATGCTGACCAGAATCCAAGCACAGACCCCTTCTAGAGACCTCTGAGAGGTAGGGTTGGTTGCTGTCTAGTGTGTAAAAAGTAAAATTCCAGGTCCTCTTAACATTCTTCAATGTCTTGTCATACATTTGGTCTTTTCTGGGGTAATGAAAGGAGATGAGAGTTCCTAAAGTCTTTTAACCCTGCTGTTTTTCTACCCTGAAAACATTTATTTTGGATCTTTCATTTTATCAATATTCATCTCAAAATGCAGGTAACAGACATGATTTTCCATGGTGATGTCATCAGTTCATATCCAGGGACAACACCACTCATTTACGACGTGTAAGTTCTTTAGGTCTCTTCAGAGCTTCCTGGAACTGTCATAGCTACACACTGTTTTTAGAATTACTTTTCAGTTTACAAATTCACTGTTACACCTCGTTCCTTTGTGGAGTTGATGCCTTTTAGGATGCAAGGCACTGTTGTCTTCAGCAAGCACTACCTCTGGACTTCCACCCTGAATAAAACCACAAATGGTTACCCTGGCTGAGCCCAGTACCTTATCTCTGATGAACAGGTGCCTAAGGCAGAGTCTCTTCCCAGGACACTTGCAGATGTTTGTGACTCTGGGTCATCTTCATTGTGTTTCCCTCTTAAAAGCGTTCTTGGCAGATTCTTCAATGCATTTGTCCAAACACTTCTGTCCATGCTTGTGATTTTTTTCCCTCCAGCCTTTTAGAGCAAGAAATAGCCCAATGTGACCTTTGTGTGAAGCAGTACCTCCTTTTGTTTCTTTGGAAATTCCTCTTAGCCTCGTTTAATTCTTTCCACTATTGGCAAGCTGAGAAACTGCCTTTCCCTGCTTATCACACTAACCCTTGCAGGAAGGAACATGCCGGAAGTTCGTGGCTTTTCCCATTTCTTGATGTCTTCAAATCAAGATTGAATAAAGAACTTTTTCAGAGCTTTTTGAGATACTGCAGCTTAACAGGAATTGGTTGGATTATGTCCAAATGATCCCAATGCTGCACTACCCTTTCTCATTCCTTGTTGCTGCAGAACAAAGCAAAATTTTCTCCAGAGTTGTAAATTTGATGGAGGGAGGAAGAATTGAGTTAAGAGCTTAGTAAAGTTATTGGTGAACCAACTTTGAATTAATTCCCTCTTTTAATCCCCTTTCCTGATTTTTTTTTAGTGAAGTTGGAAGTTAAGGTAGGTACTCTAATTCTTAAAGGATTCAAGTATTACATGACCTCCTTATTTTGATTTTTTACCCCCTGATAAACAGGTATTTTGTTAGACCCTTTCTAAGTGATGTCTGCATCTGAAAACTGTTTGGGAAATTTCTTCTAGAATTAACTTTTTATATAATTGATAAAATTATATTTCATGTCCTTCAGTTTCTTTAATATCTTTCAGTAATATATCCTTTAGTGTAACATCTTATACAAATACTTTCTCATCTTTAATTGGAGACTTACTTGCAGACTTTTTAGGATGTTAAAATGAATGTCTAAGGGTGGTGTAACCTTTTGGTGAAATGATGGATAAATTTAAATTTCTAAAGGTAGTATTTCATCAGAAAAATTTTCCATGTCAGAGAGTTGCTTTTAAGTTCCACATGTCCTTTGCTTGATTCAGTTTGATACTAAGTATTTTCACCCATCCTCTTCTATCACTGATTTTCTGTGGTAGGTTTTGCTGAAGGAAGAAAAAAGGAGAGTGGATGAGTCTTAACAGTTAAATAAGAGGAAAGAAAAGGTGATCACCCCATTTGTGATGTTTTTGGAGATGGTTTTTGATCTGACATTTAAATAAACATTGTTTGCACTGAAGAAGGGAAGGGGAGAGGGAAGCTGGAGGAAAAGCCATGGCCGTTTTTTTTTTCCAGCAGCCCCAATTGGCTTCTCTAACCCAGAAACTGGGTAAGTGTGGCAGGCAGCCAATTTGAAAGCATCCTCCCCAAGAAAGCTTAAAATTTGGAAGAGAACAGATGATTCTCATGGTATTTTGAGACTCATGCCAGCCTCAATCAATTACAAGTCACTTGTGAAGACATATTGAGAATTGGCAATGTCTGAATATTACGATAAATAATCCAGGAAGGATTAGATGTCTATGTGCCAATAGGAACACTTCCAGTTATGTTATGGAAATAAGTTATGGTTATATACTACTGTTATCTGGCTTAAACATTTTCATTTAGTGGCTGATTTAGGAGGAGAATACAATGGGAATGGTGTTGCATAACTGTAAAGATGCCTTGATTCCTCTCACAGAATGTGTTGTTTAATGCTGGTGGCCGTAGAAGAGGTAAGATCAATGATCCAGTTAGTGCATGGTCTAATATAAATATTTCTGAAATCTACTATAGGCTAAAAGAAATTGCAAAGTGCGTGTAACGTATGTAAGCATGCATGCCAAAATGTTTTGTTTCTGTGAGATTTTCTTTCATAAAAATAGAATTTGTTTGGGACTAATGTCTGATAACTGAAGTTAGTGTTTTGTATTTTTTTCTGAGGAAGCTTATTTGATGGCAAAATGCAAGAAATTATATTGAAATCCATCATCAGTATTATCACAGTGAAGTCCTGCGATCATTTTATGTCCCTGTCTCCTTTTAAACAGAGCTTAATCTGTATTTTTGTGTTGCTGTTCCCCCCGGTGACACATCCTTAAGTTCTCCCGCAGAGTTTTGTGGCTGGCTTGATGTTTCCCAGCCCCATTCGGGAAAGAAGATGCTGTTCCTTTAAAATGAAGTGGCTCATGGAGTTGTTTTCACTAGCGCAGGTTTTTATATGGTACAGTAGACTCCATGCAAATGAGCTGCCTGCCCTCTCCGGAGCGCACAAAGGCGCTGCAGCCCTCGTTCGGCATTCGCTTGTTTAAAACGGCAGATGGAAGGAAGGAGCGACGGCAGCGTGAGGATTTATTAGCCACTCTCAATAAAAGACCACACTCGCTCCGCAGAGGATCAGAAAAAGCCTGGTGAATGGGATTGAGTTGTATCTGCTTTCAGCTGACTTTACAATGATGCGTTTAGCTCATGTGACTCGGTCACTTAGCATGAAGATCAGCTAAAGATTTCCGTGTAAATCTCTGCTCCTTTAAGCACCGCCAACCTGTGTGCTTGTCTGGAGGCTCTTTTTTGGCTTGCAGCTGTCATAGCTGTGGGAGCAGGAACACGCAGCGAGCTGTGGTAGGCAGCCCACGGTCTGGGCTCTGCTTGCTGTTGCATTTGCACACTTGAGGATGTCTGGCTGAAATCCCCTCATAAACACAGCTCTCGATGAAGTTTGATTTATGTATCTCACGAAATCCTTCAGTCTGAAGTTAGGTTCTTTTTAAATACAGTGTTTATATTCAGAAGTTATAAATAGACTCTTCCTAAGCTTTTATCAGGAGATGAAATCTGTTGCTTTAGCTTTCTGCTAAAAAATTGAAGGTCGTTGCGGCAGTAGGTTGTTCGTTAGATTTGCAATATTTTCTTTTCTCCTTTTTAATCTAGAAAGGGCATGTGTAGGACAAAGGCTTCTTGACATGCTGGTAATTTAAATGATACTGGGATGAACATACCTATATTTTTGATTTTACTGAAATGGTGTTCGGTATAGCTAGAAGCTTTATTGTTGTTTTATTTTTCAACACATGCTGTATGCTCACGTTTTGAAATGGCATTGGCATAACGGACCTAAAGGGGCAAAGCCGTTTTTGACCTTACTGGAGTTGTCTGTGTGAAGGTAGCTGGAAGACAGAAACTGCAGGACAGACTGAAAAAGCCTCAGCTGAACTGTGCATTTCTTTTTTTTTTTCCCTGCCTTTTTGCCATGGATGACGATGAGGGAAGGGCTACTTCAGACAGCTCTGTCAGTGATGAATAGATGAATGAATTCTTAAATGTTCAGAACTTGCAACATGTGTTCCAGACCCTTCAGCACATGAGAGTCGCAAGATCTCAGCAATGAGCTGAAGAATGTGCCGTGCCTGCTGCATGGAGGAGCCCAGCATACCTCAGAGATAGCAGAAACAAAAGAATGTGTGACAGTATCTGAAGAATCTGACAGTTGCTTTGTCTTGCAAAGGAGTAAAGGAATTTTTCAGAATTGGGAAAAATAAAATGTCTCTGTTTTTCATAGCGAGGTTTTTCTGTATTTTAGGTGCCAGTGTATCCTGTGTGCCCATAGCATTGCTTTTTTAGTTAGCGTGACTGTGGATTTTTTAAAGGAAATGTGACCTGGATTTTGTGAGCTTATTATACACAGTAAATGAAGGCAGCTGTTTTAGTTTACTGATCCCTTATAACAGCTCAAGTAAATTGAAATAAAGCAACAATACAAGTGTATGGGATCTGAATTGAATTCCACTCTTTGGGCTTACTTGGAGCTGTGGATTATTATTATTATTATTATGATATATTTGTGATCAGTTGTGTGTATGAGGGGAGCGAGACATCCAACCTCGAAAAGATTTAGGAAAGTCGAAGAGATTTTTTCCAATGTGACCTGCTAAATCTGCCACAAAGAGGCAGGCAAAATTAAGTACAGATAGTCAGAGACTGTGGCTGCAGCTCTTCATGACAGGCAAGTGAAAGACCATGCCCTATTTTTAGCAAGTGGACGGAGGGCGAGTGGGAGGGGGAGAAAAGTTTGAAAATAATGGACTTCTTTAACAGTTAGAGAGCAAAGCTAGCGAGAAGTGAGTGAGCTTTAGTGATCAGCAGTCGAAATATGGATGATTCAAGTATTCTTCGAAGAAGAGGGCTGCAGGTAAGTGTAACTTCAGCCTTCTTGTATTTATACTTCTGCTTGTAATGCTGACAGTCTCGTGAAAGGGCTGACAATTGTTTGGTGTAAATTAGGTTGACTGAGTACATAATGATAACAGAATTTGAGGTTTGCTGTTTTCACCTAGTGTACATCTTATAAATTAAAAGCAGGATTTTGTATACAGTAATAGAACAATTTTTTAATGTCATGGATAATATCCAGTAGTTTTGTGACTATTCCTATGGTAAGAAGTGAAGTATAAACTATGAGGCTTACCTTATTTTTGGAACTTCACTTTTACAGATACATATAAAAATCTGTTACTTGTCAGACTTGCCTTAGAGTAGCCATTTTATTTGAGCTTTAATTAAAAATTAAATGTCAAAGCAGATTGGATATCTCATTTATTTTAAACATATGCTTCTTTATTGCTTCAAATGCCCAGTAATCCAAAACTAGAATGCTATTCAACAATGCAAATAATATTTATATTTTACTTTCAACAACTATCGTTGTTGAAATAAATACTCTAATTTGTTTTGAACTGAAACATACTAGTGAAGTTTCATTTTGTACTGGTGCTGTGGAAGTTGTACTCAGTTGCACTGGTAGGACAAACACTAATCTGTGCCAGTGTCAGTGGTGTGTGATAACTGAACTGATGCTTATGGAATAAATCTGCTGGAAGTGAGCGAGCTCCAAAATCTTGTGTGAGATGGACAGGGAATAGATTTGTGCTTGAAAGCACCATATTCTTTTTTTTTTTCCCCTTGCATTATAATGGGATGGGATATAGCCTATTACACACTTGCTGGCATAAGTAATTGTTTATAGACCATAACGTTGTCTATTAAATTAACCATGCCTGTCCTATTGTTTAAGTTCCTTTGAGGAAAATAAATTTACTATTTTAGCATATTGCTATTCATACCTTGCTGATGCTTTAAGGCAATTACAAAGTCATTGTTGCCTTATATGAATATGTTCTACATCTCACCTTTTTAAATTTCTTTTTTTTTGGCCAGCTTATTAATATTACTGAAATAGCTTAACACAGTGTGCTGCATATACTATGGTGTTAGGATAGTGCATTTCCTCATCTAAAATTAGCTGTATTTACTTTCTGTATAACTGAGTATATAGGAATAAGTAAGATTGTTTGGGGGTGAATTTTTGGATTAATTGATATTTATTTTCAACGTATTTAATTAGTCAGAGTTTCATAACCAAGAAGGTTGTTTCTGACCACAGATAATCAAATTCCTTTTCAAGCCTTTTATGGCTTTTCTGGGGGATTTTGTATCTCTTTGACGTGTCAGGGAGTGGTTTTCCTGGTGATTCTTCAGGGGAGTTTTGGAAAAGGAAGGGCAGTTGGAGGAGCCCAAATGTCCACCAGTGTCAGCAGAAGACACTGCTGGGAATGAGAATACATTTCCCTGGTTTTGTTCTTTAGTGTGGTGAAACTCCATCATTTTGGTGGTCTTGAGTATTTACTGTCTGTATGTGATGCTGTGTCTATCCACAGCTGGGTAGCTATGTGTAAATGCATATATATATATATATATATATGTGGAATCAATATCTACATCAAAAATGCTTCAGGAACTAAGAAAATAGGCTAAAAGGACATCAGGAAATAAGGCAGATGTCCAAAAGAAAGTTAATGCTAGATCTCTTTTTTTTCCATTTGTATCTTGGAGTAGAATTTTTGGAAGAAATTGAGGCTTGGAAAAACGACCATTTTATAGTCAATTTCAACTTCAAAAATCAGGAAAAATTAAAAAGCTATTGGTGCATTGCCAAGGCAATATGTTTAATTACTTCCCTTGGAGAGCTGGGTGATACTACTTTGGAAGGCCACTGATGAAGAAAATTAGTTTCTTAGTTAAAAGTGGATGTTGATGGCTTTTAAAATGAACATCACAGCCCAAATTAGGTCCTCTAATCCAACCTCTCCACTCAAAGCAATGCTAATTCCAAAGTTAGATCAGATTTCTGAAGGACTTGTCCGGGCTGGTGTTGAGTATTTCTAGGGATGGAGATTTTGCAGCCGTTTTTGGCACCTGTTCTGGTACTTAATCATGTGCACTGTGAAAATCTATTTTCCTTTATGTTTCAATACAGGACACTTTCCAAATGTAAGCATGTTTTCCTCATGCTTCCTTTTACCTCCATCACCTGTAATACTTGTGATATCAACACTGTCATAACTTTGTCTTCTTGGGGAGCTCTGATCCCTGCAGTAAATAGCCCTGGACTAGTGGGAGCAAATAACCTCAAGGAGCAGGAATGTTCCTACATGCAAAATCAATATATTGGCACGTGGCCCTTCTGTATCACCTTCTTTATTTGTTTAATCTGCTTTTGTTGCATCCTGTTTGGTGCCACAAATTTGGTCTATGAATTTGTAGTGAAGAATTGTGTGGAAATTTAAGGTCCAGGAGAGGCAAATCAGATTTTCTGTGGACATGTAACTGTATATGTTTATAAATATACACACACATATAACGTCCTTGTAGTGTGATGTAGCTGTGCAACAGTATTGAGAAAAGGCTGAGAAAGAGCTTCTAATAATGGAATATTCTTTTAATTCCTAGGTTTAATTTTAGGTAATGAACTTGGACTTTTGACATAAATTACTGCCTAGGGACAGGGGCTAAGTGGAGGAGCTGTTTCTGCTGCACTGTGCAGAGATCTCTATTTGGATTTCTAAGTTATTTTGTGTTACATAAAATGCATTGTGATGTAGCCACAAATGTTAGGAGGCTACACAGGTTTGTTATTGTTCCCTGTACATTTGTTATTGCTGCTGGTATTTAGTGCAGATCATAGCAGTAGTATCCAGTGAGTCCCTATGAAGATGAACTGGTATTTAGAATATCATCTTGTACTAGAAAATTGTGGGGTGTTTTGGTTTCTTTTGCACTGCAGGAACTGTTGCATGTGTGCTTTTAGTCTTCTCACACATGCAAGGAGTTGGAGTTTCTAGCCCCATAATCCCAAAAACAAGTAAGAAAAGTAATGAAGAGTGTGATTTTGCAAATTCCAGATATTGCACAGAGCTTACATTCTGAATTTGTGCTATATGAGCAGTATTCAGATATGGTTGGACATTATCACCACAGTTCCCTGCACCCATCTTTTCTTACAGTGTGATAGCTCACTTTCATTTTCTGCTGATATTTGGGCTAAGTTCATCTAGGTAATTTACTTTGTGGGACCATTTTATGCTGGTTTCAGTGGAGATCTGAAAAACAAACTGCTTCATGAGACTTGAATGTGCTGATCTTGGCCAGTGTTTCTACTGCTCAGCATGTTTGGCTAAAATATAATATACATAAAAAACCATGCCCCCTCACCCCACCAGAAGAATGATTCATTAATTTTATAGATAAATCTAACATTTTCCTCCCAGGAGTAGAGGGGAAATAGAGCATGGAGAATATAATCTCAGAGTATTTGGTGGACTTGTTCTTGAGCTGATTTATTTTACTCTGAGGACTGAGCACTATTTTGTTTTGTCCTGTAGGGAAAGGGAATCAGAAATTTAGTGGAAACTCTAAGCTTCAATATATTTAACAAGAGAAGGCTGACTGTACCATACAGTTCAAACTGTCTCTGGTGCATCTTTGGTCATAATTTAGAGACCTTGAAACTTGACATGCTCTTCAATTTTGTCTCCTAAAGGGAATCTTTAGAATTACTGAAGATACTTTTTGTTGGCTACATAGTTACTATTAGTAAGAACATAGCTTTTTACAGTATTTTAATACAAAGTTTAAGGTAGAAATTGCTCTATAAAGGGATGTAAGTTTTTCACAGTGAAGGGAGACTCTGAATGGGACTCAAAATTTGATTTTTCTGTTCTGCTTTTTAAAAACTTTTGAAATATTTATTAACTAAATAATTAGTATCTACATTTTAAACTGAAGTTTACCTCTGTAAATTTAGCATCATGAAAATACATGCATACATACACATGTAGAGATCTTCAGATGTTAATGAGTCTCTTGGATTTGAGTTTTTGCAACTGTGTGCTACAGGGGAGCCTGCTATAGGAAATATATTAACAAGACTTACGTTATACTGCTCACAGACTTACCAGGAACATAACTGAACCCACAGGTCAGATATCTGCTGAAGAGCTTCCAACAGTGATGATGTAGGCAGTCACCACTTATACTGACATCTGAGGAAGAGGTGATAACATGAGAAGATAAATAAAAATGATTTATTCAGATACTGAAATTTTAAACTCATCTTAGAATACCAGAAAGGGCATACCAGTTTTCTTCTTAAAAATATTACTTAAAGAATAATAATTTTTTCAGGTTAACTTCCAAAATAAGCAAGATTTATGTTTAGGTTTGGCTCCTGTTCCCTCAGTAAATTTTCAACACCTGAAATTGATTGAAAGGATGGCCTAGATTCTTCATCTTCTATGAAAATTAGCAGCTGACAGGAGGAGTGGGATCTGCTTTGGTGTTACTGGTGTGGAGAAGGGAAATGACCTCTCTCTCCTACAGAGGCTGATGGCTGTGGGTGTCCAGACTGTCTGGGCAATGAGGAGAACTGGGGAACTCTGACTGCAGGTGAATGGTTGCTGGAATTCATTGACTAAATCAGTCATAAGCAGCTCGTTTTGACTGAAGTCAGTGGAAACAAATGGTGAAGTTTTATTATATCTGTGTGTTGTAATCCTGTGCTGGGATGGTGTCTGTCACAGCATGGGAAATGGATTGTTGTGAAATCTGTGAGCACCTTACGTCTCACTGTAGGACTGGGGATTCCTGCTCAGACAGCTACCAAGCCTTGTGGGTTTTTGCTGGGTGTGTGCTGGGCATGTGAGCTTTTTCAGGTTTGATTTTTCAGGATTGGTGCTTGTGGTCCACTTGACGATAGAGTAGGGAAGGGAATCAAATTTGGGGAGCACATGGTTCTGGCATTCACTTTGAGGACACTAGAAAATATAGCAAGGGGAAAAAATGAAACCTTGTTAGCATAAAAAGTCCTTGAAATATGGACAAGGATAAAAGGTTAAATGGTTTGCTCAGGCAGAAAAGATGGCATTTAGCTGCTGTCTTCAGGGTATTGTTAAATTGGTCTGATAATTTGCTGTAGTTACGCTTAAATAAGTGCTTTCAGTTTGTCAGGAAGGACTTTGTGAATGCTTTTATAGCTGAACTCAACTTTTTATTTTCAGGCTGTGAGAAATGATAAAAATACCAGTAATTAATTCTACTACTTCAGGAAGGAAGGTTTTGTTAGCAGGTGAAAGAATGGGTCTACATGTGTGAATCTGAGCCTAAGGAAATGTTGGATAGAGGGATTCTCCCCAAAGATAAACAGTAATATCTGTTCATACATTTCATTGGCTTGGACGTGTCAGATGGACTCTCTTGTTGCCATGAACAGTGTTTGCTGCTGCTGCTGCTGCCAGGGGTTGCTGTGTGGAGAGTGGGAGCGTTTCTCCTCCTCACCATCAGCCACTTGACGTGTCTCACTGGTGTTAATGTCGCTGCATTTTGTACTTGCTGAATGCTGGCAATCCCAGATATTAAAGGGAAACCAGTTCTCCAGCCTAGCAACATAACATAATGCTGCCATGCTGCAGGACTGGTGTTTAATCTGCTTATCTTTAATAGTCTTCACTGCTTACACAGACCCACTTACCTCTTTAATGAGAAGAAATGTCCTGCGGTGAGGCAGTGTGTATTTTGCTTCTAGGCTTATGTCATCAGCCTGGAAGTTGAAATTGGTTAGAGCACTATTTTATTTTCCTGTCAGTTCTGCTGGTTATGGTTGCCTCTTCAGTTTCTTACATACATTCAAAGATGGTGGTTTTTTTTTTTAATTTTTAATTTTTTTTTTAGTNTAGCAACATAACATAATGCTGCCATGCTGCAGGACTGGTGTTTAATCTGCTTATCTTTAATAGTCTTCACTGCTTACACAGACCCACTTACCTCTTTAATGAGAAGAAATGTCCTGCGGTGAGGCAGTGTGTATTTTGCTTCTAGGCTTATGTCATCAGCCTGGAAGTTGAAATTGGTTAGAGCACTATTTTATTTTCCTGTCAGTTCTGCTGGTTATGGTTGCCTCTTCAGTTTCTTACATACATTCAAAGATGGTGGTTTTTTTTTAATTTTTAATTTTTTTTTTAGTAAAAGGAAACCTAATTAAAACATGCCGAGTGAAAAAAATCTTATTTTGTAAAACTGTCACTGTTGATTCGGAGCAGGTAGCCTTCTTGTATTTTCAAAGGATAAATATAAATTATCTTTGCATTCTGAATATCAGTAAATTGAGAGTAGTAGGCACATAAATGGCAAAAAATATTTTAGGAGAAGCATTATTTTAGTAACACCTAGAAAAGGCTCTAAAATGTCAAGAGACATTTAAAGTCAGTTGTAAATATGTGGCAGTATTTCCCATGTGATTTATCAGTTGGTCCTCTTTTCTTTTGTATTAAATTGCTTTACCCAAGCCATTAATATTTATCTGACCTATAGAAGCTATGGGATTTTATCATTTCTGGGATCAAGACAGGATAGACTTTTCAGGGTTTGTGATTCTTGAATTTCTAGGAGCTACTATTAAAAACATGAAGTAATTTGTAGACTTGGAAGTGTTTTAGGGTTATGATAGGAGATGATATTAAATCTGCAGATTTTTTTTGGAAGAATTGCATCCCCTAGACTTTTTGATGTGCATTCTTAGCACAACAGTGAGAAGCAAGAAACTGGATTTCTTTATTCAGTGCTTACATGAATAGCAGAGACTTTTTGCCCACCAGAGCAGTGTGCAAATGCAACTGTTTTTCTCTTAGCACCCAAGGTAGGTCAGGTATTCCCTGTAGTTTGTTTTCAATTGCGTGGATATACTCTGAATTTTCAAATCTGTGATTACAGTTTAGCAGCCTTTTTTTTTTTTTTTTCAGGAACAAACTGTGTAAAGTTTATGTAATCTTTCAGGAATTGAAGAAATGGGGTCGGCTTTGTTGGAGGTGGACTTAATGAAGTTTTGCTCTCTGAATGTTCATGTTTCCTCTTGTTAAAGGTTTTTCTTAGTTGTGTGACTTCTGGCCTGGCTATCAGTGACATTCAAAAGAATTACAAAACAAAATAAAAGCCACATAAAACTGCAGTAAATTCAAGTGGTATGGAAATGATTTGTTGGACTAGGTTTAATGTACACAGGTATGCTTTAGAAATAGCAATTTTCAGTTTACTCATATGTTGTGAAAACATTTGGTTTATGCTGTAAATAATGCAGCAGAGTTCCTTAAACTTGGCTTATGAGCTTTGAAATCATCATCTCTATTTTTTAAGATTTGCTATGAATCACACTTTGTAGTTTTGTGATTCAGAGTGTAAAAGTCTATTCCATGTTAGAAAGCTAATTTCAGCTTGAATTCAATTATTGTATACTATAGTAGAAATATATGGTACATAACATTTTACATAAATGCTTCTGTATGATTAAACCTTGAAGTTTCTCTTTTTTTGTTTCAAGGATCAAGAATGATATCCAGTAAAAAGTATGAAGTTGTTTCAGATTTGATGGCCTTTATTCTAACATTCAGCCTTACTGTCCATAACTGTTCTCCAATATCAATTTTATTGATATGTGTAAAGTTAATAAGGTCCATTTTTCCATGCATCCTGACATATCTGCTATGGGGCTTCAAGTGAAGTGCTGTACTGCAGGCATGTCATAAAATAGTGAATTAAGGATTTAACTCTTCCACTTTCTATGCAGAACTCTTCCTGATAGATGTCATTGCTGTCCTTTGAATGAATTTCTTATTTCTTAAATAGAGAATTGCATTTATGGTTTTGTATTGTTTCTTTTTAGAGATGAGATACATATATATAGGGATCTTTGAAATCAGAGCTTTGAAGTTATCAGGACATCATCTATGAATACATTCTCTGGATGGAAAGTGGTTCAGCTTTGTTTTTACCTGGTCAAATCTATAAATCAAATCTGTAAATGACTCATTTTGCTAATAGCAATGCTCCCTTCAAATCAAATTGTTAAAGCACAACAGATGCTTTTGTAGCCAAAGGTTTCTCTTTTCAAAATGCTGTTGGATATTAGTGTGATCAAATCATGTTTGGAATGAGGATGAATATAAATATTACCTATTGTATGGCACAGCTTAAACAACTGTAACCTGATATAATTACTTTTAAATTACTTTCCTCAAAAGATGAAAATATTAATTGTCTCTGACATTTATCACTTGTTTTACATCAGCATAGGCTAATAAATGTCACTTGTACTGCCAGCCAAAAGAAAGAAATGATATCAGATGTCACTGGGATAACACACTGGGTGTGTTCTGTGAAAAAAGGCTTTTGTACTGCACTGGTCCGTGAGCTCGTTCAGACTCCAGGCTGCAGTGATCTGCAGAGGAGCAAGCCCAGCCCTTGGCCATCACTTCCCAGGAAATCTGTGGCCCTAAGAGTGTTTCAAAGGGCTTCCAGTATTATGCTGTTTTTTTTCCTGAAGTGTATATAGCGATCTCCGTTTAAAAATGTGTCATTTGGCTTTATTTTTCATAATTACAGTGAACAATTTGGCTAAGGTGGAAAAACGTGTGCTGACTGGTAGAGAGGTCCCCTGGAGGGACTAATTGTGAGGTGCCTGTTGGGAGGCAATTAGGATCCTAAAAAACCTAAACAATGGGGATAAATTTAAAAGCTGGAGGATTGGATTGTGGTGAGCTACTGGCAAGAAAAGGATTGGAGGTAACTTAAACAGGGACATGAGTGATTTTACGTTTGAGATTGATTTCAGATTGCAAAGGCTGTGGGCTGACAATTTATTCTCTCTAATGGTCCCCAGTCATTTACTATTTGTTTTTCTAGCTTTTATCTTTTCCTCTTTCAAATGTGAATGTCAGGCAGTTTCCTGTTCTCAGCCTGTTGACTGTTTTGGTAGGCCCTACCTTAAAACTCTGTGGACCAAATTTAAACCTGGAAGTTCTGTTGCACATTATCTCAAAACATTTATTTGTGAAACAGCACCCAAAACTTCTTGTACTTAAATGGGCAAACATTGAATTTTTTTTAAACAATTTTATAATCTGGGATAGTTTTGTTGTGTGGTGACTGCCTGCTTGTAAATTTTGAGAGTTTGACAGTGCCGAGCTGATATTTTTCTTCCAAAGTGGCTACCATGAAGAAAGCCCTTCAGGGATGTGAGAGTACTGCAGACCTTCAGAAAGCAATGCTGTGCTTGATTAAGTTTAGACAGACGATGGAGTGATGTAGTAAAATCATTTCTGTTAAGGCATAATACAACATAGAATCCAATGTAGTACCATTGGGACTGATAAAAATGAAATACTAAAGAAAAACCATGCCCTTACATACAGCTTTCAGCAGCAGATGCAATAGGTGTAATTTAGTTGTGTGGTGCTGGGAACGTAATATTGATTTACCATGAATCAAGAGAAATAGCTTGTACTTCTCCTGGCTGTATGGATTGCAGCAATCTTGGGGAAACCTGTTACCTAAAAATGTTGCTGTAGCAGAATCCCTTCATTTTGATAGTGGTGGGGAGGTGATTATAGCCAGGTGAAAAATCCAGTTACATGCCTAAATGTGTGGGGGGGTGAGAAGTCCTTATGTGCTGTTGCTGGGAATTGCTGATTTTCCATGTACTTAACTCACACTTCTTGAAAAGAACAGTTTCTTGAAAGCAATCCCTTGCATAACTTGCATAGAATTGAAGGCAGTGGAATGAGGGGAGCTTGGGGTAGATCTTGCCTTGCATTACTTGCACAAATAACTTCATCTTTTTGTGTAGCATTTGTGTACCACAAGATAAAGATAATTTTTTCTCTGTTTAAAAAAATATCAAGCAAAATAGCATTTGAAGTAAAGTTGCAGTGACTTCAGAGAAGGTCAGTCTGGTCGCTGTGGCATGTAAGTTCTTTCTGGGAGGCAGTGGTTCTCTTGGTCTTTAATAAGAGAATTACTGGATGAAGCGATTACTGTTCGTTGTTTGTGTTTTTGGCAGACAATATAATGCTCCCAAAGGGTTTTACTAACTTCACCTTTCAACCAGAAACAGCTTATTGTTATCTTATTGTTTGAGAGATTGGTGTATGGCTTTCATTCATTTACCCCTTAATCCTCAGGTGACCCAGTTTATCCTGGAGTAAGATGGCTTTAAATACTCTTGACATAGACCCTGATATCTGAAACAAAGCAGTGGAGTATTGGTGTCTTGGGTCTCTTTATGTGCTCATGACTGGTATCAGGTGAAAGTGAGTGTTTCAAAAACCAACTTTTTTTTTTTTTTAACTTAAAAAATTCTCTGTTGTAGGCAAATTAAAGCCTTGTCACTAGAGGGCTTTGCCTCCTCTTGTTATTCCTCATTTATCCTTATGCCAGATCCCAGTTGTTCCACAGGTGAAGTCAGACAGAGCTGTGCATGTTGTATGATGGGACTCCAAAGGAGGTTTCACACTTAAGCTCCTTCTGTTTTCTGAAAACTTTGTAATTTAACAACCATCATTTCAATATTCTCTGCTTTTTTTTTCAGGAGGTGAGCTTGATTAGAGGGCTGCTAAATTAACGTCAGCAGGGTGCATTGTGCAAATGAAACCTGACCACTTTAATGCAGAAGGGATGTTTTAAATGGAATGGTTGCCTTTTTTTTTTCCCCCAGCTAGCAGCCTCAATTTCTCACAAAGTATTCTTGGTGAAGAATTAGTGCTTCTAAACTCCTAGAAGGCAGATTTCAGAAAGCATTAAAATGATTCCTGGTGGTATTTCAAGAGCCCCTCCTGCTCTCTTGGAAAAAAGTCCAAAACAAAACCCAAAAAATCAAACCAGCAAGATACTTAGCTGTAAAAATAAAAAGAGGCCACCTTTGTTCCTGGGCTGTTTTTTTGGGTCTTTGCTGAAGGTTCTTATGGGAGTGGTCGATTTGGCTTTTGTTAATTTTATAAAAAGAGAAATGAACAAACACTCTTTGTTTTCAGGAACCAATGAGAGGCATAAATTTACACTGGTGTGTGGAGCAAGTTGTTAGGATGGGGAAGGATGGGTGAACCAAATATATGTGAAAGCTGCAAGCACTCAAACAGCTTGGGATGCTGAGTTAGTTCTGATAAAACACTCAAAAAAATGGAATTCCTACTTAATATTTGTGTAATAAGCAGGTTTAGGGAGTATATTACACTACACAAAGGCAGGGGAGAAAAACCTCTTTGCCACTTTTCATCTTGGATGTGTGCCAATTTTAAAAAAGCAAAAATAGAATAAAATCCTATTATTAGTGTAACAGATCATGATTGATAGTTGTTATGGCTAGAAATTGGTTTTAAGCACTGTATTTTGGAACAGTTTGAGCAATATTACAGGCTTTTACTTAACGTGCCTCTCTTAAAATCTTGTTTCTGCTCTCACAGTCTTTCAACCAGATAGATATATTTGGACAAGGTATCTATTTTTCATCTGTTTGAAATAACATTCACTTTACTGTTCAATAATCAGCCCACTTTTTTTCCCTCTGAATCTACCATTTGTTTTTTGTGTAGTTCTAAAATGTTTCATAGCAGCCAGGAAGCCATAATGGAACAGAAAACTGAAGATGATGACAAAAAAAATTTGTAAATATATTTGAAGTTTTAGTAAAAAACTATTTTTAATTCCTTGAATGGAATAAAGATTTTTCCAAACTGAAGGAATCTTAAAGATTTGTGCTTAGGTAGTGTATCCAAAGGAGTCAAAGTAGCTGTAAAGATCATAAAATGCAGCTGAGAGAGCAATAAGGTAGAGGTAAACATTCATAGCATTTGAGCATTAGTTCTTAAAGGTTAAAATTTTAAATATAATTCAGAGGAAATATTTTTTTAATTAAAAACGAGGTAATGTGGGAAAAATGAATGTTGAAATAGATGTTGCACTCGGAGTTGTGGTCAATGGCTTGATGTCCAAGTGGAGACCTGTCAATCTGCTAAGAATTGTTTGTCTTTTTAAATTAAAGAGAAATCAAAGTTAGGGAAACAAAAATGAAAAAGTAGAAACTTTAGATTTAACAATAGTGAGATACTTAGAGGTTATTCACCATTGCTGCTGTGAAATAAACTGGTAGGTTATTGAATTGTGTTTGGAAAAAAATACTTTAGAAATAATACACCAACTTCTAAGGTCAAGCAGGCTAAACCAAATGTTTTTAGAATTGATTTATCAAGTAACTGTCAAGTTCTTAGGGAAAAACACTGAATTAAAAAGAATAGAAACCTCAAAATGCTACATCCAAATAATTGAAGTACTGAAGGGATTGCTTTGGAAATACACTCTTTGTGTTTTAATTGCCCTGTCAGAGAAGATGATCTCAGTAAATTCTGTTTCCCATATTAAAAACCATGTTTGGGTCTGTAAGTGACTCCATATATCATCTATTTGTATTATCTTTTACTAAACATCCCTGTTGGTTTCAAATTTATATTATGGACGAAAGGTTGCAGTAAATGTTGAATCTGATCATATGGATATACTGTCTTTTTGAACATTTCTGGAAGCAAATCTTATATTGCTGCTTTAATATGTTTGAAGTCCAAATTAATCTTACACCTAGATTAGCATTACTGGGATGTGATAATGGATTAAGTACTGATCTTTTCTGCCCCCTGTTTCATCAACTGCTTTCTTCTGCAGGAGTGGTAATTGCTTTGGAATGGAAATCTTCAAATAGTATTTCAGTTGATAAAGATTTGTGCAATATCCATGCAGATATTCTTTTGCATTAAAAAGGATTTTTCTACTATTTATTTTGACACATGTTAAATAGTGTAAGAGATATCAGAATGTGAATCATAATTCCTTAAAGAACTCGTGTAATAGCTGTATGAGTCGTCTTGCAGAAATAAAAAATCATAACATGGAGATCAGCTCATGAAAATCTTCAAGTAAAAATATGAGTATCAAATAAGAAATAGAACACTTATCCTACAAAATACCTAATGACACAGGACTGACAACATACAAAGCAGAACTATGATAAGGGACAATGTGCAGTGTTAGCTCAACGAGAAAAATACAAACATTACTACCAACATTACAAGACAAGTGCTAATGTTACTAATGTGAATAAGGTCTCCTGTTTTTTGATACAGGTAAAAATTCATCTGTACTATTTCCATCTGGACTATTAAAAGACAAAGCTGTCAATTTGATGGTGTTTCAAATTGAAACATAACCTAATTCCAGTTTTGGAGTCCAAATAGTAACACAAGTCAGCTTCCAGTTTCAGATGAATTCACCAGGGCAGGCAAGTGTTAAGAAAGTTAATTAAGATAATGGCTTTTAATGGACTTGTGGCTGTGCATGTGGCTACCTACTGCATCTGACTTGAGATGGGGCAGCTTTTTGTCCTGTCCTTACCTGGTCACCTCCAGTCATCACAGCCCAGTTTGCAGACAGTTTGAGAATTAACTGAGAAATAAGATCATTTATGCTGTTCCTGAAGGACAGTCTTGAAACAGTGAGGAAAACTCAATTGCAATATTTAAAGGCAGCCAATATGCCACTGAGGTTGCAAATGTAACTCCAGGTTGCAGGGAAGAGATTAAAATGTCACTGACAGTAAAATATTAAATAAGATCACTTCCTAAAAACAATTTGAACTTTCAACAGAGAAAAGACAATTTTACAAGAAATTGATTTTTGGACACGGGAGGTTGCCTTCTGATGCACAAGACATAACAACAAGCTAATGCTAGAAGAATAGCAGGGTAGCTCCTGTCGTCCCCTGATGCTGGACAAAGTAGAGCTGTCTCCAAGGTGCACAGAATTCCAGTTTTAGTTTTTACAGGTAGTACAAGATGCTGATGCGTTAACAACACTGCCAGCAGTCAGAGTTAGAAGATCTGAAATAGTCCTTTCTCCATTCAGAAAGATTGCATCTCCATCTCCAGGAGCTGTTCAGGAGAGACCTGTCACTCTCCTCCTATTGCAGTGTTAATGGTGGAAGTTAATCAACCACTGTATCTCCAAAGTCCATATCACAAGAATGTGCAATATGAAATTTAACAACCAAGTCAAAATTCAAGTATATATTTTCACTGATTAACATAAAGGTGCTAATTCCTTTTTCAGTGGTGAAAACCTCTGTGATTAGAGATGCAAAAACCTGAAGTAAAAGCTCATTATAGTTGCTGGTGAACGGCAGTCAAATGCCAAAGCCTCTGGATTCTTGGTAGCTCTTCCTTCTCCTGGGAAAAATCCTGATCCACAGTGCCTTCTGGAGTTTGATTCCTACTCCTGGAGTGCATCCTCTTGTGAAAAGATGTGGTGATTTAGCTCCATCCGTCCCAAATGACACATTTGTGGCATAAGAAGTGTTTCAGCTGAGACTTCTGTGTATCAGCAGCAGATGGATCCTTCTGTAGTCCTCATTTGCTGGAAATTGGGGCTGAGAGTCTTGCAGCAAATCCCTCAGAAGTAAGCTGTAGTGCAGTAGAGTAATGGAGTGGAGTAAAAAGCCAAAAAGGTTGATTGTACTAAAGAGGATTCACTGAAGGTGGGCCATAAAACAAACAAAAAAGTGCTCCCACAGAAAATGGCAATGGCAGCCGTAAAATCAGATAATAAAGGAAACCTACCATGAAGATAAAAAAGCCAAAAACAATTAAGCCTCCCCAGAGAATCAAACTAAACAGAAAACAAAAAGCAAACAGGCTTAGAACAGGGAGACACAGGCATATAGCAGCAGCCATGTTGCCACTAAAAAAATCCTGTGCTTAAGCAGATTAGGAAAATTCCTCTTGCCCTAAGCTTTCACAGTTTGCCTGCTATATATATTGTAAGCTGTTTTTGAATGCCTCCATAAATTGCACATCTAGAAAATGTATTCCAGAAACCTGTGGCTTTCAAGCCTATTGTTTTCCAAAGAAAGAAGTCGGTTGTAAAAGAAAGTGTTGGAAATAATATTGCAATCTGTGGTGCATCAGAACAAAATTTGCTCTTGTGGTGTCTTTGAAGTTTGTATATTTAGAAATGAAAATGCGTGAGCTTTCTATTTATCCCAAGAAAATGGAATTTCTTTGTTTCTGTGCATCCATAGAAATTGTTTGTATGTATCTGTGTACATGAAATAATATATATACACTGTCCAGTTATATCTCTTTAGGACCACAAAGAATTTCAGCACTTCAATGCTACTGTTTTAGAAGTATAGTCTTCTGAAAATCAGCAACTTATAGTTTCCATTTTGAGTACACACCTATGTGTATGCATCATTCCTTGTGCCAGCATTGTCCTTTGTTCTGAGCAGCTTTCCTTCTGTGGGAATTCTTCCCTCCATGAATCCATGACACTGTCCTTGCTGCAGCCAAAGACTTCTTTAGCTGGGATGATGGCTGCCAGCATTTCAATATTCATTTTAGATGAACTGGAGGCACTCCTTGCTGAGCTGTGGAAGGCAGTGCTGTCACACTGTGGGCGTTTGAAGCTACCTCTCCTCCTTTGCCTAGAAAGACGAGTTATTTCCTCTCTAATGAGAACTTGTTCAGCGGTGCTTGGAGGTTTTTTTTCCTAGTTTTAGACTCAAGTATATATTCCATAGGAAAATGAATTTGAGGAGTAGTAGCCAGCTGTCTTGGCCAGGAGTCTGGGATTTTTCTTTGTGAATGACATGCCCAGAACCAGACATGGCATGATAGCTGCTGATGTGCTTCTGATTGAGCTAATGCCATTAGAATAATTTCCATATTATGTTCCATCCCGTTCTTGATGCTGCCTAACAGCCTGTGTGCCTTTTATTCCCCAGTTACAGCTGTCCATTGTCTTCACAGTTTCTCCTCTGTCCTTTCTCAAATCAGTGCTATTTGGCTGCATGTGGCTCTGTGAGTAGATAGTTGTGTGTATCCTGATGCTGGCCTTGTGTTGACCACTCGCCTGATAAATTCCTCACGCTGCCAGGGCTTTACAGGAAATCCACCTTTGGTTCTGTACAGTATCTGCTGCTGCACTGTATGCTGGAATTAATGTAGGAAAACTCAATCTGAATGGAAAACTCAAATCTCAAACTCATAACTAACATTTTGCTGTAATAAAATAACAACACACTTTTGATATTCTGCACTGGTTGGTTGGGGATTTTTTTAGTTCTGTATGCAGGATTTTTTGATGCATCTACAACATTAGCCAGATTTCTGCCTGATCCTCTGGGATACTGAGAATGCCTAACCTGTTCATTTCTAATTTGTGTCTAGAACAGGGGACAACAAAAAGGTTGGCTGTCAGCAGTGAAGGGAGAGAATGCTTCAAGTCAGAATTTAAGAAGAAACCCATAAACTCAACAAACCAAACTTGCTTTTGGATAGATCTCACCTATTTCTAATTTACTTAATAAAAGTAGAATAGAGTGAGAAGAGAGTAAGTTTAATTACTTTCTTAAAGGAGAAGCTTAATTAGCATCAGGTTCCAGTACCTAACACATTGTTGAACATAAGATAACAGGTAAAAAACTGGTGTCTAAGGGAAGGGTTCTCCAGTTTTTGCAGAGAATGCAGAATACATGATGGAGCAGGTCTTCAGTGTGGTTCAGGGAGCTCTCAGCTCAAGGAGGACAGGTTTACTCTTAAAGTAACTGAACTGGACCAACTTCGTAGAGAGGCTCAGAGGTGAGACCTGCAGGGACACCACAGGGCACTCCCCCTGCACTGCTGCTGAGGATGGACCTGATCTTTTGGACAAGATCACCTTCCAGGCAGTGTCACTGTGTCCTTCTGACTGAGGAGGCTCCTGCAGCAGAGATGATATCCCCAAGGATAAGGGGAAGCTGGTTGTGATAGTGGGTGATTCTGTGAATAAATGCATTTAAATGGATTTGTGTGTGGGAGGTTCTAGGAGGGATGCTTTGAGGGTTACTTGAGGTTGCCAAGTGGGCCATTGAAAGACAAGATTTCTGTGATAACATTCCCTGTGATAACATTCCCTGTGATACCTGCCAGCTCTGTGTGTGGGAATCTGTAGACAAGAGATGAGCAGCCCACATGTGTGGACAACCTAACAGGGTAAAAAGAAGGAATTAGATGTGATGGGAGCTGATTAACTCTTTGGTACTAAAGGCTTCTGCCCAGGAGGAATGCTGCACCCCAGTAATGACAGAATCGTGCTGTGGGCACTAAAGATTAAAAGGAATGGAGAAGGCTGGGGACAACCCCAAAATCTTATCTCATTTTGGAGTTCAAACTGGTCTTCATTATCCTGGGGAAGCATTGGCTCAGATTGCAAACTCCCACTGTTGTGACTTGTCCTAACTTTGCAGCTCCCCCATCTTATTTAATGTTTCCTGACTGTTGCCATTGCTTTGAACTGAGAATTGGTAGCATAGCCCTGGAGCTGTATTTTTGGCTATTACAGGCTGGGTTTCCTGCCCAAAGAGATTCTGTGATGCATTTCTTCTGTAATATTTTTATCCTGGTAAACTTCATCTGCAGAGCATCTTCCCTGCTCCCACAGTTTAATCCATCAATCCTGATGAGCAGATACTGACAACACTGTCCCATAGATTATCCTCCTGTGGGCAGGTGTGTGGGATGCCTGTTACAGAGGGTGCCTGTTTGATGCCAAATATACTTTTGTTTTATTTTTCAAGCTTCTAGAATTAATGTGGAAGCACTTGTAAGTTCTGCTTTGCTTTATGCTCAGTATTGCACATGGCAGCCCCTGGCATTGTAGACAGATTCATTTCCCTTTCCTGCATCTTGCTGTTATATTGTTTATTTGCCTGTTGGCTTTTTGAGCACTTTTTTTGCTCCCTGCCTTTCCCAGCCTCCAGAGACTGATTTGCTTTGATAGAAATATCTGAACCTGGGAAGCAAAAACCTTCTAGGCATGAAGAAAGCCATAGATGGAGATTTTTCAGACAATACAATGAACCTAATTTCCCACCTTTTCCATTGAAATTAGTGGACATTTGTGTAGTGAGATTCCAATATTATTTTGAAAATACTATTTTTTTTTGGTTAATCATTTGCTTTAATAGTTTCTAGGTCTGAACAGGCAGTGGAATGCTATGTAAGTACACTGAAATTAGGAAAACTTGAAGTATTAAGATTGAAAATAAGGGTTTGCACTCCTCAGTATGGCAATTTTACAAATAATTCTTTCAAGTTTGTGTTGCAGTACAGATTCTACTTCTTAGAACCAGTGCACATTTAAATGCGCTGTGTCCATTTGCATTTAATGTTAAACTTGGCTAGGGAGGCTTATAAATATTCAAATAGAATAACAGGGAAAATGAAAAGAATATTTTATTAATCTATAATGTCTATTGATTTTTAAATAAGTAAGCATAATGTCTATTGATTTTATTTTTTTAAGCAGGCTGTACATTGCATTTTAAGTACTCTGGACATAAATGCTGGGCAGCTTCTTAGAGTTTGATGTGGGTGAGGGAATATGACTTTGGGTTGCTTTACGTTCATCTGAAAAATAACCCAACACCATGTTTACAAAGCAATAGACTTTCCCAGGGCCTCACCTGGTAAGACAGCAGGCCCACTACATCTGAAAAACTGCTTTTTTTCTCTGAAGATAAATTTTTTTGTTGTCCAGTCTCTGATAGTTCTTGTGTCTGGGTGAGCAATCCTAGGATTTTTTTCAAATAAATATCAAGCTGACTTTTAAGTTTGTTTCAAAGATAAATACTTCTAAAAACATAAGTGATGGGCAGAAAAGAAATATTCATTATTTAAGAAGCTACTGTGGGATTAAAAACAGTGAAAATAAAGTGGTACCTATGACACACCTTTTTAAAAATCATATTAAGTGAGAAAAAAATCACTTGAGATGTTAAGTCTAAATTGTCACTTAGCATATATGTAAATCTGGACTAGCCCTGGGAGCTGCACTGGGGTTTTTGGGTGTATGTGTCTTACAGAAATCTCCCTCTAGCCAGACATCTGTAATTCCTTGACTAGATGCTGTGTTTGCCTTCTGATATTAAAATCTGAATTCAACAAGTCTGCATGAAAAATACATCCTTAAATCTCCAAAGTTTCTTTCCTCCTAAGTAAACTGAAATGATTAAAATACAGTGGTGAATTTGGAGCAACTTCAGATCCAAGGATAGGATTTAAATGGGAATCACCATCTTGCCTTTTCTTTGCTGGGCTTTTTACTTTGTGAGAAATAGAAAAGTGAATTATGTTAAAAGAGCTTTGAACCTGGTGCAGTCAGACCATATTGGAACTATTTTATCAGTTTCTAAACTGTTTTATTGAAATGAAAATTATCAGTTATCACAGGATTTAAAATTGGAGGAGAATGAATAAAATTCATTCAGTTTTTGTGTGTGCACTGAATGATTTTGCAGGATCACTTTAATGCTTTTACTAATCCTTTGTTGTGGCTGCTGAAATTGCACATCTCTTGTGAGAATTTGGGAGCACCAGTGCAGCTTGTGGTAACACTGGATGAGAGAAAACATTGTGGAAATGAAGATTAAGGAGTTAAATATCTAAGGGAAATAAACCAAGGGTTTTCTTGATGAAGAGGACATCTTATACTAAGGAGCATGGGTAGATGGTTGCTATCAGGAAGTGAAACCTTGAGTCGATCTCTGAAAGCTGTTTAAGTTAGTTCTTCACAGATCACTAAATTTAGGTCAATAAACTTCCATCTTTTTAGTTATTTCTTTGCAGTTTGGTCCCTCTCAAACAAAAATGTAACAAGTTCAGTGAAAAGTCTCCTAAGGTGGGTTTTTTTCATTAGTTGTCATCATAAGAATGAAGTGTTTCATCATCCACAGCAAACATTCTTTGTACAGAAAGTCCTCTAATGCACACAGCAGCACATCAAAATTGTAACTTCTACTCAGAGAAGTGGTTGGGTTGGGGCTGGTTGTTAATGGAGTGAGATAGGCAAAAGAAAATTACAACAAAACTTCAAAAGTGGGAAAGCTTGTGCAGAGGTATAGACCTGGTTTTTAGGTGCTTGCACTGCTTTTGTACTTAACTGTTTCAATGTACTGAAGCTTTTTGCCTGTTGAATGGTTTGCAGTCTCCATGCTGCTTTTTCTTTGCAGTATGAGTAACTTTTTTGTAGGTTTTATGAAATACAGTGGAGCAGGGACTTTGGTTCTGGTATTCAAGTTCTCCTATAGTACATTACAGACACCGAGTTAAAAACATTGTGTTCAAGACTTTTTGGCTCCCCAGAAGCTTTTCTGAGCTGAATGCTTTAATCACGCATTGAATTCAACCTGAAAGTGGGAACAAGGCCATTGATTAGACTTGTGGTTTTGAGACCTGTCAGGTTGAGGAAAAGCCCCTTCCCAAATCCTCCTTGAACAAAGAGACTGTTCAGTGACAATTGGCAATGAATTTTCAGGTCTTGCGAAGTCTTTGGAAATTTTTTCTGTACCCATAAATGCAAACAGGAATATACCTTAAAACCTGACTTTGAAGCCAACAGCTGAATTAAAAAAAGACCTTGCAGTTTCTTCTAAAAGGAGTAGAGGATGAAGAGGAATGTATAGAGGAGAAATTACAGTACAGTCAGTCCTGAGTACCTGCAAGGCTTTTTGTGGTGATGAAGTCAGTGTTTGTTCTAATTTGAACTATGGTAAAGGACAGAAGGCAGAAGTTTTACATATTGATTAATATCTTTTGTCTTGATAGATTTTCAAGAGAGTCCATATTTATAATTTAAATGCAACAGAAAGAGAATCTGAGCCAGAACATGTCCTTGTAATAGAATCAGCTGTTTCTGTCAGTCCATTACAGAGCACACTAATCGCCCATCAGAACTAAAAGTCATTAGGCACAGCCTGCAGTTTCTCAAATCTGTGCTTTGGGAGTGAGTGCCTGTATTTTACCAGGGCTTTAATTGCAGATGAATTTTCCTTTACTCTGAAACAGATCTCTTGGCACTGAGTAAACCTGAATTATCCAACTGTATTAAATGTAGGGTTGTTCATAAATAAATCTGTGAAAGATGCTTAGATCTGTCCCATGTTTTTTCATAGGAGAAATCTGAGAGATCCAAAAACTTCAGTTCTCTTGACACTTGCAGAATTTATGATATGCCTGAAGGACAGGGCTGGATGTGGTGATTTAAAAATATGTCCAGGGATGAGGTTGGTCATTTCCTGCGGTTGCCAGCTCACCTGTCTTTCATTTTGAAAACAATAAATGCTGATTTTGTGAGATATGTTCTGTCTCTTCTAAGCACAAAGATTGTGTCACCTACGCCCATAGAAAACCTTCCCCACATTGGGTTTATCTGTAGATTAATCCTGGGTTTGGCCTAGCACCACTTTGCAGTTTCCCATTTTATATTCTACCTTAGAGCATTGTCACATGTGAACATGACAGGCACTGTTGTACCCTTGAAGTTAAATATAAGATTGTAATTTTAAAATTAGAGTTCAATTGGTGATTATTACAGTTCTGTCTCACTGAAATGGAGAGGACCATTTAATTACTTTTTTTCTAATATATTTTTTGTCTTTATGATCAAATATGCCTAAGCAAAAAAAAAACCCAACCAACCCAGCTTGTTTGAAAGTATGTGTGAAAGATGATAGGAAAGCATGTTCCAATTTAATGTTTGGTGTCTTTCACTGAAATTATTGTTTTTCAGAACTAATAACAAAAAAAATTTTGGTATAAAGGCTTCATGTTATAACTGAAATGAGGCACACTGGGTGTATAACCACCTTATATATCTGGGGAGTGAATATCTCTTCCTATACACATAATATGTGCAAATGTCAAATATCTGTGGCTTTTGCTTTTGTTGTAAAAAAATATTTATTTTTGGGGAATGAAGCAACAGAGCCCTTTCTTTTGTCACTTTTGTCAAGGGTTTATGTTCCAGGCTGGAGCCCAGCAGGCATAAGCAATATCAGAGACTATTCACTGTTGAGGGCAGAAAGACAAGTTAAAATTCTGTTGTCTGCTTACAAAGGTGTAAATACAGTCTGGCATCTGATTATTCCGAATTTTCACATGGTGCTCAGCATGTGGATTTCTTCATTAAATGGAGATGGCCTGTAACTGTTCCTTTGCAAAAAATGATCAGAGCTCTCTGTCTATCCCTCCTTCTGTGTTTTTGTGAGAAGCAGTGATTTGAGAGGGGTAGGCTGAAGTGCCTCATGTAGCTTAGCTAAGCAATGGAAAATTACATCTGCTTGTTCTGTAAATAATGTCCAGTCAGAGCAGATGTAATTAACTACTGAACTTAATGGATGCCTCGTGAGGTTACAGATGCTATCAGTCATAAAGCAGATGAAGGCAAGGGAGCTTTATTTGCTTGGAATTCCTTTTAGGACTAATTACTAAATATCTTTAAAATTGATTGCTTATGCTTTCAATTTCTGAGAGTGTTTTCCCATATCTGTCTGGAAAGGACTTGATGCAGCTTTAAGGAAGGATGGGAGACACCTTTATTGTTGAGGTTTTTTGAGGAACTAAAAGGTTTCTCTTCCCTGGAACTTTCTCCCAGAGCTTTACTATTAGGAAACTTGGCCTTATTTTAGGGCTGGCCAAGCTGTCCAGCTGTCTGGCAACACTGGTCTGACACATTTTTCTTTTGGTCTAAATTAATTGAGAAATAGACAATTGTAAAGATAAAATTCTGTTGATGTGTTGCAAGTTTTGGCCTAACATTGACAAAGCAATTGGAGACAGGGGAGTGCCTCTCAAAAACAACCACCAAATTTAATTTCTGCCTGTTTGCTTTTCCCAATACTTTACAACTGGGGAGTCAGTGAGAAACCAATCTGACAGAATAGACAGAACTGACCATGTGCCTTTTGTTGCTTCAACTATGGTATTGAAGAATGTCCAATTTATTTCAATATAATATAATATCAAAGTATTTCAATATAATTTGGGGGGTAACCTTTGATTTTTGTTCATGATCTGTGTTAACAGTACACTGAATGGATATGAGCTGATGAGCCAGGCCTGGAATTTTCATGAGATATTCATTGTTTTATACAATTTTTTTGTAGGACAAACCAGAAAGGTTCTGAACTCACCAAAATTTTGCTGGGCTTGATTATTCAGTTTTAAGGGATATTTAAAGAGTTTTATGAATCAAGTTGGTTGTGAGGTAGCCTTGTGACAGTTAATTCATCTAGAAACAACCTTTTAAGGAGTAGATGTGTGTATAGTAGAAATGTCAACTGAATTAATCATAGATTAATATTAGTATGAGCCTACAAGGGAGAGAATAAAACCGGATTTGTTTATTTGTAATGCTCTTGGCATTTTTAGCAGCTGTGGCTGTTTCCTTGTGACCATTGCATGCCCAGTCTTGAAGGAATTTTTGGTGCAAGTCAAGACAGTAATTTTAAGAGTGGTTTCTAACAATAGCATTACAGCTGCAGTCCTGGGTGAGATGAGACTCTTTCCTGCATTTCCCAAAATTTTGCAGAACGTGACCTTTTGACTTAAATTTCTGAAACTGGCGCCGTCTGGCAAAATGAAAGAGAATTTTGAACAGTTGCTCCCATTATTTGGGGTGACTCTTCAGTGCTGGGCAGGCTCTTTCACACATCAAGAATCTGCTTCATGGCCTTGTAGAACTAGAATTTAGTAAGGAGAAAGATTAATGAGCTGTCTAAGCTGTGTGCTTTATTACTCTCAGTATTCCTTAGCCCTTAGGCTAATTTGTGCAAAAATACCATATATAAGGAAGATTTGGAGCATTTATTGTTGGTGTTATTTCTCAGGTTTTAAAGTATAACCTTTTATTTACAGAGGACTGCTATATGTCTTGCTTTTTGTTTTGTTGATACACACACATTTTGGGTTGCTGCTATTGTTTAATTCAGGGAATATGTTATAATAGTCTTCTGAAGCTTCTGTTGGAATTTATGGATTAGTTAGGAGAGAAAATTCATCTTTTGCTGTGCTGTTTTTTTTTCTATGCTTCTGCACCACTTCTAGGACTCTGGGTTACAAAGTTGAAGCTGTAATATTTAAATTTACTTTTTCCTGCAAGTGAAATTACACCTTCAAAACAGCCTTTTATGCTCTCTGTAACATTTAAAAGTAAGTTTGGCAAGTGTACTTGAAGAGTGCTACTGCTGTAGTTGGTTTTATTTTTTTAGATTTGAGGAAAACAATCAAGTTAACAGTAAATTAGTTTGCTGATGTCTGAGGATTGGACAGCTGAGTTCCTGTACCCCTGTTATTGTGACCAGGGTTCTTAGAGGTTGTCTTAATTTTCAGAAACCTCTGTTTAACCTCAGCTGTAAAGCTTGGATCGAATATGAAGCTAGCAATTGTCTTTCCTATGGGAAGAAAGAGACTTCTGCTTGAATGAGGGCATGAAATCAGAGTGACCCTGTGCTGCTGGTCCTGAGAAAGAGAGATAGGAATGGATCCTGTGGAAGAAATGAGAGTTGGAGGGGTGCAGATCACTCATTGCTCTGGCTGGTGAGGGATGTGTGGGTGCCACCCTGCCCTGGGCTGTGGGTGCCCACTGAGCTGTGGCAGCTGGCTTTTCCTGGGGCTGGGCAGCTCTCTGGTCATCCCCTGGGAATGTGGTTTGCATCCATTGTTTTTATTGTCATTTCCCACTCCAAGCCGTGGCTGTGTGGTTTCAGTGCCGTTTGTTACCATCAGCAGTCTCAGCATGGCCCATGCTGTGCGCTGTGTAATGTTGTATTTTGGGCTGGAAAATATGATGTAATGTACAAAATATGGAGGAGACACTCCAGCTTACCAAAATACATATGTATATTTTATATATATACACATGGGAGTGGGCACTGAAAATATTCTGAGGAACGTGTGAATTCTTGCCTGTTTTGAGATGTATTCTGGAATTATTTTAGGTCAAGTAACCAAAATCCATAATCTTATGGAAAGCCCTGAGGTTAAGTGATATGAAAGGTTAGTGGGAAGCTTCTGGCCACATATATTCTTGACAGGTTAATGCACAGATGTGACCTGGATCCTTAGCATTGCTTACCAAGGAATAACACTCTGTTGCCAAGCCAGAAGGGCTGGTGGAGGAGGGAAAATAATTTGCTGTGTTTGAGAATTTTGCTTAAAGTTTAAAGGGCTTTTAGCTTTATTTCCTTCTGCAGTAACTCTAATTTGAAATAAATCCAAAGGCTTTTTTATTTTGCTGACTAGTAAGGGATTTCTAAGCTGAAGGGAAAAGAAAGGCTGGAAGATCTAAAAGCCTGAAATGCATCATTGGCTGATTCGTGACCTGTGGGTTGAAAGACTGATAGATACTGAATATTTAGGGAAATAGGGCTGCCTGTTAGTTAAACAGCTGAGGGTTTTTTCCCCATTTGGTTTTATATGTTAGAATAGTTGCAAATGGCATTTTTATTGTCATGCATTTCTGTTGAGGTAGGAAATGAATCAAAACAATAAATTTATTTTGCTTTGAACTTGTAGCATGTTTAGGGTAGCACTGGGTGAACAGATACATGGTTGACTATTGTGGTTTCACACACCTTTTTCTGGAGGCTGTGGCACTTTGTCAGCATGAAGGTGAGATTTCTTAGGAAAGGGTGGTTCCAGGCAGTTTGGCTGGTACTGGGAATATGGGGAGATGCCCTGGGACTAAGCTATCCATGGCATTTCAGAATTTGTGTGGTGGCAGACATAAATTCTGTGCAGAGGAAGGTCTGGGAATTACACTCCCTGTCCTCTGAATATTTTGAATGGTATTGGCAAGAGGCTGGGTTTTCTGTATTTTAAGTATCTCAGTAGCTAAGCAGATGATCTAACAGTGTGATCCTGAATTTAGTTTCTAAAAAGTCAGAAAACTATAGAAAATATCTGCAGCATATTCCATAGGTTCATCTGACCTTCAGTACAGATACGGTTTTAGTGTTGCTGCTTAAAATTCTTCACTGATGAGTTTGGGAAACAAGTTCAGATGTAATCATTTCTAGACAGAGAAATTGAGAAGTGCTGTTTTTAATAACCATTTACAGTGATACGGTGAAAAGAAGGAAATTATTTTTCCTGACAGATTCTGATAGGAGAAAGAAAAGCTTAGCATGGGGTGAATTTTTTTTTTTTTTTTAATCACCATGAAAAATTCCTTCCTGTTAATCTGATGGATGGATTACAGTTTGTCCTTGCACGGCCAGGTTGTTCTTTCCATCAGAACTGGAGATTCCAACCCTCATTATATCATTTCTCTAATGCAAATGGTTATGTATAGAAGAAGATTTAATTAATCCCCTGCTGGTTGGTAGTATACCCTAAAGCAAACATAGTCAGCAAAGGAAAAAAAAATTGCAGCATGAGTGCATGGTACCAGGTCACTGACTGTCAGTGGAATTTCATCATCTGTGAAATATTAACTTATTAACTGAAATATATTTACTCTTATAGCTGTAAAAATATTTGTCTATTGTCCCAACTGGTATGATAGTGAGCTGCCTTGCAAGGGAGCCAAGGTCAAAGGCAATCTCAGGAATCGTGCTGTCTGCTCTGGCAAAAATGTGGAACATCCTGTGTGGCAATGGTTCTCATTTTAATTTGCAAGGACTCCATTTAAGCTGCCATCAGTGCAGGCTCCAGCATCCAACTTTGCCTGTGGGTCTGTGCCATATGTGCAGATACATATTCAAGGACAAATTACAAGACTGAGAGAAAGTGACAAATTTGAGTGATGGGTTCCTGTTTTTTCACACTTTTTTAACATAACGTATCTGCAGGAACGATGTGGGCTGTGCTGTAGGTCAATGAACAAATAGATTTCCAGACTTTATTTCCACTCCATATTGTGTGCACGCACCTATGCAAAAAGCCAGCACTCTTCCTGCTGCCCCAAACGTTCCTGTTTTTCAGATGCAGTTTCTGTATATAAAAAAACCTCACAACTGAATAAATTTTTCAGTATCTAGGTACTAAACAATATATTCTGCAAACAGAAAAATGATCTTTAAAATGGCTGTTTTTTTCTCTTTTAGCCTCCTTGCTGCCTGTGAAATGAGGATCTAGTCCTATTGTGAAACCTCTTCTGTAGCATAATATGGTGTGCAACTGATTTTATAGCCTCATGATTGAGGTGATGAACTTAGGATAAAAGGAAATATAAGGAACTCTTTTGAAGGCAGATATTTGAATCAGCTTTTTATAAATTCCATGATGTGAATTTCTTTCCCAAGGTTCCTTTTTAACTGCTTGTCTGAAAATCTGCTGCTTCTTTTGTCATGTAGAGATCAAGTTGCATGTTTAATAATTATGCCTTGAGATATGGAACTGGTACAAAAAATTAACTTTCAGAACAGTCTGTTCTTGTCATTTGGGTACTGCAAGATTTAATACACTCCTTATTTTTTAGGATCTGTGAAAGTAGTTCTTTATTTCCACTTCTGAAAGTTCTTTGTGAATAATGTGCACCAATATTTTAAAATGTTCTTATGCTATTTAGCACTTCATATAAATCAAATATAAATGTAAGCCTCTGTTTTGAGGGTTATATTGTTGACCTAGAGAGCAGGTGGCATGGAGGCTGGCTGGAGTAATAATGGTAATATAAATATAGCTACTGGCAGCACAAGTGCTCAGGGAGGCAGATGTGCTGTCAGAAGGGGCAGTTTGGGCTCTTGCAGGTTCATGTGTTGTTTTCTTCAGAAGGGTGGTCTTAAATGAAAAATGCCCTTCAGGATAAACTAGCATATTGAAAGGATTACAGCTGCACCCTGTAAATAGCATTTCAGACCAAGTAGTCACAGCTCAGCACTCTTTTATTAGTTATCTCACCTCTTAAAATGTGATTTATTTTTTCAGGATACATGGAAATGTAATGCCAAACTCCTCTGTGCTGTGGGTGGAAATCACTTAAATCATACCACCTACCTCATAATTTGCTAACTAAACACTTAATCTCTACTGTAAATGATACTATATATGATTCTGAGTAGACTTTAACCTTTATAGGGTGCTTGTGAAATGCTGTTGGACTTTTCTCTTACATTTTTCATATCTATTGAGTCACTGTTTTTGTAGTGCTACTTCATGGGTTTGAAAGCACCCAGTCAGTTCAGGATAGAAACTCTCAGCCTGTCCCATTGCACACGTTGAAGGGTTGAGCTGTGTCCCAGCTGAGTCTCGACCCTGTGAGTGTATCCCCATCTCTGGCAGGCATTTTCATTGTCCCCTTGATCCCCTGCAGACCTGCAGAGTTCTCCTGGCACTGGGCATCCTCGAAGAAAAGAGCTCAGCAGGTGTCTGCAGTCTGCTCCCACCTTCCTTCCAGCTCCAGGCGTTTTCTCTCTGGGATGTAACTTCTTCACACACAAACTCCCTGGTTTTCTGGGAAAAGCAAATCTCATCATTACACTGCTCATGGTTGAGTAATTGTCCAGCTCTGGTGCTTTTGTCTTGGCCCCAGTGTTCATGGTGTGTTTTGGGGGATTGTAGGAGCTGTCACCAGCTTTGGAGAGGCAGAAAAGGGCAAAGAGCTGGGAGAGTGCATTGTCATTTCTCCAGAGGCCAGGACGTGGTGGGTTTGTGTGGCTGTTAGGGTTTGTGAAGGGGATTTTAAGACTGACATGAAATGAGGCATAGTGGGATAACAGGTATAAAAATTGATTGTTTTGATTGTGCTCTTTGTTGTCAAGACCACAGTGGTATTAAATGTGAACTACTGCCTATTGATTCCACAGCTGCACTGTGTTTGTCAAGGTGGAGTGCAGAATGAAGACAATTCCTACGTGGATAGGATAATATTTCAATTGCATTGAGATGTCATCTGCTAGGGCTTGCTTCCTTCCTTATTTGGAAACTCACTTTCCAAGGGATGCTTTCAGGAACAAAGCCTCAGGCAGTCTTCCTCCTAACCTTGCATGCATTTAATCCTGGATTACCTACATTATAGGAAGTATTAAAGGTCACATTGTTTGAGTAAAACAAGTGTTCTGTAAAGGAAAGGATTTGTCCATTCCTGTTCCTGGACCATGTTTCTTGTGATGTATGTCTGGTAATTATAAGTCACAATTACCAGAGCTGTGCTGCTGCAAGGGAGTGTTCTCTTTTTCAAGGACTTTTCAGCTCTAATGACTACAGCAAAGCTGGTAAGAATGAAGCCTAGAAGTTCAAAAAGTAGAAGGTAGTTAGAGACATTTAAAGGTCACTGTTTTGCTTTTTCATCCAGTACCATGAAATTCCAGGACTTTACACATACATTCTAAAAATTTCTGGGGCTGACTGTGTTGGAATAAGCAGAAATACGTCATTTGAATAGAAAAAGTGCCTTCTGCCAAGAGGTGCCATCTTCTTAAAAAAGCATAAATTAAATACAGCTGCTGGTGTGATGAAAGAGATGTATATGCATATCTAAGTAACAAACCATCCACACAAGCAGAATAACATATAATACCTGTATCTTACCTGGTTTTTTATTAATTTGCAGTGGCAAGAAGCTGTCCTTGCTACGTAGGCTTCACAGTTGGAAACTAATTCTTTCTAACAAATGAGGGTGGAAGAAGTACCTTTTTTAGAATATAAACCATACAACCTGTTATAGATGCTAATGATTTATTATCTTACGCTCTTGAAGTGTTTTGATTAGATCTTGACAAGTTTGTCTGACGACAGGAATTTATTTCTCGATGCTGTAAGCTGTCAGCCTTGCGATAATTCACACATGGAATTTGTTCAGTACTGCTAAACTGTAACGAAATTTCAAATTATGGAGAACTCATACTTGAAAAGAATAATGGCATGGAAGAGTTATGTGTTTATTTATTTATTTGTTAGTTTTTAGTGGCTGTAATGTTCTGGTATCTTTGAAAAACTTTAAGGCAAGGCCCATGTATTACTGATCAGACCAGCCACTGCCTGTCAATAACGTTGTTAGTTATGTCAGTCAGCACAAACACTGTAACTAAAGATGGAAAAGACATTACCTTACCAGATTTCGTAGATTTAATATTTTTTCCTATTGATTTTTTTCCCCAACATTCAGTGAAAACACTGATTTTTAAATTATTTTTTTATTCGTAGAGGGCATGAGAAACACATCCCGTAGATCAGTACCCTGACATCCCGTTGGGATCGGCTGTGCTGCTGCTTGCTGGCTCAGCCGAAGCGAAGCAGCCGGGGATGAGCGCAGCCCGTCCGAGCCGATGGTTTGAGGATAAACCGCCCGGAATCGGGGGCTGCG
>VZRX01010739.1:121787-142004 GCA_013398075.1 Notiomystis cincta
AGTGCCGGGGAAGGGCCGTGGTCGGCGCCGGGCAGCGCCTGGGGATGCCCCCGGGCTATCGACTGCAATAAAAACCTCAGAATCCCCCGTCTGCCTTCGCTTGTGCTGCTGAAAGGCAAAATAATGCTGAGAAGTGGGAGTGTTTGGCCTCGGATCTTTTGTGATAATACATAACACGAATAATGTGTATGTCTAAAAAAAACCCCTAACCACCCCCAAAATCCACTCTATTCCATTAATTCTTTCCTTTTGGTGAGAGTGTGAGACCATACCATGGCAGCTGCAGGCACACCACGTTCCACACTTCTGGAAGTGGTGCGGTCTGATGCTGATGAGGTATGTAGGACAGAATTAATTACTGCCTCATCTGTGCTCAGGCTTGAATTTCAAAGTTATGTTTGCTCTGTTGAGTGCTTATGATTTTTTGACTACAAAGGCAATGATTATTTAGGCAAAATGAGCAACTTTTGTACCCCAGACTGTGCCTTGTGAATGTGCAGCAGCAGAGATGTGCAGTTCTACACTGAGCATGCGCTGGGAAATGGCCATTCATTCCACCTCAGTCATTTATTGATAAATAAATTAGTAATCTATCGTAAAATGTACAATTAACTCAAGGTTTTCATTCTTTTTTTTTTCCAGAAAGAGCTCAGTCTCCCCAGAAGAGGAAGCTTGTAAGTATAATTATTCTTTATCCATCCCTTGGTTTGTTTTGAACATATATAGCTGTTCAGTTGTGGAAGTAATTTAGATGGGCAGATGCTCAGTTTTCTCTGTTAGCATTTTCAAGAATCTGTCATGGGCTTGGAAACAGCTAGCTTGGATTTCTCTGAGACTGAAGCCTCTGTTCATTTCCTTAAGCGTAGCAGGAAAAGCAGTGGTAGTGTAAGCTTACTTCTAATTACCAGCTTGAGCTGATCCTGATATGGAGGTGGCTGTGGTGTTGAGTGTTGCCGCTCTGACATCGCTGAAGCGACTCCAGAGAAGTCACTGATTATTTATGCAATATGGACAACTTTGATCACTGCTCTTCAAACAGTCTGTTGACAGAAGTCTAAGCACACAGCTCCTGGGCCACACAGGTCAGGTGTTTGTGGAGCAGGCAGCCTGATAGAGGTGTCTCAATAAATAGCACATGTCAGGAAAAGTGGCCTTTAAAACCATGATCTAAACGAACAGCAATTTTTTTTTAATGCATTATGGTGCTTAAAGAATTTTAGTGAACTAACTTGTGTTTCAATGGTATTATGAGAGCTTAGCCTCTGCTATGCTTACAGATTTATGGTGGAAGAAATTGCATTATTGATTGCATTATATAAAAGAGAAAGCTTTTGTACTGCCTGCTATTGCATTATGATTTAAAATTGTTTCCCAAAGCTTGTGGACTACAGACATGAAGCTCACAAAAGCTTATAACCTTTCTTCCTCAGGTTTCTGGTTCTAATGAGAAATGATTTTCAGTCTTTCAGTGTAAGCTACCCCCTTTGTATAAGAAACAGTGTTTGGAAAATGCTGTGTAGAGCCAGTGATTCAGGGCTGAACAATACAGAGGATCAAAAGGTCTTTTTTTAAAAGTGGGGCATGACCAGACCTTTTTGTTTAGTTCATATGACAGTGATAAACCAGTCAGGGAGTTATTTAAATAACACGAAGCACTGACTGGTTTGGGGCTTTTTTTAACCAGTATGCCTCAAAGGCTGGCTTAACGAGGTTTGAGAGATTTCTAAGACAGGTGGTGTTCATCATTTGAAGATTATGAAGGTTCTTTGATCAAACAGTGGAGCAGAGAGTTAGCAGTAAGTTTTTTGTTTAATGTAACTTAGATTTTTGGCATAAAACTTTTGAAATTGAAATTGAGGATGCCAGAGATATTCCAGCTCATTCCAGCATGGAGGTGGGTATGACACAAGACTTCATATATGTTTTTATTTGAGATATCTGAGATACAAAAATGAAGTGCTTCAAATGTGTAGTGTTTTAGTTACTGGTAACTAAACCAAGTGAGTGAATATTTTATTTCTGTATTACTTAACTCCTGCAATTTTCATTACTTCACTTTAGTTTTCTTCCACAAGTGAGTGCCTTTTAAGCTGTCATTATGTGAAGAAATGTAGCAACCTGTGTCAAGAAGATCCAGGCCATAAATTTTAAACACAAGGTTGCAGCTATTAGTGAGACTAAAAATCTATGAAGAATTGAAATGTCTTAGTTGCCTGTGTTATCTAGCTGATTATTTGATTGTAGTTTCTGGAATTACAGATTCTATAGTCAAGTCAAGTACTGAGTGTAGTCAAGAACCAAATGATTTCTTGTTGTTTGAGAAGTTTAACTGTTCCTGAAGTCAGTAGTGCATGGTGGCTGATGCAGAGCTGTGTTGATGCTGTACTAGGAAATGTACAGGCTCACTGAAAAGGATCTTGTGGAGTTGATCTGCATGATTTTGCATATCCCAATATCAGAGTGCCTACTTGATTAAAAAATCTTATTAGTTTTTGAATTATAAATTAGAGACATTTGTATCAGGGGAATAATTATAATATACGCATGTAATATAAGGTAAAATTATACTATGTATAAATTTGTTCAACCATTCTGTCAAAAAGGGTGGCATTACAACTGTAGGCAGTTCTCAGTTCTTCTGGAGGCTTTCCCTCTGCTTGAATGACTTAACAGTGAACCTCATAAGCAAGAATAAATTCTGAAAATAAAATTTATTCTGAAAAGCTGCTGTTGTGCTGTGGCTGATGAGCAGGGATAGTTATGGGTGTAGCCATGTCCTGATTCACTGACTGTCAGTCACTGACTTTTGTTCACCAGTAGAAGCAGGAATGGACAGGAGGATGAAGTACCTGGCTTGGAGCCAGAAACCCTCAAGAGGTGCATCCATTTTCTGCACAAACTCCAGCCTTTGTAGCAGTTCAGCAGCAATTGTGTTCTGTACAAACATCAGCCACTCAGCATTTTTTGTGTGCTAGTCTGGAGGTTGGGGTGCACTTACTACTGTAAAAAAAATCATATTTGGGGAGGAAGTAATTATCTTCCAGCCTGCCAGAAACAGGATGAGGACTTGACTATTGCTGCTGATTGCTTTGCTGGATTGTTGAGTTAGAAAGGTTTTAGCCTGTGGATTAGCTCAAGTATTCAGCATTGCTGAATAGAAAAGGAGGAGCTATTCCTGACAATAACTTTTTCTTTGTTTGACTCTCAATACTTCATATTTCCTGGGTCAGTGTAAGTAATCTCTATTTTATTGCAGGAACTGACTGTAAGCAGGGACAACAACAGTTGCTATGCTTGTTTGTGCTAAGGAAAAGGAGTGGAGTTACATCTCAGTGTTTTTGTCAGGAGAACATGAGAAGTTTTGTCACCTGAAGAAGATCTTGGGTGGAAGCTGAAGAGAATGAATGATGGGATGGAGTCTGTTGATGAGTGTTGATGACTGTTTCCATATTAGCAGGAGGAAACCCAGGCACACTGTAAAGGATGGCTTTGCACTTGGATGTCTTGCAATCCTAATTTTGAAATAACCAGCCCAGAGTGAGCAGACATGTAAAACAGATGGGGGAATTGTATGCAGGGTGACATGAAGAGAAATGCCTGATAATTTAGATACCATTTTGTTGTTAATGTGCTTAAAGTGTTTGTGTTTCTATAGGGGGTTATGTTTAATGCACTAAAGGAAATTACATTCAGCTGAGTTGTAGGCTGCTAAGAGATTGAATAGTTGGAGAACAAGAATAAGTAGTTATATTTTGTCTCTGGTGTGGTTCAATAATCAGAGTTCAAAGTTTTCCTTTAATGAATTATGCATATAAATGTATTGGTTATGTTTTTCCCCATGCTTTGTTCACAAAAGAAGTAATTACCATTCATGAATATTTTCTTTAGTTTCAAATAGGGAACCTGGAGTGATAGACTCAAACTTTGATCTCTAGCCTATTAGTTGAAGTGGTTTAATTATTTTCAGCCATTATCCTGTTCTGTTCCCTGTACAGAAATTGTTTTTTGTATTGTTGGCTGCAGCTTTCACATGGTTTTGATGTGCACCTGCCCGTGAATCACACTAGAGACATTCATTCCAGCCTGGGAAGGACAAAGGGGGGGGGGCTTTGCAGCAGGAGCATCCCGTGGTGAAGCACCTCTGGGTGTTCATGTGTGTAGGAGCAGCTCAGCACCCAGAAGATCAGGCTGCAATCTGCATTTCCTTGTGGCTGCAGGATGCCCAGCACCAGCCTGGAGCTCACTATTGCCTCCTTGGCTGGTCAGTAGTCACTAAATCCAGTTGGGGTTGCCCTTGAGCCATCAGGTTTCTTGTTCAGTACCCCAATAATATTAAATTAATAATAAATTCAGTTCTTTGTAGCATTAACCTTATTGATCTGGTCAGGCTTTTTAATGAAAAATATGGGTTTATATTTTAAATCCTCATAGTTTCTAAGGCAGGGTTAATGGTGTGTTAATTTTTGTGCTATTTAAATGTAAAGTTTTCTAAGAAGAAAATATGTCTTTCCCATATTATATCCAAATTTGAAAAGAGTAATTTCCTCAGCAAACTAAATTTGCTAAACCAGTTTCTGACTTCAGCTGTAAGTTTTTTTGTTAATTATTTCCTGCTATCAACCATCTGTATCAAATATACTTTTAAAGTCTGTGTGCAAATGGAAAAGAAACTGGAGGCATAAGAAACATGAAAAAATAATTTTAATTCAGAATGTATCTAGTAAAAATGCATTGATATGAATGAAATATCACAGACTGCTGTTTTGATGGTGATTGGTGCTGGTACAGGGTAGTATTTACCTGAAGTTTTTATGTCCATCTCTGAAATATGGTAAGCAACATAAAAGTGTTTGCTAAAGACTTGTGCAAGCCTTTTATGGCGGTCTTTACTCCTTTTAATCACTTTTTAAGGCAGCTTATGTCCCCTGTGGGACTTGTTTTCTCTCATTCTCTCCCTCCTTCTCTGCACTACCCTTCTACTTAAAAACCTCTGAAGATTCTTAGTTTCTGCTGTCCTAGACATTTCTGAGGGGGTTTCATTAAACAAGTCTTCATGATAATTTGTTAAACTTACCCCCAGCTTCTTGACAGTAAAATAACACACAAACACAGCAAGCAATTTCTTTGAGGGGATGTGCTGAACTACTTGTATTCTTTTTTAATGTTTAGACCTTGGAAACAATAAGAAGTTTGATGTCAGGAAAGAAAATTTCTGGCCTTTAGTGCTGGTTTATGTCTTCGTGCTGCCATGCTCAGGTGCTGTGGGGATTTCCCCTGTATCTGCAGAGAAATGGAGTACATAATTCACTTTGTGCTCGTCTTGGCGGGTGAGTGTTTCTGCTGGTGATGGATCGATGCCATTTCCCTGCCAGCAGCAAGTGCCATTATCCCAAGAGTGGGAAAGCCAAAGTGCAGGAAGCGGGTGAAAAATGGTTCTGAAAAGGAGTAGGGAATTCTGCTGCTTTTGCACTCTGTTCTGATTTGGACCTGGAAATAAAGAAATAATGCCTCCCATCAATGCATTCTGCTTGTGGTGCTTTATACAGGTGGGGAGAGAAAGAGGTGCTCTTTTCTGACCACCCCAGCCTTCTCTGAGTGTGTAGAAGCAGCTCACAAACAGTAGGTCAAAAATAACCTGCTGCTCTTAAGCTGATCCATAGGCTGGTTCTGGAGGTGGAACATGCCAAATTATTCCTGTGGGGCTCCACAGCAGTGCTGCTATTCGTGAATTAGGCTTTAAAAATAATTGGAAAGCATTGTTTCTTTAAAAGAAGTGATTTGGTGAATCGGGAGTAGTTTAGTGTTCTGTATAGACTGTAATCTCTGAGACAAAGAATTTATGGAGGTTTTCATCAAGGATTTAAAAGTGGAAAAAGTATTTTGCGCAGTTTTTATTGTCAAGTTTCCACTACTTAATCCAGGCTCTCATTTAATAAGTACAATAGAATTATACGTAGCATACCAAATTTGTACTTTCGGGTGCTGTGCTGTGTTACTCCAGAGGCACCGTGTGGGGGGCAGGAGCCCTGGCTGTGTCAGGAACAGCCACCCTGGCCCTTCCTCCTCAGCCCGTTCTCCTAACCTGGGAGAGTTTGGGATTTTGCAGCTATCAGAATCAGTCTGAAGATTGGAGTTTTCACCTGGTTGATGCACTTGTGAATGGCAGCCTAAATAAAGCCTTTAGCACTTTAAAGCCTATCACATATATGTGGAAATTGTTTTGGGGAAAGTGACATTCTTACAAATACGCATTTAAAAAGTGTTGGACGTCATTTGAGGCAGTTTTATTAATAGGACAAAATTGATTTTGAGCTGGTCGAAATTGCTGTTTGCAAACAGAACTGCCAGCCTTGCACTGTGAAGGGAACTTTGCCTCCTGGCGAAGGTGTTCCCCCCTCCTCCCCTCCAGCCTCCGGCTCCCCAGGCTGCTGCGAGCGCCGCTGCTCTGTTCTGGGTGCTGGAATCCCTAAAGTTTGCGGCTGGAACACGGCTTGGGAGTTCCGGGAGGACGCTTTAAGATGCAAGTTGCGCGTGTAGTGGCGGGGATTGATCTCTGAACAAGGTCTGGTTCACGTGTCCCGGCCGGCCGGGCGCAGCTGCTCCTCGCACACGGCCGAGGACCGTGCCGGGCTCGGCGTGGGAGCGCTGCCTCCGCGCTGCCGCTCCGCGAGTGTCCCGCTGCTGCGTGAGACCCCGCCAGACTCGTGTCGGGGGTGCCCTCGCTCCCCGGGCGCTGCGCTGTCCCCGCGCTCTGCCCGGGGGCTGGCCCTGCTCCCCGCAGCCCGCGCCCAGCCTGGCTCAGCCCCAGCGCGGCAGGACCGTGTCTCCGGCGCTCTGACCGCTCCGCGGCCCCTCCGTGCCGTGTCGGCACCGAGCTGTGCCTCTCGTGGGCTCCTCTTCCTTGCCCTGGACGCTGCCAGTAGGCTCGCAGAAGACTTTTTTAAACGGATTTTTTTTTTTTTTTTTAAATAATTAGGTTTTTGACACGAGCTGTTGTGGTTAATCTGGACCATTACTGAACTCCCGAGGTCTCTCTGACACTGGGGGTGTATGAAGAGCTTGGAATTGCACTGATTGTTCTGTGCTCTGCGTTGGAGTGATAACAGTGGCCTCTCCTTCCCAGCTCTAAGCCTCTTATGCTGGGGAGAGGCATATCAGTGTATCAGCACAATGATGAAGCGGAGGAAACAGAGGCTTGGAGCCCCATCTCTGCGGATCCAGTAAGGACTGTTGTGAAAAATAAATGGCACTTAATCATTTCAAATTGAAGCTATGAAGAAAAAACAGCCAGAATTTTCTGTGGCAAATAGATGTTGCTTTGATTTCTTACAACTTTCTTTATCTGTCATGCTTATTTGGCTGTACACAAAATTTCATTTTGGAAGCTTTAACATTTTACTTTTGTAGAATATTAACCATTAAGTATAGCCAGAAAAAGCTTTGTTTCCATGTTTTTAACTGGGATACATTGTGGTTAGGTTTTGTTCCGAGCATTAGTGTAGTAAAAGTGAGTGTTTTTAACTCTGTCTTTCTAGTTTGATCATTCTTCAGATTTAAAAAGCAGTTTTAATAATCTGTCAGAAGGCTGTTACAGTGTTAAAATCTTCAGAAACCATTGCTACCTTTGCTATCTTCTAGAATTAAGAATGCTATTGAAAACTTCTAGATTTGAAGCAAGAAGTCTTAGCTTACGTTAACACATGTATTTCTACAAATGGAATTTTAACAACCATTTCCTTTTTAAAGCTTGTGTCCTTTATAAATGCTTTGAAATCTGCTAATGGAAACTGCTATTTATGATGTTCATAATGATATTTATTATTTCTATTAGATAAAATTAAGGAAATTGTGTATTTAATACTGTGTTCATAAGTAGAGGAGGTGAAAAGAATCTGTTGTGTAGTCAGTGGAGGGAGGAGCAGGGTAAGAGGCAGGCTTAACCTTTTCTGTCTGCAGACTGTAAAACTCATCAGCTGTTTAAGCAGAGATTGCTGAAGGGGAGGATTTCCAGTATGTAAAGGTTGCTGATAAGTATTTGGATTCATCAGGAAATTTAAAACTAGGAACATGGACAAACATGCTTGACTTCAGGACTTTAAGTGTAAAATATCTGAATTCTAAACAAAACTGAAGCATGCCTCAAATTTCCGTTTTGCTCACTTTTGTGTTTAATCATGGTAAATAGAAACTTTTTTTCAGCCTTCAGTCAAAAATGAAAGTTATAGGTGTAAGAATACAATGTATTCTAACACATAAGCACACTTTGTAACGCCAATAATTGTAAGTTAACTTTTACTTTGTTTCTAGTGAAGGACATCTCATCGTGTATAGTTCACTAAAGTAGGTGTTAGAGCCTCTGCTCTATGTTTATGTACAAGTCTGTTTGCAGCTTTTTGAAAAGCAGCTACTTTGAGACCTTTTCAGTGCCCTGTGTGAATACAAGTGTGCATTGGCTGCTGACCCTGCAAAAGCAGGAGAGTTGAGAGAGCTGAGCACAGAGCTGGGCACTGGCACCCTCAGCTGCAATCCTGACGCTGCCGTGGATGTGCTGTGGACACGCCACTTTAACCTCTTCATGCCTCAGTTTCCCCACTGCTAAAATTAGAATAAAGCCATTTTGCAGTGCTGCTTTCAGGCTTAATTAGTTGTTGCTCTAAAACAACTGCCACTGCTAAATGTTGTTTTCTAGTTAATGGTTTGTGTAATTCGTATTTTCACAGTTGCATGTTTCGGTTATTGCCACAGCCGTGGCATGGAACCATGGCTCCCAAATTGTGAAGGCAGTGATACAAATGGTCTGTGTTTGCTGCTGGTGCCATTATCAATTTGTTCTTTTTTCTCAATTAAACATTTTAGATTAGAGATTGACAATGGTGTGTATTCCAGAAAGCCTGGAAATCACTGCAAGAAGGGATTTGGATAATTCCAGATTGGAGGATTTTTGTAATGGAAAAATAACATTGAATAGATATGAAATTGACTGAAAAATACACTTTGGTTTGGATGATAATGGAAAGGAATGGCTTTTGACCACTTAGTTTTATTGCATTTGTTTAGAAGTTGTTACTTGTATTTTGGAATTATCTATTTTCTTTATTGAAACAGAAGATGTGATATTGACCCTGATTTTTTTTTTCTACTGTGGTACCTTGTCAGAATCTCCTCTCCTTTGTTCTCCCACTGCCGAGGAAATGATGTTCATCAGCACATGTTCTCTCCTACATCTGCTCCAGGTCTGCAGCATCTTAAATTCCCATTTAGTGCTGACTGTGCACTTGTCACTTCTCCTCTAGTATTTTACCTGAACCAAGCCCAGAGCAATCCATCTAGTCCGTGCTACAGCCATCCTTTTCAGTGGAGGTAAGGAGAGGTGTCAACCAGGAATTTCTAACAGTTTGATGTTGGCATAACCATCTATGAACTTACCAGCTTTGCAGTACAAGAGAATAACATCTAACAGAAGGAAACAATTTCCTAGTCACAACTTACTTCCAACCATTTACTGTCCAAGTTGATGTTGCTTATTGGGAAAAATTTTTTGTAGTTTGTATATAGGCCCTATGTAGGGAAGAAGATAAAAAATGGTTTAAGGAATGGAAACCTGTCTGCTGGTGTGTGCATGCCTGTTCCTGGTGGTGCCTTGTCTTGGCACATGTGCAACTTGTACTGTGCAGTAGAGCCCTCACAGCATGTCTGGTGTCAGGAAAACCAACTTAAGAGAAACAGCCTGAAGTGGGGTCCTTAAAAACCCCTGTCTGAGTAGTGGGTCTGTGCTAACCCTCTTCTCTTCCCTGGAAATCCACTCTGCTTTCCTACAGGAGCTGGCAGGCTGAAGGCTCCAAGCATAGGGTATACAAAGGCTAAGGAGTGGAATGAAGCCTGTTGTTATCAGGCTTGAGTGAAGGATAAAAGAGTTTCTAAAGCAAAAGTAGCCCCAAGCAGCTCAGTTTATGTTAAAGCACTTAACAGCTCAACTGATACATTTTCCCTTCAGGATTAGCTCTTGCTCCTCATTGTGCTGGTATGGGACAAGCACAGCCACCAGTGGAAACCTGCAGCTTCCTCACAAGAGGAAACTTCTCCAGCTCTCAGGGGAACAGTCCCGGCAAAGGCTCCCACGCGCTGGAGATCTCTGTGCGCGGTTCTGAAACCAGAGCTCGGTGGTACCTACTTAAAACTTGAGCCAACATAGCACCAGAGGGCTGGTTTTGAAGTTCACATGCTGCAGGGTGGATGTGGCTGGTCAAATTTCAGTTACTCATCAGGTGGTAATGCAATAGCCCCTGAATCTAGATGTTATTTCAGTGGGAGGTCGCTCTTGCTGGCCAGCTCTGGTAGGACTAACCAGAAAATGTGAAGTTGAACTATTTTAGGCTTCTGCCCCTTAATGCAGAGTAATGTATACGACATCTGTTGAGTGGAAATCAGGTTGTCAGCAGAGGAAAGCAACGTTGCATGTGCCTGTCCTCATTGTGCCTGGCCAGGGAGAGAGGCTTGCCCAGCATCTGCTGCTTTCCCTGCACGTTGGGCAGCAATCGGTGGCAATTCTTAATAAGGTGCTCACTTTGGCAGCACTTGTGGGGAAGTGAAGGGCAGCGACTACAGAGCAGCCTCCTAACATTTCAATGTCATTGCCATCAATCTAATTTTAAATGAATTTTTATTATTTAAAGGCTGGTATTGGGTAATGTTCCTTTAAACAAGGGTGATTTAACTTGATTAAATGCTGTTTAGCCTTGGGGCTAATTAACAGACTGGTAAGTGGCAATTAAATATCAAGATTAGATTATTGTTAAAGTCAATCGAGAACTGTTCTTTTTGGAGATGAGATCTGACGATCATTGATTATTTTGAAAAGCCTTTTTGGTACTTACTGTTTTTTCTTCCTCTGAGAAACCTCCAATTTTCAGGGTTCTGACGTGGGTCAGTGAATAATTTTCTCTTTAAAAACAGTTCATATAAAAGTCTTAATAGCAAGCTTTATTCCACTGTTACTATGGACTTCTTGATAATAATATTTTTCACATATGGGGACCTTCCAGCCATCTGCTCTTTAAATACTGAATGGTTGATGATTCACAGATCCCTGGTTCTGTGTAAGAGCTTAGGTCGACCATAATAAGTTTTTATTTTCGTCGTTGTTGCTTTCACCTGTGCAGCTCCTGATCCTGTTTTATCCTGTCTTTCTTTGTTGTAGTTTTGTTTACTTGGTTACAGTGCCAGTGATAGCCATTCCTGCTTGCTTAGAGCAAAGGTCCATCCTGACAAGTTCCCACTGTCATTGATCTACTCAGCTTAACACCTCAGGTTAGCCAGGCAGTGATTCATTTCCATGGCTATGCAGGGAGCTGCTGGAAAATGTAGCAAGAAAAACTTGTGCCTTCACGTGAAATCTTCCTCAGTTTTTACCTTTGGCATATTGCATTTGCAAGAATTTGCACAGATTTTCCCTCCTTCCCTGTATTTCGTGGTGCCATTGATAATTTTATGTTGACAGAAGAACAACGGTTGGTGCATCTGATGTCAAGACAGATGGCATGGAAGTTCGTGGCTTCCGAAAGAATTAATTTAATTTAGATTGAAAATATTTTATACATAAACTTTGAACAAATGCAAATAATGTAAACCTTGCAAAAGAGTAAAAGGCAACATGGTCTGATTACAATAAAACCAAATTGATAACAGGTGGAATAAGACTGCTGTAGTTGATGGAAATGTGGGTTGGAATTAAGGTCATGCATCTTTAGAAAGCAAAGAGAATTATGAATTAAACAAGTGCTGATTCTTGTCTTTGGGATCTGGCTTGCACTCTTCTGGGGGTAACACGAAAGTCAAATTACTGAAGAAGAAAATGAGGCCATGTTTCACAGCTGGTCCTCTTTATGAGCTGGCAAATCTTTGTGCGCCCATATTTGTCCTTTCATTTAATCAAAATATGAATTTACAGCACTTTTTGATCTCAAGTTGCTTAAGAGATGTCATGAATTGATTGTTCTAACTTGGAAGTGATGGACCGTGAGATTAAAGGAGAGTGCAATTACCCCCATTCCAGAAAATATTACATTCTGTGTAACACCCTCAGTAAGATACAAGACATTTTCAGTAATTCTAGAAACAGTTTAATTTTTTTGCAGTAAGAAGGATGAAAGTGTCCAGGTGCTGTTTTTCTGGCATCTCTGAGTGCTGCAGCTGAGGTGAAGTCTCAGTGGAAATTTGTTTCAATTTCCTAACAAACCAAGGGAAGAGTTGGCTTCATTTGGATCATTCAAGGGGCATTTTCTCGTACTATTTCAATTTCATGAATTCATGCCAGTTGTGGAACATGTTCTTATAGGGATGTATGATGGAGGTTATTTTTAAAGGAATGTTTTCCCTTGGAAATTTTAGCTTTAATGAAGTCTATTGGAAATAGCTATTAATTTTTTTATAGCTTTGCAGAATAGTTTAATAGATATTTTTTCCTAGCCTGTACAAAATCTGGTCACCATTTGTGGGTGTGATGGTGACCAGACCCTTTCTGTCTTATTTAAGTACAACAAAAATGAGAAACCTAATGTTGCTCCAAAATAGTCTTTAAGCACACTACATAATTACTTGATCAGTGTGTAATTACAATGTTATGAGTTTTATATAATTAGGATTTTATGGACATCTGTGATATAATTTAAGAATATATTAATTTATTTACATAAAAAGCCTATTCTAGGAAACAAGCCTTTAATCAATAAGTGTGATAAGCAACAAGAATATATTATACATAGGCATTCAACAAATGTCCTGGAGGGCTGCCTGCCTTTATTTAAAGCCTTTTTTGTACAAGCTGTTGCAAAGGATGAGGGGAGACCTATATTTAGAGCTGTGGCTTGTTTGGGTGTAAGAGTGAGGTGGGGTGGGCAGTGTCCTGGGCAAGTCTGCTCCATTGCAGTGAATCCAGTGGGCTTTCCAGATTTGCAGGGTGCTGGTCAGCTAAGCCTCACCAAAGGATGGGGATGGAGACATCCACCTTCCTGGGGTGGGTCTCCTGTTAGACCGTGGCTCCTTGCCTTGTGTACGAGGATTGCTGCTGTGCCTCGATGAGTGCCTTGTAGCTCCAGTCCTGCTGCTTCAAGGCAGGCACAGAAATCCCTTCCATAGAAAAAGGATCTATTCTTGGCACACAACCCCCAGATCGCCTGAGGGTTGGGTTTTGAAGACTGCACATATTTTACAACATCAGGGCAGTAGCTGTAAACAGAAGTTCCTTATTTTTAGGGAAGATCAAAAACATTTCAGAATTCAGACTTGATAAATTTCTTTATTTTTATTTTGAAATACCTCACGGCTTATCAAAAGCTGTTGATGGTTTCCTATCTTTGCTTAAATTTTGCTTAGTGTAAAGTCACTTGATATGATACAGGTTTTAAGAGGTTTTGGGTTTTTTTAGTTAGAAATTCCTGTTTGACAAATCTTGGAGGATTAATGAAGATGCCTGTGTTCAGTTTGAATGACATTTGGAAATTGTTCTGGTTTTGCAGTAAGTGTTATCCTCCTGGTTTAGTGCTTGATTTGGTACAGGTTCTGCTTTCTTAAATGTGCTAAATAATTGGTCAGAGTTGACTGCTAGACAGCATAATGTCACTTTTGGAAACAGTGTAGATCAGCAATTCAAGAATAATGAGAAACAGAACAACTTTGTGGATATATCATTATGCATAATGTGAAATGATGAATTTTGAGTAGGTAAGCTTTTGGCAACTGAATTCTAATCTACATCTCACATCGAATGAATGAGTTTCCCAGAATTAACTTCTTTTTTAATGGAAATTTTTCACCTTACTCCTTTTCTTTTGTACTGGTTATTATTCTTGGGAATCATTTTTCCCATCTAAGAAACTACATGGGAGGAACACACTGGTGATACTTGAAACATGACAGGCTCAGATAACTTCTTATGTGTCTTGGGCTGATGGGAAACTGTTTACTTTAATGTGGTTGGGAATATTGGGGCATGGTGGCCTGAATGGTATCATTTTTTCATGGGAAGGTGTTATGTAAATGCCAAAATCCCTGCATCCTGCCTGGAGCTGTGGTAGCAGAAGAGTTAAACCCCGGGGTTTGGAGCCCGAGGTGTGAATTCTTGTCTCCTTCCAGGCTCACCATTTGGCTGCCCTCCATGGGACTGCTTCTAAATCATAACCTGGTGGTTTGACCTGGGAAATTGGAGGCTCCCAGAGGGGAGCTTGTACTTTTGACTTTAGGAGTTGGAGGGCTTTACTATTTGTTGGCCATCTCACCTATAAACCATAAAAGGTTATGGTTCATAACTGGTTTTTCTTTATAATCGTGTTTGGGGGCTGTGATCTGCTGGTGCACCTGTGTATGAGCCAACTCATCTACTGCCCCTGCACTATTCAGAGTTTGGGATGGCTGGGACAACTCAGCAACTTCTAGGGGAGAAATGGAGAGCTCAGAAGGTTCTTAAGAGACTGTAGTAAATACTGAAGCCTTTCTTTTTCTGTCCTTGTCCTCAAATAACAGTGAGTTCCTCAAATGACAGTGGTATGCTCAGTTCTGTATAAAATTTTTCCTTCCAAATTGTCTCTCCTTCAAAGACCTTTTGATCTTGAATACAGTTACAGAAACAACCAGAGCACTGAAAGATTCCTGGCAAGGGAATAGTTCTGAGAAAGAAATAAAATTCTTAACCAGACGGTCATGTGTTTATTATTGTTGATAGACAGTGCCATACATTTTCCAAGATTTGTTTTTAATTGGACTATGAGGCAACCAGGGGCTATTTTTAGTTTTAATTTGGAAAATCAGTGAGTGTGCAAAGAGCCCTGTTAATGTCCTGTGCTGAAGCACTAATAGTAGAGATGTACTAACAGCGAGTAGCTGGTGTCACCTTCACGGCCTGGAGCTGGGGAAACAGAGGTTATTTTACACAGCTGTGTGTGTGTCAGCCCAGGACTGTTCCTGCCCACGAGCAGCAAGTTCCTTTCCAAGGTATTTCCTTAAAATCTGCTTTTTGAAGACATGGGTTACAGTTTTAATTTAGTTAGATAAACCATTTAGCAGACCAATATTAACCTGAAAGCTTAAGGAAAGTTTAGGATGTAAAGAAAGAAAGAAAGAAAGGGGATCTCAGGGTAACTTTTCACCAATTTTTGGAATGGTATCCCTTTTCTGCTGTGTCTCACTACCCTGAGCTATGGTGAACTTTTGTCTCAAATTTATGCTCTTGTTTGAATATTCATAACTACCATGCCAGAGGGCCTGCAGAGCTTTATCTGCTGTAAATGGACCCACTCGTGCTCTCTTTCTACAGGCTGCATCTGTGCTCCCCTTTTCTTCAGGATCTCTCTATTCCTGTTTCTGTTCATTCATCTCAAATATGCTTCTTTTAGTGCTCTAAGTTCTCTCTTCTTCCCCTCATTTATCTCCTGAAATTTTGCTACTTTGGCTAGTTGTTATTATTCTGTCATTCAATCCCTTGTGTGGTACTTGAGAGCATAATCTTCTAACCTAGTTTACATTACACTGTCATTATGAATTATTAATGTTCTAAAATAAAATCTTCAAACCGTAATCTTTGCTGTGGTGAAAGAGCTCTGTGTGCTTTTGTTTCCTTCCTGTTCTGCCTGTCCTTTCCTTTCTTCAGACCTTTAGGTCTTTAGAGCAGGGATGTTATTGATCCAGCCGTCTGGGAAAGACTTGCTGTGCACTGAGAATTGCATTGTCACATCTCTGGGCTGAGATGGGCTTTTATTTATATAAACACTAAAAAAGCCATTTTTGGAAGTAGTTCTTTTGATTCTCATCAAAGACCTGCTGCACAAGTAGAAGTGATAATGTATGTTTGGGTTATAGCTTGCCTGAGAAAATGAATGTTATTTTTTGTATACTCTTTATTACATTTTTCTTTTTGTTCCTGAGATTCTCGCTTCTGTTTGTGAGCAGATGAGAAATTTAAAATAACAGAACAGGTGAAGTTATAATTCTCAGCAAATCTTTAGAGCAAAATTTTCCACTGAAAGAAATCTGGTAAAAAGTCCCTACTAACTTTCCTCCACGCTTCATTTTAATGCAACTGCTTGCCCATTCTGCTTCCGAGAGACTGGAAGATTCCAGAATCATTAAACATCCGATTTTCCGAGTGAATCAACAAACAAATATTGACCAGAAGTGCTCCTTTAAAGTCACGAGCTGCTCGCAGAGAACTCGCAGTCAGTTTGAGCAGAGCGCAGTCGATCAGCGCCGCGCTCGCCCTTGGCATGGAGCCGCGGCCCGTGGGGACGTGTCCCGGCCTGCGCCCCACGGCCGGGCGCGCGCGGCCTCCGCTCCGGGCAAGATGGATCTCAGGCCTGGGACCTGTCGCTTCTGCAGCTTCCCCGTGCTCGCCAAAGCCCAGGGCAGCCGCCGGCCCCGCCGCAGGACGCCGCGCTCGGTGCTCTACGTCGTGCTCTTGTGAGTGGTCGCCAGGGCGAGGGGCACGGCGCGGTCCTCGGCAGGAAGGGCTCGCTCGGTGATGGTTTGCACACCTCAGCCGAGCTCCCTCCGGGTTTGGGCACGAGCCTGTGCCTTGTGCTAAACACTTGGGCTGGCTGCAAATGGGATTTGCTTTTCTTACCGGCTGCATTTTAGTAGGTAGTGCAGGAAATGTTTGTTAGAAAATATTTTCTAGAATTTCACGCGTTTTTTCCGAAATCTTTATTCTTTCTCTTTCCCTAATCTATAAAATCTGTATAATGCTACATCTCCTAATAAAAATTTGGAAGAAAAGAAAATAAAGTGAATACAAGAGGGGTATTCCCATTGATCAACACTTTTTCTTTAAATCTGAGATGGCTTAAAAGGTCACTGGTGAGGTGGCATATGAAAGTAATCTATTTTAAAACCAAGCAATTTTGTTATATATTTTTGTTTCTAGCTCTATTATTTAGATCTATTTGTGCCATTTTTAATGTTACAGTAGAGTGTAGTAAGATTTAGCATTGCAAAATGATAAATTTTGGTTTTAGTATTTCAACATGAATGTTTCTCTGGAGACTGCAGAAATCATTAAGAGTTCCATATCTGTCCATTCTGTACTTTATTTCAAAGCTGAGAATTCAGTTTGAGTCAATTTATCTTAATATATTAAATCTGCTTCTGTGTCTTAACATTTATGTCTCCACTTATATATAGGTAGACACACATGTTAGAAATCATATATAAAATAAATGTCTTCATTAGGAAACTTTGGTTTTGTAATACATCACCTTTGTGGATTACTCAGAACTACAGCAGAACAGTTGATGGAGTTGTATCAATCTGTAGTTATTTAAAAATCTGTGGTCCAGGCTTGTTCTCCTGTTGGATCTGTTTGTATATTACATGTTTTCTGAGGCTTACAACCTGACAGTTGATGATATCTTACCACAGTTTTCCCATACTTTAAGATTAAAAGCTAAGCTTTGGCTGTGAAGATTCATAGTATTCCAGAGGAATGGCTAAAATAGGGGCCAATTTCTCTTAAAAATGCAGGTCCAAATAAGGATGTAATTCTGCCTTTAAAAGTAGATAAAGTTTTTCTCCTTTTTGTGTGTGTGTTTGTCTGTCTACTAGCACCCCTGATGTTTCCCAAGCATGGTTTTGATTTCTCATGTCTCTTCTGTACCATGCTTATTTTGTAACGTCTATTCTTATCCCATGCTCTAACTTCATTAAGAATTTATGCTTGAAAATGTAAAATTCATCCTCTTCGTCTGTTCATTACATTAGCAGTCCCCTTGCTCCCAGAATAACTCTTCCTAGCCAACATCCTACAAAATAAGCTTTTTGTCTCAGAAAAGCCATGGCAAATGCAAGGGCTTTACAATATCCCTAAAATTTCAGCTGAGCCCAAGTGTGTTAACCAGGAAAAGAGGAAACAAGCTGTGGAGTGGAACGTCCTGCACCGGAGATTTGGGTTGGAGCAAACAACCTGAATTATGCCAGAAACAAAATCAGATGCCAGAGCTTGTTTTAGAGTTCAGGCTTGATTTGGTCTTCTGGGTAATACACTGTGAAACAGGTGACAGCACTCCCTGCTCGCTGCTCACCACGTGTGCCCTGAGCCTGGGGCACCATGGTGATCCTTGGCACAGGCTGCTGCCTGTGGTCCTGCAGAGATGAGGGGAGCCCTTTCTGCTTTTGTGAGCCAGTAATTGAGAGCTGAGTAACTCAAAGCCCTCTAATTCACCCACTGAAATACAGCTCAGTTCCCTCTCTTTGTTGTTTGCTTTGTTCATTTTACCTTAATTACTTGCCTGTTGTCTTTAGTTTTAGCCATCCACTGGTATTTCTTCTTCAGTCCTCACTCCCCACGAAGACACAAAGTCTGCCAGCCACCTTTACTGTTGCTCTTATCCTAATTTGTTCTTTAGACTCTGCTTCTCTGTAAAATGGTGGGAATAGCACCTGCTTTATCAAATCTGCTTTGCTGACATAGTTTTGCTGAAATGGTTATGGACCATATCTGTCAAGGACTGTGTGTTACAGCTCTTTGGGATATATACAAACCCACCTTCCAGGAGAATTAGCAATAGCCTGGTGGTGTTACTCAAGTACAGGGAGTCAGAGGTGGAAAAATTCTGCAAAGAGATGAAGTGCTGTACTTCTTCATGGAGAGGCTGCTGCAGGCTGGAGTGGCAGGAGAAGGGATTAAGTTATCTTCCTGTTTGTAAATCCAGTTGCATGGTGAATTCATTAAGACTGTATTACAGGTTAAAAAGGAAGTTTTAAGTGCTTTGGGATAAATAATACATGACAAAGATGAGGAAATGCTATGGTGGCAAGAGGAGGCTCAATCTGTGTTTTCCTTTGGATAAATATTGGTTGGTGAAGAGGAGGGAGAGCCTTTGGATGAGGATGTTGGGGTTACAGCAGCACTCTGGGGGGCTGTTTCTTGCAAGTGCTACTGAATGTCTTTAAAAACATTTTGGATAAAACGTTACAAGATTTCTGTGTAAACAGGAAGTGACATTTTCAGATCTGATTTTCAGTATTGTTGTTTTTCAAATAACATTTCTCAATTTTTATGGCATTTGAATCAGATATGGAGGTTACATTTGATTAAATTGGACAACTGACATTTGAGTCACACATGAAGAAGGCAGGGCTAGGGAAAGAATGCAAGATCTAGTAACTTATTTAAAGAGGATAATTGACCTTTCCATGGCATCTGAGCCCAATTGTCAAGTCTGTGAGTTTGAAATTATGTTAAGCTTATGTTATTTTGGAGTAGCTGAACATCTTACTAGTGTTACTTGGGAAGGACAGCGTCATGTGGAATATTAACATACTAATAAGTAATATTTTTGTAAATAAAAATACGAAGAAAGAATATTTCTTATTAAATATTCATAGGATTTGGGGCACAATTAACTTGGTGTTTTAGCACTGCTCACTTATCACTTATTTAGTAGTGTCTTCACTTAAAAGATTGTGATGATGGAGCTGTAGTTGGTGTCCTCTGTATCTGAGTGAGTGCAATTTTGTGAGAGTTGTTTTAGACTGAAATCAGAGCAGTTGCTTGAGCTTAACTGTGCAGTGATATTGTAGTGCATTAGATAGCATTTCAGGCTGTCCACTAGGATGGCAACCCCTGTTAGTTCAGTAACTGTGCCCGATTAAAGTTGCATGAGGAGTTGGCAGCTGCCATGCAGGTGCAGTGCCTGATAGCTACTTGAGTAAATGTTTCTGATCCTTTGAATCATTAACTAGTGCAGTCACTAGGATGTTCCCTGCATAGGGAATACACACCAGAGCGAAGTTTAGTTGCCCTTCACCCCCAAAACCCTCGGCCATCAAATCTGTTTAATCTCTTACAGAGATGTCTTTGGGAGCCCTAACATACTGAGGTAGTGATTGAAATCCATAGGAGCCACTGTAGTAAAAGAGAACTACTCTTTAGTTTTGGAGGGATGGCTTGGTGATTTCTGCCCCCCAAAGGATAAATCTACAGTCTATAACCCAGCAAATGATAGAAAAGTGAACCTTGCAGATAGATTCAGCCTAATGTTTTCTGTCAGACCGTGGCTCGCGAGTCTCGCGATGGCGGGCGGCTCAAAGACAGGCTGTTCTTCGCTTGCGTAGGTCACTGTTCAAATAATAATGATGCCCCAAATAGCTCAACACACATCTCCCATGGAATTCTTTTTTAAAGGAACCTTCCTTTTTTTTCTTTTTCTTTTTCTTTTCTTTTTCTTTTTTTTT
>VZRX01010739.1:142042-192437 GCA_013398075.1 Notiomystis cincta
TTTTTTTTTTTTTTTTTAAAGCATAAAGGAAGAATTTTCTCCTTTCTCTCTATTGAAAGACCAAAGTTTTCTGCTGCAGTTTTTACACCTTACACATTTTCACTGTTTGGTGAAACAGAGCAGGTATCTCTTCACCTGTGTTAATTTATCCTTACTTATAGTGGAATAATTTTCTGTGCTCGTTGGACATACAATTTGAAGTTTTAAATAAAGTCAGTGTGCTCTTTATAGAGACAAGAGCTATCTTCTTTTGTTATGACTTCTCCAAGGAATTTGGCTTTGCTAGCAAAATGGTTTTAATTTCTGGGTTATTTCTAGTGAATAATTAGTGGGTTTGAATCTAATGACTATTTAAAAAAGTTGTGTCTGAAAGTATCGTGTTCTTATGTGAAATGTAATACAATGTAATCATTCAAGTGATGGAGTAATTAGCAAGAGCTAGGATTTTCCCAATTAGTATTTCAAATGGTTTCCATTATAAGTTTTCCTTTACCGCAGTGTAACTCATGAAATTCATCTTCATTTGAAAACTACTGCGCTATTACTTGGTTTGTCCTGGTTGGAGTGTTTAAAAATATAATCAATACTTTGTGGAAACTTTTCTTGATACACAGTCAACTTAAAAAGTAGTCTATCACAGGAGTTTTGATCTCTGTGATACTCTCCTTCAAAATTACCTCACTGATCTGCCTAGTACTGCTTCAAACTTTTCAGGGAGTTTGGCTTACTTCTAAAATGACAGGTTTTATTTAAAAGAAGATGATCTTATACCAGGGAAATTTATTTAATGATAAATGTAGCTGCTATAAAAAAATCCGGAAAGCAATGGGTTTCATGTGGACTGTTTGCCTAATTGCATTCTCATTTAATGTCAGGCTTAATTGATGTCCTACTTTGGTAATGGTAAAGATGAGAAATAGGGAAAGTCGTTGACACTGACTATTTGTAACTGTCCAGTGGATGCAGTGTCATTAGGAAGGCCCTGGAAACTCTACATTTGGTTGACAGAGGAATACTCCATCATCACGGGAGCTGCCGAAATGTTCTGCAGGTGGTCTTTTCAGAGGACAAGTTGGGTGTAAAGTGGAGAAAGTGCATTAGGAAGATTGATGGAGGCTGAATATCCTGAAAGGCGAGTGGGAGAATGTTATAAAGGAAGAGGTTTCTTTAGGCTTGGAATAACTCAGGGTGTGGAATTCATGAAGACGTGTTAATGTTATTATGAGTTAAATGAAATAGAAAACTCATCTTGTAACCTGTTTGTGTGAGTGTGCTGTTGATATGTTTTCTCATATACAGATGTGGTATATTTTTTAATTAGTGAGAAGTTTTTGGTCCAGATTTTCCAAAATGTTCTACTGGTTGTGCAGAGACACTAAGACAGTTCCTTCGAAGGCTTTCATTTGTCATTGTACATGTGAGAAAATCCTTATGCTTCCTGTATTTATTGCTACTAAAGACAATTCTGCAAATGTTGACACTGTCATATTTTAAGACATGTTTTATTTTAAAAGCTTTTTGACAGTTTGTGTTCTTCTGTTTTTCTAGCAAAAGCTCTGCATCTCCTAGTGTGATGTCTTCACATTTTTTTGGGTACTCTGAGCTTCTTGGGAGTCTCTGGGTCCCAAAATGAGCACTTTGGAGGCGCTGATTTGCAGGATTAGAGTTTGTTACTTCCATGTGGAACATGCATTTTGAAAAGCAGGAATATAAAGTGTTAAAAGAAATTTCTGCTGGTTTTGAACCAGTGTTATATAATTATAAAAGTGCTTTTTGCCGTTCTTAGGTAAAAGCTCTGCAGAATCGTATTAAATGGCAAGATGGGTGGATGGATGGGTTTCTGATGATAGCAAATACCCCATTCCCTTCCCTGCTTGGGGTGCCCTGTGTTCCCCAGGAGCAGCAGAGGATGGACAGGGTTTAGCTGGATTAGCATTGCTGTAGGGCTGTCAGTCACTGATGCCCATGGAGAAATGTTCTCCTAAAATGGCTTCTCCTTTTTGTGTCCTTCCTGCAAGAGATGTGAAAGTGCTGCTGCTGAGTGCAGGGATAATGAGTGATACGTCTTCAACTACTGAGTTTTCAATCATTTTTGAAAAAAGCGTGACTAATACAGATTTAGGGGTGTTAGCTGATTGTGATCTTACTTACTAACTAGAAGCAGTCAGGAATTTATTTCTGTTGTGATAGGTTTATTTTATTAGTTATCTGAACACTTTTTTCCCACCCCTATTGCTCATGAATTTCAATTAATGTTTTAGCTGACAGGGTACAATTTTCATACCTTTTCAAAACCAGGGTTTATTGGAATTGGAAGGTCATATAATATCCTGAATATAATTCTAAAAGGCTAATGTTCAGTTTCTACTTGATTGGTATATGATATTATGTAGACACAAAAATGAATGTGTTTACTCTTTCTCATCAGTAGTAGACAGTGACAGAGTTTCGTTCAGTTGTACACTAAATTAACTTTGTAAAAATGTTTAAAAGCACTGGAAAAGATGGTTGTGTTGTGCAGAGATTCTAAAATTCCCATTTGCCTGCTTGAATTCCAGATGGATGGGAATACTTTACTCAATCAGATACTGCAATTCTTGAGAAATGTATGTATTAAAAATATGTCATTAGTTAATGGAAAATTATGAAGACCATCTAATTCTTCCATGAGATTCTGCGAAAAGCTCAAGTGAGTCTAGTGGGATTTCTTTCTCCCAGACATTTTTGTGTATTTTTTTAGGGCCGTATTGTGCTTGGAAGGCTGTGCCAGCTGTTGATTGTCATCTTTCTCATGTCTGTGATAAAAAGCCACTCAAGAAGGCTGAAATATGAGAACATCATTAGCTTTCCTACTGGCAGAAGTGCTTAAAAAAGCCACAATAGAAAGAAAATAGATTGCATACTGAAATTAAGGAAAAAAAAAAAAAGAAGGCAGCTCCAGTGAGGTTTTGTTTAGATCCGGGAAAAAGCAAAAACATGGCAAGAGGGTTCTCCAGGCACAAAGGGGAACAGTGAACTTGTGGCTGATGTGCAGAGGGGGTGTGTGGGAAACCTCTGATGTGCATCACACGAATCCTGCTTGTGTTTTGTTGTCAGAATTCAGCTGGTTGAGTTGTTTTTGGGCACCAGGTGCTACGTAGGAGTTTGTGTTTACTGTGACTGACGTGGATGTGGTGTGGCTGACTTCAGGGGGAGAATGGATTTCTGGTTTTAAACTGATCTTAGGAGGCATTGGAAGCTTTTTTCATTTTAATTAAAAATCCGCTTGGGTTATTAAAGATGAAAGATGGAATTTGTTTAAAGGTGGAAGATTAATTAAGAAAAATAAGCAAAATGCCCCTGATGTGCCTCATGGAGTTAGGAAAAGAAGAGCCACCATGTCAGAATAAAAACACAAAGTAGGCAGTCAGCAGTGCTTTCTGTGCAGACACAGCTTAAACCCCCCTGTGTTATTCAGGATTGCAAACAGTGCCCAGTTATGGTTTTGAAAATACTGAAAATATTTTGTTTGTAATTAGATGAACACAGAGAGATGTATAGAAAGCACGTATGCCGTGTATTCAGCAAACTCTGAGTTTAAAGTGTATGTATTAGGAAGAGAATAAATATCTCATTTTGCACTGCCTCCTAAGGTGGAGGGAGGGAGGCAGGGATGGAGCAGGGAGAAAACAGAGGCAGTGGAAACAGCAGCAATATGTACGCTTGCCTGCCTGTCTCACATTAATGGAACAGCTTGCGAGGTCTACAGGGAATTTGCATTGGCTCTGTCACTGGTATTATTTAGTTCCTTATTTATTGCTAGTGGCTTGATTGTGCTGTATTTTCCCAGCAATGAAAGCTTTTAAAGATCATGTCTGACTCCTTTTGGACAGTGCTGTCCAATTTCTCTCTGCCTGCTACCAGCATGTTGAGACGATCCAAAAGGTAATCTAAGGATTTTGTGAGTAATTCTTGTGATGTTTTTCTAAGCTACTTGTTTTAATACTGTTTAGTCTTGCTTTTTTTCCTGTTTTAACAGATTGAATCATATTCCTAGTACGTTAGATATTTCTTAATTTCTGAATGATTTTTAATTGTATTCATTGTAAAAATCATACTGTGCAGATCCACCGATCGTTCTTTTTAAAGATATTTATTGAAATGCATTGTTCCTTCTCATAATATGTGAATGTGATAAGGGGTTTGTTTCTTCAAAATGATGGATAGATGCTTTCTGGGAGCAAGCTGCTTTATTATTTGAAGTAGCAAAACAGTATTATGTTGAAATAAGCAGCACCATGAAAGACTTGCAAATATTTTGACTTACAGCACTTACAGTCTTCACAGAGATATGCAAAACCTTAAATTTTAAATAATGCTTAATACATTTAGCATCTTTTTTATTTATTAGAGATGTGAATATGTTAATGTAGCAGTTAATAGGATGAGTGTTTGTATTTAGCCTGCTCTCTGGGTTTTGATAAAATCCCATTGAAGTATGCGAACTAATGAATGGTATCGGATCTGATGCGGTACAGGGGTGTCCCTTCAAGACTGAGAAATATCAACATAATTATCACTCATCAGGTGCTCTGTGGAGCTTAACATTTGTAGCCTGAAAACTTACTGGTGAGACTGGTAGGTAGCTAATCCTGACTAAAGCAGTATATTCAGATTTATGAGTAAACAGTTGCAGCTGGTATCAGAATTTCTCAGCATCTTTGTTGATACAGTTATTAATCTATGTAAGACTCAGAATATAAGCTTTGGCTTGAGTTTTAGGGTGAATTTCATTCATCAGCTGTCAGAAATTATATTAATCTTACTTGGAGGATTGTAGCTTCTACCAACTAGTATTTGGGGGAACTCTTCATTTTTTATTACTCCACATTTATGATTTAAATTTTATCAAAGTTGAGTTCTGTGCTGCCAGTGACTTTTAGAAATCCTAGTAGCAGTGAAGAAACGTTTTGTAAATAAATAGGAGTTTTAGTTGCCAGGAATTGTGTTGGCAGTGTTGTTCTTTTCAAAATTGTTGTCTTTAGCCTGTTTTTTAAAAAAGAGCTCCTTGAGATTCAGGTTGTGTGTTGATGTCTCTACTCCAAGCAGTAACTTTCACATCCATTGAGCAGGTGTAGCAGTGGTTTGATGGAGTGACAGAAGTGACAGAGATAAGGCTCCATATTTTCTTACAGATTTCTTGAATTTGGCTGGGGAGAGGAAAGAGAGGCAAATTATTCTCCTGTGCCTCCATTTCCAAAGGCTGAGGTAGGTTGGACTTGGCTTTCAGGTGCTCTTGGCCACCAACCCGTGAGCATGGGAGCAGCCTGGTGTAATGAGAGGGTGAGAGCCAGGTGAGCTGGGCAGAGCCAGGAGGGAAGGAGCAGGTTTAGGGCAGGTGAGGGAGGACACCTGTGCATAAGAAAATAACCTGTGTTAGACCTGCAGGTTCTGGATCCTTTTATTACTCCTGCCTGCACAACTTTGGTTTCCTAAAGCTCACTCCATTCCAGATGGTGTCCTGCATGCCTAAAGGTAGTATTTTGTGAAAATTCAGCAATAAGAATCTTCCAAACAGAGTGGATGCCCACAGTGTCTTTCATAACAAAAATAAACCATCCTTGTTTTTCAATATCTTGTTAGTGTGCCATTTTGAATTTAAAATTATGCATCAAGGTCAGAAACAATTTGAGAGATACTAATAAGGTTTTGGGTGTGATATTTTGTCAGAAAACTCCTACTCAAAATTTACAATTCCATTTATTTGTTCGTAGCTGAAGTACAAAAAGAAAGAAATTGATCTGTAAATCCGCTGAGCATCTTAATGGAAAAGAGATGACTTTTTATTGATTTAATCACATAAACGAATATTAGGTATTTCAAAATGATCAAACAGCACTATGAGGATTCAGAGCAGAGAGCTGCTGCACGAAGTCATGTGGTGGAAATCCTATTTCTCACAGGATGGAAACCGCAGCCTTCAGCCAGCCTCAGAAATGAAATATTTGAGCATGTGTGACAGTTTGCTGGGAATATCACCTTCTGCCGAGCCGGGCTGGCAGCCTGCCAGCTCTCTGCCTGCTGTCTTGGGGGAGATGGGTGGGCAGGTTGGGCTGGTCTGAGGAGTATTGTGATAAATCACTGTAATAATGTGATTCTTGCCAGGGTATCTGTCCTGAAATCCCATATCTGTGTACTGCAATGACTTTGCTTCTGAGAGTATCTGGGAGAGTGGTCACTGCACATGGTGTGTGTTGCAGTGCCATGACCTGGGTGTTTCTGTGTGCTCATGTTCTCAGGATTGTGGCATTTGGGCACTAGGAGTGGAGTACTCTATCACTAAATAAATAAATAAATGTTTTCCAGTTTGAATTGGCCCCCTTTCAAAGCATAATGTTCACTTCTTAGCACACTTCCTTTACAAATTATGATTGCAATTTAAATTTCTCCTGTAACTTTGCAATCTTGGTCATGGTTAGCAGCAGAGAATTTTTTGCTGTGACAAATATTTGATACAGTTTTCCTCTGCTCTGTTTGTAAAACTTCCGTAGGGTCCTGTTGCTTTAGTGATAGCTTGTGTGCTCTTAATTCTGGGCTTCTCCACCTTTGGTTTCTCTTAATTGGGTTTCACATTGCAAGAAAGGGTTACTAGTGGTATTCTGACTACTGGGCTATGGCACATTTCTCTATAATGGCTTCTGATATGTACTAAAAATCCTAGAGGGCTTGGCTCCCATATGGCTTCTCCTACATTAGGAGGCAAATGGGAAGGACTCCTCTTTCTCCTCGGTGCATTTTGTTGAAATGAGCTCTCTCGTGCAGCTGGTGGGATTCTCGCTGCAGCTAATGGCTCTGGAAGAGTGAACCATCTGCTGCTCCGGTCAAAGTGGCTGGATTGTTTCTTCTGGAACGTATTCCCAGAAGGACAGGGAAAGTCAAGAGCAAACTGTAAATACATAAGTTTCTCATGGGAGGGGTGACATAAACATAAATCACATTTACCTGTCAAACTGGTTCTGTATAAATATTTATGAGTTTAAACTATAGGAGAAATATGAGAACTCCCTGGTTCAAAGGGCATATGGGGCTGGTATTCTGATATCAGCTCTACTGAGGCATTGCCTATTGAAATTGGATTATGGAAAGATAAAACATAATTCTGACGTATTTCAATGAAACATCTCTGGATTTAAGTCCTTTCGTTTCTTTGCACTTTGGGCGTATCTTGCATGTACTCTTGCAATTTGATACTAACAGCACCACAGAATTGGGCAAGTGTTTGTTGGTCATATAAAACTACTTAGAATGCTGATTTCTAATGTTTCCTCATTTTTTCATTTTAATCCTCTCTGGGTGGAACAGGCTGTGACTGTGGGTTTTAATGATTTCACTTTCGTTTAGTGACTTTCTCTTTGCAAAGTTAAGATGAGAGATTTATGTGTTGAAGTGACTTGGAAGATAATTCTGGAGGATGAAAGAAGTGGATTTCTGTGAGGAAGGGCATCTTGGATTTGTATCCACAATTGCCACTGATGCTTTAATTCTCTTTCCACTTCTCCTTTCAGAGAAAGGGCTTTAGTGATACAATAATTTGGTAAAATCACAATAATGAACTACCTATAAAGTGTAGAGCAGTCTTGAAGTAGCAAAACACCTCTAAGACGAGTTATTCTATGGAAATCATTGTATTTCATTACAAACAGTTCCTTGGTAGCCAGGAAAACCACTATTCATTATTGAAATATTCACAAACAGTAAGAGAAACCACCTTACACTGGGGTGTAAAGTGAGTGGAAATAATCAGGTGGCCAAGAACACATAAATGGTGCTTTCTGATGTATTGGTATTTTTCTGGTAACTTCTCAGCTGCCATAACAGGACCACGTTAGACACTGAGTCCATACATATCCCCCAAATGTATTCCATGTGTTTTTATGCTGATTCATCTAGATTGACATTAAAAGATGTGTGTCAGAAGGATGCCACCTCCTCCATATATACATTGTCACATTGAAGAAAAACAATTAGTTTGACACTAGAATACTTACTTTTTTGTGGTAACATAAAGCTAACATTTAAAATGTGAGTCTATACTATAATTAATTTTAAAGTGACAGCTGTCACGCCACACATTTCCTTGCTCAAATGAAAAACATAAGAAATGTTTTCCTTATGTTGGGAAGGATGGGAAAGACCTGGAAATCTGATGCTTTTGATAATACTTAGCTCAGGTTTTTTTGCCTAGCTCAGCATATTAAATGACCTCCTGACACTCATAATTGGAGAGGAAATTTCGTTCAAATTACTTCTGCTAGGTATTTCAGTATGGCCTTAGGACAAAAGCACTGCTTGGGGGAGAAAAAATTTCTACCTTATCTTCTGAAAATCTCTTTATGACAATAGTGTTTTGGATTGCATGGAAAAGTAATGGGTATTTTGCTCACTAATGGATGAGTTTTGGGGAGCTTCCAATACACTCTCCATTACAGGATATTGGCAGTACTTAAACGCACTGAAAGAGGCTGGTCCAATGAATGGAAGAGGAAGGTCCTCCTAAAACCCCCAAACATTTGTAATGATTCAGGCAATCCACGTGGATTGTTTGCAATTTCTAGTTTATGTGGGATTCTGTGTAAATCATGTTTTATATTCATTTTGAATACTGTTGGCAGTTTCCCTGCTCGACTAAAACCCAGGGAAAGGGTTTTAGAGGGTTAACACTGAAGTTTTGAGCCTCGAGAGCTTTTTGTTCAGATCGAAACTCTCTTGTATGAACATTTGGCCATTGCCCAGAACAAACCAGTTTTTCAAGTCAAAACCTTTGTGGAGAGGAAACGAAGCAACACACAAATTGTAGATAATTTCATGAATTATTTGGATCCTTCACATGAAGGAGTCTGCTGAGTGTGAAATAATTTTGCACTGGTGTTTTAAGTGAGCTAAAGGAAACACTGGGGTAAGAGACTGGTTTGAGGAGAGGTAGGAGGAAAAGGGAGATCCCGAACTTTACAGAGGACGCTCAGATCAGGTCAGTGCTGCTGTGGAAAGTAAGACAGAGAGAACATGCTGGCACGTGATTGGCCTGGAAATGTGCAGTTCTTGTGTTTAATTGAAGTCGACACATTTGGGTGTTGGAATCCTTACAAAGTCTGTGCATCTGCTTATTTTGACTGTTTTTTTTTGTCTCTGACAAATCCGCCTTTTAAATCCGAGCGCCCACCAGCCTAAAGCTCTGGGATGGGCTTGGAGATGTATCTGGATCTGAGGAACCTCTGCCCATGCCATGATGTTACTCTTTGCAGGTCCCTGTTTTTTGGAGAGGTGTGAAGTTGTGGCCAGGAGCAAACTAAGAGAGTTCACTTGGGATTCCTCTTATTTTACTGGCAGCTGAATGATGACATTAACGAAGAGCTGTACACCTCAAAGCAAAAGGTTTTTTATAAAAAGGAGACCTTACTTAAGGTCTCAATGAGAGCTACATTGTATGGCATGTCATCTTCTGTCACCAGACACCTACCTGGAGAGAAATGACTTAGTTTTCAGTCAGGTGCTGAAGACTTTGTATTGGCCACCATCTCGGTTACCATATTGAGCAAGTAAACATCTTTTCAAACCATTAAGGAAAACACCTTTGAAGTGTTTTGATTCTACACTTGTAGCTAATTATCAGATAATCCCTGAATAGTTTTTCTCCACTCATAGCCCAATTATCTTATTTTTTTCTATTATTTTGAGGACTACAAGATAATACCTAAGTGTTCTTTAGAGTAGATTTACTGGTAAAACAAAGCATACTTCTGTAGTGAAATATCGTAAGTTATTCCAGGCCTCTTAAAAATTTAGTTTTAAAGACTGTTCTGGTGTATTTGGTTTTGGTTCTATGTCAGCTGAAGGTGGAAGGGTCCAGAGAACTGGGATTCAGCAGGGGGACACCTATGAGTCCTGTGCAGGGGGGTCCTTGTGCCAGATACAAAATCCAAGCCACCTGACACCAGCCTCTCTTGTCTGTCATTCAGGCATTGCTGTGCAGTAAGTTGGACATGGTTTGAGATTTTTAGCTTAATCAACCACCATCTTTTCCACAAAAACGCCTCAAGTTTGGTATTCAACTGTCGTGTTTTATATGAGGACAAAGCTTAGTCATGTACTGAAACTCTAAGCAAATTACACTTATATATCAGTATGATGCTTGCATGAGCCTCCCCGTAGTCATCACTGCCTGCTGTGCTTACGTAGCACTGAGCACATAATTTAAACTCCTTCAGAATTAACAGAAGATGTAAACGTCACTGGACGTGTTCTGTTGGATGCTGGAGGAGTTTCCTGTGGCATCCTGCGACACTGGCAGTGAGCATGTGCCAGAGCAGAGGCTCACAGTGACGTGAGGTAAAAATCTTGTGCAGGCACACACGAGAACAGTCCTGCCCTGGATCTTTGTTCCCTGAGGAAGCGAGCTTGAATCCTGCGGTGGCATTTGAAATTACTTATTTCCAGTATATCGGGTGTTTTCCTGTCCTTTAATTTTGTTCCAGTCTTGATTGCATGGTGAATTAGTACGTTACAATTAACAGACCTAATTTAAATTAAGCATGATTGCTGTGAAATTTGAATACCTGACTTTCTGTAAGTTGTTTTCCTTTGTCTTTCTCTTTGTCTTCATTTGTGTACGTCCTGCAATTTTCAAGGGTCTCATTTGTTTCTCTGCTGCCCACGCTGGTTTCAGGCCATGTGCAGAACAGAACTGGTGCTGCAAGAATCCTGGGATATCACAATACATGGCTCCCAGAAATGAATTTTACAACAATCTTTTACTTACACAGAAACAGGCTAATGTTATTTAACAGCCTTATCTTTCTCCACTTTGCCTCAAAGAAAATTTTGGCTGTGTTTTCCTGTGCTTGTGAGTTTCTGCTAAAGATTTTTAGACACTGTTTGTAAAAATAATGCTCACATGTTCTAAGTTCCTGTAGTTATGAATAAGTACATAAAGCATTCAGAAAGCTTTTAGCAGTTTCTTCTCTTGCATTCTGATCCAATTTTACATGAGGTACATTTATTAAATATCTGATTTTTTAACACCTGTGTGAATTATGGTCCTGATTTTACTAGGTTTTAGTTTTTTCTTTCTTTGTTTCTTTTTTGATTTCTTTTTGTTATCACTGCTACCCTCTATTTATTTTTGGTACATTCATATATTTGTACATACTGCTCTCTACAATCTTGATTTTGATTTTATTTTTCAGCCTTCTTAAGTAGAATAGCTCTTAAACAAGGACTCTTTCTTGTTGGTGGTGAACTGCTTCACCCTTTGGATGTACTGTTGGTACAAGCTTTAGCTGTCAGCTTGTGACTTCCAATGTTTGTGTTTTTCTTCTGCTCAGTTTTGTGAATGGTTGTTCCAGCTTCAGTCCAGTAAAATTTCAAACTCTCATGTGTGTCTATCTATTTGTAGTACACATTTGTATAGTCATTAAACGGGAACAGCCATCCTTGTATGAAGAATTGATGGCTGTTGGATAATGAACATTTGGCTCAGCAAGTAGGCTTTACACAAAAGAATGAGGTTTAACATGTAATCAGGCTTGATTGTTCCAGAAACTTCCCCTTGCTGCAGATCCGAGGGCTGCTCTGTGTGCCAGGGCAGGATCTGCACCCAGGGCCTCCCCCTCTTCTCTTGGCTTCTGTGGTTTCGTTGCTCCATTAACGTGAAATGCCTTCTACAGGTGTATTTTCTTATTATTTTAGTAGTCAGCTTATTTGATCTGATATATGCTGCAGTGTAGCTACCTAATGGAAATAATTTTGGTAAATAATTTTTTCATGTCTTTTTAAGTGTGTTGTTTTTATCCGGGACAGTGGTTTATCGACAGATCTGTCTCTGTAAATGAGTAAGGACCACATAAACTGAATGCTTTATTTCAGCACTGCAGTGTATCTCTCCACATGAATTTATGCCAGTTTTACTGCCTACACTGAGCATTTCCAATGTCCATAAACCTTCAGCTCCTGTCTGTCCCCTTCTGTGATGGTTAGAGCCAGCTCTTGTGTCAGTAGCCTCTTTTCCCTCTCTGCCATTCCATGAGTGCTTTGATTAGAAAGGTCCCACGCAACATTTCTTCTCCCAAAGCTGAAGGGAGCAACCTGAACAATCCATATTGTCTCTTGGTATCTGTTTTGAATGAAAGCTCCACGTTGGCACACACATCTCACCTTTGCCTTGCTCTGGTTGAGTCCAGGCAGGCAGAGCATGACATTTTTCTGCCCAAGACAGCTTAGTCCTGGACAAATGTCAAAAGTTTTGTAGCCTGTCTACTGAGATTGCAGGTTTGTTAAACCTGGATATTTTCCTAAATATGTCCATTGGACTATTATCAGTCTACCTTAGTAAACTCATGCTTTGCTGTAATTTTTAGAGATGTTTTAGAGGATTTTTCTCCCATCTTTGTGCGTGTGCAAACATAGTAAGCAACAAATTGTTTTCAATGCTTCTGTTTGAAGACCTTTAGAAGCTGAATGTTTGTGTGTACATGTGTATACATACTTTAATACCTTCACAGAAAAGTGGTTTTCCCCTCTTGAGGAAATGAACCTTTCTTCATTGGACTGTGTTTTAGAAGTATCCTGTTCTTTTTAAAAATTGTTATTAAATTGATGCTGATTTTTTTCTTTTGGTTTTATTTTGCAAGAAGCTGCTAAGAGTTGGGAAACATTGTTGCTTTAGAAAGGGGAGGGTCTGATGATGAAAATAGAAAGCACCTAAGTTGAGTAGCAAAAGTATAAATTTAAATGATCATTGTTAAAGTAGGCAGATTGAGACTTTGATTTTCTGCATCTATGTCATTATCTACTACACTTTGTTACTGGAGATGAATTTGAGAATTGTTTATCTATTCAATTAATATTTTTTTAAATATTCAAATTCTGCAAAATGAAGAAAGGCAGAATGGAATTCCAGTAAGATAAAAGGGGATTCTCATGGCAGACTATGGTTAGGGCAGTGCCTGGCTCAAGAAGGTAGGAGGGATGAGAGTGTTAATGTATCAGTGGTGCAAAGTATGGTAATGTGTATGTTGCAGCTTACCTTGGTTTTCTTGGGTATTTTTTAAAAGATCAGATATTTTGGTCCCTTTAGCTTCTGAGTTAAATCTAAAATATCTACAAAGCCTTTCTGTCAAAAGGTATGTAGAACTGACAAACTGAGGGATGGTGATTTTACGAAGAGCCACCTAAAATGGTGTGGAATTGGTTGCAGAAGAGGACCTGGGGAGTGGGTTTAATGTCTAAAAACGTGCTCTCTTTGTTTTCTGCTCTCCTGGCATGTTTGTCCAGATGCAGTGCCATGTTCTGCTCAGGATTTTCTGTGCTCTAATATGCTGGGAGCTGCTTGCGAGTTAAATATGCTGGGTGATTCTTAAGGAAGTTGATGTTGCAGAGCTGAGGATGGTGGTAAGTGAGGCTCATGTGCAAACTGGCAGAGGCACCAGGGGTGGAAGCATGGCCCAGCACTTGTCTGAAAGCCACAGCAGAGATCATAAACACATCAAAAGTGTGACACTCTGCCAAGCAAGTACAAACCCTGGCACTCTTCAGTGGGGTTGTGATTGTTGGTCTCCATAGCTGGAAAGATGAGTCTTACAAACAGAACAAAACCTTTCCAGTGGGGCTCAGGAGAGCACCTTAAGAACATGTATCTTTAAAAGGTGCAAATAATTTGGTTGCAAGCATCCTAGTCTTGTTCAGAATGTTGCCACCCTGGTTATTACTCTGCTGTTTGGCCATGTGAAAATCTATGCTCTGTGCAGTAGAGGCAACTCCCCTGAGAGTGTGATTTGGAGATTATTTCTAAAATAATGTGTTGCTAGAATAGATTTAAAATTAGATCAGTAATTAATCCTCATGCTGAGGTTTGGAACCCCAGGTAGCTGATAATGAGCTAATTTGTAACATTTTTTGATTCTTAAACTAAGAAAATGCTCTGAAACAAAATGAAGACAACTGTTCATGTTGTGGGCTACAAAGCAACCAAATGAGTTTTCATATTATTTTATGTAACATTTACATTAAACCTGGAAAGCTTTCTTTCCTTTTTCAGCTCATTTGCTTTGTTTCCTGGATGCATCTTTGGGGAGAGTGTCTAGAGCAGGTTTGTTGTATTGCACACCTGTATGTAATTGTATACTCCATGGTTAGAGGATTTGAAACAATATAAGATCACTTTGTCATTTCACTCTGGAATTTGTTTGCTTGGATTTTTCGGAGGAAAAGAAATGTGATAAACTATCTTCTGTGAGAATTGCCAAGTAGAGACTTATTTAAATAGCAGCTATGCTACGTGAAGCATTTAATAATAGATTTGGAGGAAATGGGAAATGAAAGTGTGCAGTTATGCTTAGCTTTCATTCAATCAGCCTTTCACACTTCGTGATGTAACTTCATGGCAGTATCATGCATAACACAACTGAAGTAGGAGATAGGAATGCTTGAGAAGATTTGTTTTCTGTTTTTGCCCATAAATAATGTCTTTATTTATTCTGGAGTCTCTCTTCCATAATCAGGGATTTTTTTTTCTTACTTTTGTTCTTTTATGCTAAAACAAAGATAGGCTTGGAGTGTGTTCAGAATAAAGTGGATTCATGTAGTTGAGAATGGCTTTACCAGTCACTGTAATTTGTTGTGACATCTCATTTTGTTTGGCTTTGCAGAGTTGTTCCTATGTTGTTAATAATGCAAAAGGTCTGGACTGTACAGTGTGGTGTAAGCAGGTGTGCACCAGCCTCAAGCATTAGGCAAATTAGACATAAATTTGGTGTTCACTGGCAATTTCAGCCTTTTCTTTTGTAATTTCTAAGCTTGTGGTGATGCTGCTTCTTCAATTTGAGCTCTAAATGAAGTAGGAGGGCTTGTCTAACATATAGCTTGGTTTAGATGAAAGGGAAATGGTCCTTCATGCAATAAGTTAATTCCTAAGTACAAAGATGTTAATTTTCCTTAAAACAAAAGAACCATCTGCACCCATTTTACGCCTTGCTTTGTAAGCCTTGCACTGCTCACCTCAGTCAGTGTGTGTGATAGCACACTGAAAGGTGTGGTGGCATTATGGAAAACAATGTCCTTTGTGTGTTTCACCCCCCTGCCCTCCCTGGATATCCCTACACGAGTGCAACCCACACTTCAAAAGATGACACATCTTTTTCCTCTGTGCTCTTCCTTTTGTTTTTTTGTGTCCAGTTTATTTTGTCTCATGGGCTTCAAAACAATGGGCAATGCAAATTTGAATAGAGCCTGGCTTGCTGAGCAACTTGCATCTGTTTCTGTGTTTGTAGCAATTAAATTGTAGAAAACTTCTTGTGGAAGAGGACCCTGCACTCAGGCACTTGGTTTTCATTGCTGTTTTTATTTAGGTTCCAAAGTTCAATCCTATTTGAAGATCTTCAGAAAGATGGTGGAAACAGGAACACTGTAATCCAGTCTCGAGGGAGTTAGGGATTGATCTTATAAAGGAGTGAATGGCAGGGAAAGATTGTCCAGAGATGCAATGGACAAAGGCTCCTTAGTTGTTTAGTCTGGACAAAATAACCAGGAAGGAATCCAAATTCAGGATGTTTCCTTGCTCCTGGGACTTTAATGGCAGGAAATAAAAAGCAGTTTTTATTGGGAAGAAGATAGTTCTGTGTCTGTTGTGATGGAGACTCTGTCTGCAGTCTTTAAGAAGTTGTTTGTTGGACTTGTGCTTCCATCCTTCACATCTTAATTGCGTGTAATTGTATTTCTTTACAACAAAAGAAGTGTTTATTATAGGAATGTGCAACCCCCCAAACCTACACCCTGAATAATAACACTTTTTTCCCCAGTTATTCTAGGATGAATAACTCTTAAACTATTCTTGAATGTGGAAAAAAAAGAAATCAGTTGAACCAGATGCTTACTTATCTATTTTAGAGAACTAATTATCCCTGTTGTTGGTAGTGCTAAAGCTTACAAAATTGCTTCCATCTTTGAATTACTATAATTAAGACTATAACTTCCACATCTAGTTAACATTGCTGTGCAGCTGCTGCATTCATTGACATGCAGATTTTGGATTTTGTAAATTTTCTGTCATTGTGAATAAAAATTTTAAATACTTATTTTCATTTCCAAAATGTCTGTTTCTCATAAAGAACTCTTTGTAAAGCAAATCAACTGAAACCAAACTTCTGTAACATCAGAGTAGAATCTGGTGAAGTTTGGTTAGGTGATATTATGTTTTAGGAAAATATATAACCACAAATAACTTTTGTTAGATATGATTGCTCTGAATTTTGGATCCCAGTTCATAGGGATTAGAGGTCACTAAACTGAATGTCAAATCTGGAGCAAGTCTGACGTTTGATTTCTGAAATGTTATTTTGAAAGAACTGAATACAAGAGTTAATCTGACAACCTGAGGTAGTTTACAAAATTCTAAAATTAAAATTTTTGGTCAAAGGTTGGTCTTGATGGGTCAAAGGTTGGGCTTGATGGTCTGTAGGTATTTTCTGACCTTAGTGATTCTATGACAAATCACTAACATGAATGAAATGCATTCATGAATTCTAGCCAAAATGTGATTAAAGTTATATTTTTTCTCTGTATTTTATTTCTTCAGTTGATTTCTGTGAAAGTCAATGAGAAGACTTGTGCAGTGTCCACAGCTACTCCAGCAGCTTCAGCAACAAGAAATTCCTCGAGGCCTATAAATTCTGATAGATTTTGAGAAACTTCCTTATCATTATTCATTTATAATAACCAGCATTGCTATGAAATTGCTTGATAATAGTGGTTGGTTATTTATATTTACACTGCTTTTTCCTTTGGCCCTTGCTTTCATTACATGGATGCCTCATGGGCATTAATCAGTTTTTGCTCAGTGAGTTGAAGATGTCCCCCGAGTAAACTGCTAAAATAAAGAATCAAGTATTGATTTGTGCTGAAACTGAGACATTGATTTCTTTTTCAGACTGAATAGGCAAATGAAACGAGTGCTCATTTTAGGGGTTAGCCCTGGGATTGTCCATGGAGGAGGAGGAGGAGGTTGGGGTGCAGCTGAAGAGCTGGGGCTGCGAGCAGGTCGCAGGTACAGCGCCAAATGTGCTCAGAAATAACTCTGGGCAAGGGTGCTGGCTCAGGGGCACATTTCAGTGGGTCCAAAAGCAGTGTCCAGTTACCAGACCCACGTCCGATGTCCTGCAGTGTTCAGTTTCAGGAACGTGCTGGGGACACTTCAGTGCACGAAACAAACGATATTTTTACTGCAGGCAGGGAAGTTAACTCCAGAAATAGTAAAAGCTTTATTTCCATAGTGATGCAAAGGCATTGTTTCAACTGTTGCAGTATAAAATATCCATTTTACTGTGTGTTTTCAGAATTAAATCGAGGTGCTTCTGTGTTCTCACAGCTTTCTAGACTCAGGTTTGGCTGTGTGAGTGTTTGACCAGGGCAGGGAGAGCAGCACCTCCAGAGCTCTGCAGGGGCTGGGGCTCGACCCTTCAGCTCTGGGCCCTCCAGAAACTCTGCACTTTTAAAATTGTGTTTTGCTTAAACTCCAGGAAGACCTGGAGGGGATTTGCTTTCTGAAATTATGAAGTGGGATCTGAGGAAAAAAAAGGTTAACAAGACCCATAGCAAATTGTGATAGGAAAGGAGGCTCAGGGCAGGGCTCGCCTTGTGTTTAATGAAAACAGCAAAACTTTGGCTTTTAAACAGATAATAATGCTTGAAGTCTCTCTGGACTGGTTAAAAACTGTTTTGTTTTGTTTTTTTTTTTTCTAGTTAAAACATAAGATATGCATAGCCAACCTTTTCCCCTTTTACTTTCTTCTGTTACTCCTGTTTCCTTATGTAGATTGAATTAATTTTTGAGCAAGAATGTATAGTATTGTTTCGAGAATTTACGAACAGTAATAAATAATAATTAATGCAATTTAAAGGATTAACAATATGATCTCCTCATTATCATTGGCCTGGTAGCTCAGTTTTTAGCCCAGTACTGTCTGTCTGTCTAAAATGAATCTTCCAGGAAATAATTTTTTCTTCAGTGGAACTGTTTCTGCCAGCACTTAAATTGACTAGTTTGAATTTCTTTGGCACAAAGCTCTGCTTAAAGCCAGCTTTGCTTCCTTCATATTTAGCTGTTCTTTAGGAGGTGCTCAGATGCTGTTGTAGCGACTTGTTGGGGGAGAGGTCATCCCACTGAAGTCTGCATGTTACCTCCTCCCTTCACCCTTTCTTTGTGTTTTAGTGACTACCAGGACTTCATTATTCTTTTGTTCCCCATTTCCTCTAGGATTCCTAGATCTGTTAAAGCTTTTTCTCTATATGCAGAGAGCTCTCCTCAGCCAGGAGTGAGTATGACTGTACTTGTATAGTTTTCTCAACACAGAAGGTGAATTTGAGAAGTTGGGTGTTTTTAGTCTCTGTGTTTAAGCTTTGCCTTGTTGCCAACACACATAAGTCAAGAAATGGCTAAACAGACCCAAGTGGTGTTTCTCTTTTGCAGATGAGAGATCCAGGAAAATTAAAAGTTATCCAGTGTTGAGGGTGCAAAGAGAATAATGTTTTATTCCCAACTTGGGGTTAGGCTTTCACTCCAAGCCATTCCCTCCTCTGGGTACATTTGAGTAAACCTGACCTATTTTAAGGGGTCTCAGCTGTGCTTGCTCTCCATCCCCTTAACCCTTTCTCTTTTGGCTCCTTACCTTGGCAAAGACAGCAAAGAAAATGGATTTGTAAAACTCTGTTCAATTGGGAAAATGCAGGCAAGCAGTTAAAAAGCTCTGAGTTTGGGACAGTTCACTTCCCCTGTTATGCTGTGGTTTAAATATACCAAGTTTCCATAGCCAGCTCCAGACATTGCTGTGGTAAAGTGTGCTTTAGGAACTCTTTTTAGCAAAGAGATACAATTATAGGGAATGGAGCTCTGTTTTCTCACTGTACTAGTGGTTTTTATTGAGTAAGATCTTAAATTCTTACATTATATTTGATAGTAAAATACCCAAGATTTTTTTTTAAATTTCTTACATAGTAATATATGTTACACTAGAATACTCAGGAATTTCATGTTGCAAGACAGATTTTGTGCTAATATAAACAATGATTATCTGGTATTAATGTTGGAATTGAGTATTCTGGGATTTTTTCAGCAGTTACTGGAATAGTGTAACTGAAAACATGTTAAAAATATCCATGAACTGAGATTTTAAGCTTCTTAAAATCAGGCCGTTAATTTTTCCATGAGATGAGCACAATGGCAATCAGTTTTTGGATGGACTGTTGTTGAATAATACATGAATGTAAATGGAGATTGTATGGAATCAGTTGGATAATTTTGAGGAATGCTTTAAGTACACTAAAGAGCCTGAATAGCAGTTAATGGTGCTTCAACTTTATTACTGTTTATTGTAGTTGGCAGTTCAGTTGTATTTTTTTTCTGCATCAAGTTCTCTAGTTTCCTATAGAACAGCAATAAAATAAGCTTACAAATAATAATAGTCAGATGCACTGTGTCCTGTGGCAGCAAAATACTTTTACATTAAATTGTATCTCTTGGCAGTGGGATTGTGTTTATTGTTGGGCAGCTCCAGCAGATCAGTCAGTGCACGAAGGACCTGGCAGACATCAGCATTTGGGGTCTGCAAGCAAAGAGGCTTTGCCTGTCCCTGGGGAACCCAGAGTGGAGCTTCACAGGGCACCCTGGAGTGGGGCCAGTGAGCTCCTTGTTCAGCCTTTGCTCAGCTTTCCCTGCTCCTGGCTGTTCTGCCACCCCATCAGCACCAGTGGGGTTCCAGTTACCTGTTCTGACAACTGCTGAAGGAAGCAGGAATGTTTCTGCCATGTAGGAAGCAAGCTGGAGGTACAAAGAATAGGTGTATGGAGCTGGAGTACTTGGTCAGTTGTAAGATTTTGCTGGCAACTTCATTTCTTCTGTTTAAACAACAGGAGAAGTGGCAATCACAAAGGGATTGTACTGCCTAGCTGCTCTTCTTCACAGCTCCCATGATTTAAAAGTTTCCCTCACCCACTGTGATTCCTTTTATCCTCTTTAGAGCTAAATGTTTGCTACCAGCAGTCACAAAGCTGGGAAGCAAATGGAGGAACACATCTTTGTCTTCATTTGGCTCAGCTTTGAAACTCCCAACAGGGAAAAAATAAATTTGAACTGTCCCAGAAGAAGTGTCACTTTCCTTGCTGGAACAAAGTCATGGCAATGAGTGGAGTTGATGTGGTGGAGGCATGTCTGAAACTTACTTTGCAGAGTTTTCCATTGGTATTGCCACATGTGTTCACAAAGATTGTTGGATCCCAGGTTTTAAATTTGATTAGTAATCCCACTCATCTGCTGGGTTGTGCTAACACTTTGCTCTGTAATTTTAACTCTGCCCTAAGGAATATGCTCTGGTTTCTTATAACCAAGCCAATGATTGTAACAGATTTATTTGCTAGGCTGGATATTGGTAAGAGTATCCAAAGCACTCTGGGGTATTTTACATTGCTTTTTTGCTTTTTGTGTGAGTTGTAAAGCACGAGTTGCACATACTCTGTGAATCAGGAATGAGTTACCAGCTATCTCCAGTGGCCTGTGCAGCAAATGCTTCCAGAGTGTTGAAACAGTTGCTGCTGACCAAGAGCCTTTCGTCCCTGTACATTTCCTTCTTTGCAGGGTCACTAATGAGATCGAGAGTGTGAGAAAAATCCCACCCTAAATACTGAGAGATTCCTCCTTAGCAGGAAGAGATTCTGCAGGACCTGCCTCGAGGTGCTGCCGTCCATCTGACCACACCTAATGGTTCCTCTTTCTTTCTTTCAGCTGTCGGACAAGCAACAGGAAGAGTTTGATTGTAACATCCAGCACATCTCCAACTCTCCCACGGCCACATTCCCCTCTTCATGGACACGCAGGTAACTCCCTGGGATTGCTTCACCTGGGAATCATTGGCATAAATGCCAGTAGTTATTGCAGTGAGTTTGAACATACTGATACTCAGCAGCAAAAATTGCCCTTTGGAAATTATTCTGACTGTAGTTTTTCACCTTCTCTAATTTGTAAGAGGGTCCTTTTAGTTTCAAGATAAATGTTTTATGTTCTGCAATTTCTAGTTTGCTTCCATCCTGCACTCTTCCTGGGGGATTCAATCCTCTTACGTCCTGCAAAAGAGCCAGAGATGGAAAACGAAGCCAAATAAAATTAGATAAATACATTTAAGTATCTCTTGTTTTGAGTCTCTGAGCATGGTTAATTTGTGCCAGTGATTTAACTGCAGTTCTCATGAGGAGGAACATCCTGCCTGTGTCTGTGTGCCTCTGGCAGCCCTGCAGCTGTGCAGTGTGCCATCTTATGGTCTCTGTCTGCCACTCACAGCAACAGGAGGTGGTTGGGATTTTGACTTCCTTTTTTACATTGCTGCCAATTTTACCATGGCAGCGACTGGGAAATGCTCATTTCAGAGCACACAGGCAGGAGCTTGTTAGTCACTGAAGTGAAGTGTGTGGAGATGTTCTTCCAAGAGAAAAAGGAGGAATGATTCTCCAGAAGGGGTCACACATGCAGGTTCAGCAGCTTGCCTGAACAGCGTGTTCCCTTGCTTTTGTTGCTGAGGGAGGTAGGTGATGTGTGCAGACTTTGTTTTCGCTGTTTCAAAGTGCCAGAGAGGATGGTTGGGCTCCAGGTACATCCCTGATGGGCACTAATCAGTGGCATGAAACAGCTGGAACGTTTGTGGCACATCATCCACAGTGGAGCCTCTCTGGAAACACGTCACTGCTGCGTGTTAGACAAGGAATGTTGTTTTCATTATCATCAGACTGTCTTCCTCCCACATGGCAGAATGTTCTGTAAGTGCTTGCTGGAGGCTGAAACTCAGGCAGTGCTGAGAAAGAACAGCAAACTGATAGTAGCTCAGCTAGAAGGAGCCATCTGCTTCTGTTTGCAGAGCTTTGCATCTCAGGAGGTGACATCCAGCCTGTTGAAAGGAAAAAGAAGGCCAAAGTTATTGTTCAGGGATACCCATAAAAGGTTTTCTAAAAATCTGCCACGTTTTCTTGGGATGCTGTAAAAAGACCAGTCATGGAAAGCAGGGAAGATGCTTTAAGTACATTGTTTTTCTGAAATGACCCATGATTTTCAAATTAAAATGTTAACAAAATCTTACAGGTGGAATATTCAAACCATTTTCTGCTTCAGAATCTGAAATAAAATGCAGGGTCAAAAACGTGTATAGGAGCATCCCCTTTCACTTCAAACTCTCTTGTTGCTGTTGTGTGTGGTTCTGGTAGCAATAATTTTGTAAAATTTAGTTTCAACAAGGCATTTTTCTTGGTAGGGATTCTCCACTTAGATACATTTTGCTTTTTGCTTTGAATTCATATATGGCTTGGTTTCACTAAATTCTAAACTAGCTCTACAAACCTTTAACTGAGAAAAAGAAATGTCCTTGTTTGGGAGATTGCAACAAGATATTGACATGATCACTGGTCAGAAAACAAATGCAGAAATTTTCGTAATAGAAACATGTATATTTTATTTTCTTTTGATTTTTTTTTCTCTTCTGTGTATTGAAAAAATTAAGTTTCTTCTGATGATTTTGATGCTGTTTCAGGCTTTACAGGCTTATAATTTATTAGAAATATGTGAGTGTCTTCTGAAAGGAAGAGTAACTACTCAGTGGTGTGCCACCTTATTTTAGCAGTAATTTTCAAATATTTCCTTTTTTTTCCTGATGTTGCATATGGGATTTAAAATTATTAATTAAAAGGACATGCTTCTTACCTGCAAGAGTGGCCAGTAGAGCACAGGAAGATAAATTAATTGTAATTGGAGTTCTCTACCAGCACTATATTTAGTGCTGTCTTCCCTGTGAAAAAAGTAATTTATTCAAGAGACAAAAGTAGATGAAATTTAGAGTAGAGTCACAAATATTTTCTTAAGAAATATCATATACGAGGAGTGAATTTGAGAACAGGCTGTGATATTTGTTTAGTATTTGAACAGAATCTATCAATCTGTTTGTTCAGGCACACGCAGTGATAAGTTACTAAGAAATGCTGGTGCCTCTCCCTGGCCTCTTTTGTCTTGAACTTTCATCTTGTCTCCTTAATGCCCATTCTGAACCTCTCCTAAAAATCAAAGGAACAGCAGGCATGCAGAGAAACCAGGGAGGCTTTCTAAAGTGTTTCTGTTCAGACACCACAGTGAAATGAAGTGCTGTATGTCAGTAATGTCAGGAGTTACTCTTGTGGACGTGATGTAAAAGTCAGTGGGGGCACAGGACAGTTGTTTTTCTGTCAGGCAAACCCCTCAGGAGCACTGAGCCAGGCAGAGGGACTTACTGTCTCAAACAGCATCCAACAAGGTGCCAGGAAATTTAGTATCCTAGGGAATTCAGAAGAAAAGGATTACTTAAAGAGCTCTCAGTATTTGGGAAAGAACAACATCCAAACAGTTTTAACTCTGTCATGAAATCACTTCTGAATCAAGAACACTTAAGTGTGCTAGTTCACTTTTCAAAGTGCATGGAATTACATTTTCCAGAATGAGCTGGTACCTTGGCATAAAGAGCTACAGCTCTTGGGGAAGTCACTCTGCTGGTTTAGTCTCCCAAACTTGTAGTGGCCAGTTTTAGGAATGCAAGTTTGAAAATTTTGCCTTTATTGTAATTTTTTTTTTGTTTTGAAATGAGAGGGGGGAAGTAAGGAGGTGCACATGTGTATTCCTTAGATTTCTTTGAATCTAACTTTTAAAACCTGGAAATTATGAAGAGGTTACACCATGAGGTTGATAACTAAGTTGCCACCAGATTATATTTTAAATCGAAAAGCTTAAAATCAAAGAAGTAACATTATAATTTAGTAGTAAGGAGATAGGTACTTACAGATGGAAAATTGAAGCTCAGGCTATTTTAAAATTTACTTTTCACAGCTGTAAGGTAGCCAGGTTGCTCTCTGGCTTCCAGTGGAGGCACTTGTCACTGCTGGGACCTTTGCCCTGCTCCCATCTGTAATGGCACAGGGAGGGAGCTGCTCACAGGCAGCATTGTGCCACTGAATTAAATGATTCTGCTCTTACACTGCAAGTTCAGTTCCACCTCATGGCAGAAAAATGGCAATTGCTGAGGTGCCTATTTATTCATTATGTTTGGAGTGTGCAGAGTGTGTGACACCGCACCCTAGATCCTGCCCTGGTTATCAAAGCTGAGGTTCATCACACATCATGCATGTGATGCTTGGATGGTGTGAGAGCACCATGGCATTCATTGTTTATGAGACTGGTGGTACACAGGGTGATTTAAATATTTTGATCATTTTGAAATCTTGTGTGTGCTGGAAGGCATCTAATTTTGTAGTGTGCTTTATGACCTTTAGCTGCTTGCTTCAATATTCAGCAAATAATTTGAATATCCTGCCTAGAAGACCACAAAGGCTTTGCCTTTTGTGTTTATTTATTAATTTTTATGGCTCTCAGAAGCAGCTTTTACAGTGTGCTTCTGTTGTGAGTTTTTGGACTCATAACCTATCTGATGAGTGTCATTCATGTTTGTAGGGGTAGCTGAAGCTGTCATTGCCTGTAAGATCTGGTTTTATGTTTTGAAAGTAGTGAATTTACAAATGCTTTGGCTGCATCCTTCTTCCTGTGCCTGGAAGATGTAAAGGCTCCTGCCTGAATTCCTGGCGTTGGTGTAGCTGTGTTGATTTACCTAATGGGCAATCATTCTGTGTAACAGCCTCCTGTGAGACAGAGGCATTCCAGGTTCAGTGGTAGCCAGCTATAACCCTGGAGCAACAGGGGAATCTACCTTTGCTACAGAATAAACAGGGTTTCCATCAGCCTTGGTGAACGAGACCATTGCACTCTGGCTTCTCTTATTAAAATACCTTCATCTCGAGGAGATGCAGCAGTGCTGAGAAATTTTAGGGAAAGTAGTAATTCCCTGTCTCCCTGTTGTTGTTTTAAAAGCTTCACCCAGACTTGAATTGAGTAGAAAAACTAATTGCTTTTCATTTTAAAACTAGAAGCAAATCACAGGGGATCTAATTAAAATTCCAGTGTCTGAAAGGAAATACGCCATATACATCTGAAAATGTAGTTGCTCAAAAATTAGTAGTATCTCTGTACCATATAGTGCAGGCTCAGAAGAGTTTGAACACCCACATACTTAATTTCAAAATTTAAAAACTGTCATTACCCAATTTGCTCAGTTATTCTGGAATTCTATTTTGATCATACCCCAGAAAGTTCAAAGATTGATGAAGATATAAAAAGGCAATGACAGTTCATTGCTTGTTTATAAAACATTGGGCAATGAGATTTTTGTTCAAAACTATCATCTTGACACAGCAGTGTTCATTGTGGGTAAAGCTTGAAAAATCAGAAGGCAAAGATCAAGGTTTCCAGCAAAGCTGGCAGCCATCCTTGCTTTGTTAGATCACCTGCATAACCTTGGGAAGGCCTCACTGCTGCTGCATCCTAAAATGCTCCTTCAGCCTTCTGCTAGCAAGTGATTGGTGACCCTCACCCTGAGGGATGTGCTGCCACCAGGATGTGTGCTCATGCATGACTCAGTGCCTCACCTTGGTGACCTCTTCAGTCTCCTTGGCTGGGTCTGTCTGAGCTCCCCAGCTTCTTGTGGTTCAAAAGTAGCAAAATGGTTCTGGTTCTTTGCTGTGACCATAAGAATTAAAATGGGGACACGCTTAATAAATGAAACACCAAAAGTTATTTAGCTGTTGCATTCTGATCACTCTGCCCTCTTCACTTGGGATATACTGGGAATGGGTTAAACAGTATCCAGTTGTGGATGAAGACTTGAGTTGTGCTATATTAAACTGTGAACTTGTTTAGTCTTAACAATACAAAAGAAAACCAAGCCAAAGGAAAACAAACCTGTTACTCAAACTCTTTGGTTTTTAATTTATTTTGCTCTTGATGAAGCAGATTGTGGAGTGGTCTGGAATTCACTTACCTCTCCAGTTCTCTCATCACCCCATGACACATGTTACATCAGCCTGGGGCTGGTTTAATCTCAACCAGCTGCTATTTTTCCCCTCCTAGACTTGCAGACCAGATGGAGTGGCCATGCTCACAGCCCAGGAGGCATCAGCCTGTTCCTCTCTCCTCCTCCTCCTCCTCCCTGCCCGACACACGTGCCAGGTGTGCACACCTTGCTCACAGAAGCTGTGCAGAGATGCTGCTGCAGACTTTTGTGACCCATTTGTAAGGCTGAGGTGTGAAGGAATTCTGCTTTCAACTGAGCACTGTGCTTATATTCTGCTCCTGCTCAGTGGAATGGCTAAAGTGTGTGGAAAACTTGGATTGAAATTAATGTGGCTTAATTATAAGCTTAATTATAAGCTTCAGGAGGTTGCTGGATGGAACTGTAACTTCAGAATCACTGCTACCCTGAGGGACAAGCTGGGCAACTTGAGCTCCTGAAACAGAGACAAGTCCTTTGCAGGTGACTCATACTTGAGGTTTGACTTTTCAGCATGGCTTTTAAGATAAAACCATTTTATATGAGATCTAAATTTAGAACTGTTTCTGATGTACCTTGCAGTGTATTGCTTTTCCAGAATCTATTTAATTTTCCTGGTCTTATTTCCTGGTCTTATTGTTGTCTTTGCACAAAGAAATTGCTGTTGACACATGTTTGCTATGGATAGTTTCTCTTCTGTGCCCGTATTAATGATCAGACAGAGCAAACCACTTCATGCCCAACAGAAAGCACAGTCACTGACGTGAAGCTTCTAAATTCATCCGTAACTTTCAAACATTTCTGCAGTTAATTTGTAAATGATCCTGGCTTTCAGAAGGACATTCTGCACTATGGCTGCTTTTTACTTTGAAATAAAATACATTGCAATAAACCACTCACTTTGCTTGCACACCATAGGACAAAGCCCAGAGAAAAAACACTCGTGCCAAAAATTAAGTGATTTTTCTTCCTTTCTGTAGAGATTCACTGGTACTTTCATTTTCATGGTAAAAGTACTATTTCAGAAAAGTGGTAGTTAGTGTGACTGCTGGTAGATTTTAGCCCAATCACCTTACATAGACATAATCCTTTTATTATCATGTACAGTTTTCATGATATGTCCTTTTTTTTTACCCTCAGTGAATTTTACACTCAACCTTGGCATTCATTGGGAAGAAGTGTTTTCTTACTGTTTATTATTCCTGAAACTGTCATCAGTGTTGTTTCTAACTCAGGGTGTTCATTGACAAGTGCTAGGAAAAGCTTGTAGGTAGAAATTATTGCAAAATATTAAAAGACTGTTGTCTGTGGGTGGTACATTATTTACCTGAACGTAGGAAATGAAACATACCCTTTACATTATTTTAAAAGGAGGAAAAATACTGTGTCAGAACATTTATTTAGCAAACTAATGCTCAAAACCTCAAAGCACCCTATTTCCAATTATTTGTGATTACAACTTGCAGTTGAAAATCTTTCAGAACATTGAAAACTTACTGAATTTGTTGTAAACGTGAACAAAACAGTTTTGAACTGTTAATTTTTGCTTTGTTAAACAGGTAGCAGCCCCTTGGACAGTCCCAGGAACTTCTCTCCAAATGCACCTGCTCATTTTTCCTTTGTTCCTGCCCGAAGGTAAGACAGGACTTAATCTCTTTGGACTGGCAAGCAAATAGTCTGTACACTTTTATTTACAAATGGCCTAAGCATTAGAATATTTTGGGTTGTGTTTTACTTTCCTTGATGTTTCCAATTTTATTTTATTTTACTCCTTATGGATTACATCTTGGCAGTGCTAGAATGTGTCAGGTACCTTTCAGACCTAGAAAAAGATAAAGTAAATTAAGTAGTTAATGCTGCCTAGGGAAAAGGCAGTGTTCACCCAGAAGGATGACGTGTAGGGCATGTGATATGACAAATAATTTAGTCAAAGTGACATTAAAGCCAGTCATGATTAGGGTAATTGTAGCTTAGTTGTAGTCCTGGGTGTTGCTCTCACTGAGGTGTATTGAAAATGTACTGATCTTCTTTGCTGTGTCTGTGCAAAGATATAAACATACCTTAAATTAGGTGTACACAGCTCTGTGTCTTCATTCCCTGCCCTCTCACTGGCAGTAATCTCAAAGTTTTCTCTGCTGTCTTGGGCATTGGTGCCAAGAGAACATTATTGCTCAATGAGGAAGATAGCTGATAATTGAAATTTCAAGTACCTCTACAAGAGCAGCCCTGAGACCCGAATGTGAAGCTGTCATCTGTCCATCTGTCCTGCAGCAAGTGCTGGACAGGTGCTGGTCATGTGAGGTATCAAACTGCTGGAGAGAAATCTGATGCTGCAGTGGTGGATTTAGTGTAAGGAACAGGAATGAAAGAATAGAGGCAGCTGGGAAAAGCAGGAAAATGGTGATTTGAACGTTGAATCCCAGCAGGTAGGCAGAAATGGATAATGATGCAGAAAGTTAAATTTTGTGAGAAAGAAAGAACAGGGAAATTAGAGAGCTCCCAAGCAGGATTTGTGCATAGGAGGTGGATTATTAGATTCAAGTATGAGGAAGGGATTTTGGATTTGTTAAATTCTGCCTTGGCTGAAAAAAAAACTCAATCTGTGTTAAAATGATCTGAGAATGGGAAATGTAAGATCATCCTGAGAGGAAGTAAGTTTTCTGAGAAAGACAGATTTAGCTTGAGGAATATAGTTAGAAAAAAGGTAAGTCTCAAAATTTCAAAGAAGAATAAAGGGTTAGGATTTGATGGAATAAGGTACACACTTTATTTGAATGGCAGGAAAATCCTGGAGCATTTCTCCATTGAGATGATTTCCTAGAAGACCTGGTGTCCTTGAATTCTGTTTGAAGCAGACTTTGGTCTTCTGTTCTTATTTAACAAATGCTTTTTAATAGCACATGAAATGTAAGAGGCTGGATATGTATTTTTTGTTGCCTCAGAGGAAAAAGTAGTGCTTTTTCTGCTGTTTAAACAATTCAAATGCACTCATCCACATTTGTTTTTAAAGCCAGATCTGGGTATATTCAATAAGCTCTGTTGAAATCAACCTAACTTTTACCAGTTTTCATAGTATCTGATGTATCTCACAGGAAATCTGAAAACTGGGAAACAGTAGAAAAGTTGCAGCAGAAACAGCAGTTGTTGTCAAAACTTAACATAATTTTTCAACATCATGTTTCAAATTGGTCCTTCAGTATGGCTTCCTAAAAGTTCAGACAGCAAATAAATGTTTTAGTAATAAAACTCTGAAGAATACCTTTTTATACTTTTCAACTTTTTAATTCTAATTTTTAAAGAAATAGGTGGATAAAGGTTGAGCCTGTCCTATTGAGTACAATGGTTCATTTTACAGTATGCATGTTCCTGTCTATACTTTTTCTGCCAGGGAGAAGAACACTTAAGCGCTGCTTGTTTTAGAAACCTGTTTCTATTTTCTACTTGCCTTACACCCTGAATAGCTATGCCAGCAGTTACAACAGATACATGCTAGATTACTCCATACTGATACCAGAATATGATGGAATTAAGGAATTGCAAGTGTGGTGCCAAAGAAATGGATATTTCACAGTACCCTTTTCATTGACATTGTGGGGCTTTAAGAGATGGCCCTTGCTTGATTTCCTTCTTTGCCATCCCTGGAATTACTTGTTGCTGATTTTCTGCCTTTTATTAGTGGTGTAATTTCTTCATTTATTATCCTGTTTGGATGTAATTTGTGATTTCTACTCTTTCATTATAGTCCTGTGATGAGTTCTTTCTTGAGATGGAATAGGAAACTTACTTGGAAAACTTGTGTTATTGTAAAGCCACTACAATTTACTGCAAGATTGTCCTTAGTCTGTCTTGTGATTAACTATAAATCCCTTTTTAGAGACTCTTTGAATGATTGTGTCAGAGCCACAACACTGGCAGGAATCCTCCTGTTGGAATAAGGAAATGTCTGGTTAATTCTGCTCAGGCTCAGTAAAACCGATCTTGGAGGAATACCACTAATAGAAGATGAAGGGGTGTTTTTTTTTTTTTTTTGAGAAATCACATGCATCATTTACTTCTCCCTCTCTCATAATTATTGTACAATTTTCTCCACACAGCCATGGACACAGAGCAGACAGGTAACGTGGATGCCATTGCTGCTGTTTGTGTGTGTGTATGAGCTGTGCTGCTGTGCAGCTGAGCACGTGTCCCTAACAAGTTCATGCTGTAACAACCCCATTTAGGCATTCAGCTTCTAGTCTTTGTAATAGAAACAGAAAATCCTTTACATTTTGGCTTAAAATTAGAAGCAGGTAGCGCTCTGGAGAAGATGTGTTGTTTTTCTAACTCCTTGTTTGAAATTGATCTGCTTCTTCATGAAATAGCATTTAACTGCCATAAAAAACACCTCCATAATTAACTAATTAAAATGTCATATTAGAGGCAAAATTTGTTGTTTGCATGTCTTTGTTGTGCTAGCAAAGTATCCTTAATAAATAAAAAACCTAAAGATTTCACTCCCCGTGTCTTATCCTGAAGTAATAGTGCATGTTGTCTCTCTAAAAATATTTTTATTAACAAAACACTGAAGTACTTTGAAATGCTTTGGATGAAAGCAGGAGGAATTTGCTTTAAAAATCTTTTTGCCTTCCTTAATTTGGAGGATTTCACTCTTGTCCCACTTCTTTCTGCTAGAGTAGAGCTGGTATCTGTGTCCTGACTGCTTAGCACATTGCTTGCCTAGATTGCATCAGCAGAAAACAGCCTAAGCATGAAGGGGTGTGCTGGAATTTTCTAATTGAGAAAGATATTTTGTTTTAACTTGGCCACAATGAAAATTCTGAAGTTATTTCAATACACCATTTAGGCAATTCAGTTAAAAAAAAAACCAAGCTTTTCTTTTCCAAGGAATGAGTAACTTGTGCAGCAAGCAACAGAATATTTTGCTTTGGGACTGAGGATCCAAAGTGAGGTTGAATCATTGACCTAAATATTTCCCCAGTGCCCCCTGTTTGTTACAAGAAGCTCAATGAAGATCATTGAAGTTTGGTGATCAATCCCTTACCACAGCATGCAACAACTTTGTAATGCTGATAGCCGTTGTTTTTCAGGGTTAGGAAAGGAATTCCATTTCACTTGAAATTATTTTGAAATTGTTCTTCTACATTTAATTGTCTTGCCAGAGAAGACATCACCTGTGGCTAAATGGGGTTTAGCTGTAACATACGCATGCAATAAAAATCTGCATTACAGACTTATTATATTTTTTTAATGCATGAAGCATGAGTCTTTTTAAAAGCTCTATTGACATAATATTCTTTCAGTGATGTGGAACAGTGAGTTTATTTCCCTCTCATTCTAAGATAGATGGCAAAGAGTGGTATCAGAGCCTGAAAATAAAAGGAACTAGAGCTGGAAAAACTGTAGACGGGGTTTTTGTCTTGACGGGCACTGAGATTTTTTCAGGAGATGAGGCTTCCTGAGTATGGATAGTGAGATGAGAAATATTACTGTGAAGATAACAGCTGAGGTTTCTACAATCACTATTTCAAATGTCCTATTTTATAATGCACTCGTGTAAATGCACTGTATCTATGTGTACCAACCCCCCCATATCCATAAAGTAAGTTAGAACTGTTCTAATTCAGCCTCATGTTATGACCAGTTACTGATAATCTGCTGCAAGAAAAAACTCAAGCAAATGGAAACTGATATGAGGAAGAGACTTTTAACATCCATCCCATTGTGCAACAGGACATGGCTGTCCATTTTAAGGACACAAAATGTGGGGAAATAGATCAGAGATAGAAAAAGTGCTGTGAGACTGAGCTGAATGTAGTTCAGTTTCCATCCTCCCTGAGATGGGGTTTGGGGGAAGAAGAGGGTTTTGAGGAGGGCAACACTGATTCTTCTCAAAGCTTTTGTGTAGTTCCTCAATTCCTCACTGACACTGGCAAAACAAGACTTTTCTGCAGTATCTCCACAATGTTTTGGATGTTTTCCCTGAGGGACATGTTTATTTGCCTACAATAGGGAATAATAATTAATAACTGTTATACTGACTGGAGGAGAAAGGACCCTAGGTGAAATTCCTGTGATTTATGTCTGTATTTCGAGTGGGCCCCTTGGCTCTGTTCCTATCTGCTGTTGTGGGTTTAATTTTCCAGCCGTGGCAGGCAATGTGCTGGGCAGAATGCTCTCTCAGTAGGTAAACAAATTAATCTGCTTTCAGTTGATTCTTAATCTAATGTGATTTTTTTGTCCTCAATCTGAATCTTCATTTGGATGACAAGGAGTTTGTTAAGCATGAATGTTTTTTTCAAAGTCTGCAAGGAGCTGTTTTTGAAACTCCAAGTTTTGTACAAGTACAAAGTGTCTACTTAATGCAGATTCTGGCACCCATTTGCTTTGTCTTTTCTGAGCTCGCCTAGTTCTGCTTTTAAAACTTACTCTAACTGCTTTTCCACAGTGTGATAGTAAATAGGATACCTGATTTATCTGAATAACTCAAGGCATTAATAAAAGTATGAGGTTAGGAGATACAGAGGAGAAGATTGCTGATTTCTCTCAAGAATTAGCCACGGTGTGTTCCTGACTGTAATTTCCCTCGCGTTTTCCCCTCAGAACGGATGGACGCCGCTGGTCCTTGGCCTCCCTTCCTTCGTCTGGATATGGAACAAACACTCCCAGTTCAACAGTTTCAGTAAGTGACACAGACTTCTCCAAGTAATTCAGTTTGTACAAATACACCCTAACAAATCAGCTTCCGAGTCTCTACTAAAATACTGGATCTTTCTTCATTGTTTTGCTAACATTATTTAATATACTAATTATTTAAGAAATTATTTTAATTATTGGTTCTGCTGCTTTTTTCCTCCATTTCCCAGCTCCTATCATCTTGCACTTTGCCTTTAGCATTGGTGAAATCCCAGTGCAGCACTTGGCTCGAGTGATCATTTGAGAGGCACAAAGTCTGCGAAGTGGCAGAACTCAGAGATAGTGCATAAACACCTTTCAGCTTTTTGTAACTGGGAAATGAAATTCTTGTCTGCTTTCAAGTACTTGGTCTGAAAAGCTCTGCTATCAGGCTAGCAGAAAGAGGAACTGATAAGCCACGTCTGTTATTCACCTCCAATAATTTCAATGTCCTAATGAAGCTTTTCAGTTCTTACACCTGTCATTAGAAAGGCTGGCTGCAGTTTGCTTGAGTTCTGTCAGTAATACCACTAAGCTGGCAGCACCACGTTAACCCTCCTAATTCTGACATGCTTCCTAAACTGAATCTTCCTCTTTAGTTTAAGTCAGCTAGGTGTTGTGGTTATCCACATGAGAACCTTGTAAAGACAAGCATAGAAACAAACATTAGAACTATAAAGGCTGCCTGTACAGACTTAATATAACCTGCTTTTGTATGTGTCTTATGGTGTCTTCAACTGTGTGATAACAAATCACTGCCTCTTTCCATGATATTGATCATTTGGTTTTGTATGAATTATTGAAAGTATGTTCCTAATAATTGTAACACCTTCATTAATTGGGACTCAGTACTCCACATTACGCAAATCTTACACTGTATCATTGTTTTCCTTGTGAACTAAGTTCATCCATAAACTTTCTAGTGCCTCTCAAACACAAATTTATCAGTTTCTTTGGAGGTGAGTGTTAAATTCAGTCTGTATAGAAAGAGAAGAAATTGGTGTCAAAAGTTTCCTTTTAGTATAAATTGATATGATTAAAATTTGATTTTGCAATGTTAGCTTTCTCTGTAACTTCATTTGTTCAGACACATTCTTGCAAACTCTAGTTCACACAATTTCTACCATTTGTTATCTTTTCAACTTCAAGACAGTTATTTTCTCGTTGAGTTTGTTTTTTTGTTGTCTCCTTAGAAGGCAGGTGACTTGATTTCAATGTACATACAGATATGTGGGCAGGAGCACAGAAAAATGTAGAAGGATTCATTATCAACATGAAAAAGATGTCCCTGGTTTCACTGCCACACATTATTATATATTCAAACACTCAAGAGCAGCTGTTACAAAGGGGCCCTGCTTTGGCCTTTATAATCTTAGGTTAAATCTTTATGATTATAATCCATGTCTAAGTTCCCATCTGGAAGCAAGCTATGGGAGTGTGGAAAGTACAGTTACTTTCCATATGGATGACATCCAAATAGTTTGATCACTGTGACAGCTTCCAGTTTGCTTGTGAAGATGACACCTTTGGAGGCCACACTGTAGTTTTTCCAAAGTTTGTAGTTTGACCAGACTTTAGGTAGATGCCCATGGAGAGAGGAAAAAGTAACAATGCCAAAAATCTGCTGGAAGTATCAGTTCTTGCTGTGAAATTGGGGCATCAAGGCTACTTTTAGCAAGCTCTCAGCTTTCTGGCATGGGAAATAAAGCCTATTTGTCTCTTGTCATGTTCCCAGAAATAGATAGATCATTTTGATTGATGTTTTCCCATGAAAAAAACCAAACAAACAATCCAATAAATCTGAGATAGACATGTCACATAGAAAGCATCAGTTCAAATGGTAATTTTTCAGAGTGTAAGTAACAGGGAAGTGTAATGAGAAGCATAAAAAAGTGACAGTTGTGGTTAGACCTGAATTCAACTTCATGCAGGAAGTAGGTTGAAACATGGAATTCCAAGACTTTTTTTTTTTTTCCTAAGTGNAAGTGTAATGAGAAGCATAAAAAAGTGACAGTTGTGGTTAGACCTGAATTCAACTTCATGCAGGAAGTAGGTTGAAACATGGAATTCCAAGACTTTTTTTTTTTTTTCCTAAGTGACTAAGTTTCTCATCTCTAGTATTTTTGCTGGTTCACTAGTACAGTCTAGAAAGACATTGAAATGGGCTGTTTAGTAAGTGGTGATGCAATTGTTGGAGCTATTAAACCTGGTGTTACATTTCTAAGCCAATCCTATTATCTCAGTATTTCACAGAGTGGAATTAATCTGGATTGATCCGAATAACACCTCTGAAGTTGATAAGCAGTGTTATTCCTGCTCAGACTTGGAAACTGAAGTAAGAGGTAGTGAAGGGCCTTGTCAAAAGCACACAATGAATTAGTGCTGCAGATAGGAATTTAACAGAAGTTTGGGCTTCCATTTCATATGATCAGTCCCCAAGATTGTTTGTTTCTCAAGCAAGATAGAAGGAAGCCAGTAGACCTTTGCCTTGGTGACTGTGTCACTGGGAAATGAAATACCAAGAAGGTCACTGTCCATTCTGTGTCCTGCTGGTTGAGTTTTTGTACGAGAGCAAGAGCTGACCCTCATCTCTGATCATAGATCACCTGCTCTGCCAACCTACTGAACAATCCAAAGCATTTACCTCATCTGAGGTCAGTGAGAACCTGTAGATTCTGCTTTATTTTTTGCTTCCAAATGAGGTATGACACTTCAATAAAAGACAAACCACATTTGTCCTTTCTGTAAAAATCATGAAGACGAGATGTATCAGGTACCAACACTGAAAAAGCTGGAGGAGACCTTCTTTCAAGTTAGGTGAACATAAAAGAATCAATTAGATGAGCCAATATACAGTTCTTTATAAGCAGTTAATCTGCTATTCATTTTCTAGATGCAGAGTTAGTTTATAAGCAGCTGTAGTATGGATTGGTTTTTATTTACCGGAGAAGAGTTGGCTAATTCTGCATCTGTAATTAAGACACCAGGGGGATATTTGTATTAGTCTGCTGCAAATATTGAGCACTGTGATGTGATTACCTGAAAATCAATACTTCAGAAGTGTTTCACTTTGCCTTCATGCTTTTTCATTGAAAGGTTGTAGGTTTTAATACTGCTAGAAAAGCCCTTGGCAAAGAAAAGTCCATGGTCTTTATCTTCAGGGCCTTCATTAACTATTCTCTGGAATTCTAAACTTTGTGATCTGATTGCTTTTAGGGAGAGGAAGTGGAGGGAGGATTTGCTGAGCTGTCCATGGGTTGACTAGCACTGCTTCCCCAGTGATTTTGCTGTTGGGAAACAAAGTTTTAAATGATTTTTCTAGATTATAAGTTTTGATTTTTTTTTTCTAATTCAAGTAACTATGTGCTAACCTTCCTTAAATTGTTTTGAATCAGACATGTATTTGCAATGCCAGAACTTGGGTGTCTGCTAATGCAGGTTTGTAAGTGTCTTTAGTACTTCCTGCTGCACTGCAGGATCTGTGTTATTCACCACGGATGGGATTTCAGCTGCCACCCAACCTTTTCTTTGAGTTTTTTTTGTAGGCAGGTTCCTGTTCCTTGTGTTGTTTGAGACACAAACAAAGACATCAAAGAAATCTCTGAAAATCAAATCAGGACTTGCATAATTCTGTACTTAAGAGAGACAGTAATCACTGTATTTGGCATGAATGGTTTGAGCAGAAGAACAGCTTTGGGCAAAGGGGCAAATACCCACACTCTGTCCTGGCTTCAGTGTGGAATGGACCTGTGTAAGCTGAGGCACCCCCTGGGTGATCATCAGTGTGTGCACACTGGGCTGGAAGTGACTTCCCAACATGATCCCTCCACACAAACCTGCCTGAAAGAAAACGTTGGAAGTGGTGACTTCCAGTTCCAGGCACACTTGGGGAGTTCCTGCACATCCCAAGGCTTTCAAGGGGGTTTCTTTTCTGTGCAGTGGGAGTGGCTCTGGAGCCAATTAAATTTTTATCTAAAATAGGATCTTGAGGTTTGTAGGTTCTTACATCACCTGATAATTCTGTTGCTTACAATACTTAGGGTAATTACACCATTTGAACAGATGAATTCTGTGTGACTTGTTTATCTCAGATTTGTTGGTTGATGGGGTTTTTTTCCCTCAGAAAATGTCAATCCAAATGATCTAGCTATATAGCAAGAGACAGATATGCTTTCTTTCCCATCCTAGGTGAGTTAAAGCTTTGGCCACATGTGTTATATCATGTCTAATTCCCTCCTACCAATACTTCTGATACTAGGATGTGGTGCTTCCAGGCTGAGTGAGGGTTATTGTAGCAAAAAGAAAAGTTTTTCTGCTGGAACTGTGTACATAATTAATTTCATCAGATAACAAGGAGCTGTGGAACTTAGGTCAGGGTGATGTTTTTAATAAGGCCCACTGGTGTTGTTCAGTGCTACTCTGATTATGCAGCACCTTTTTCTTCTTTTCTTTTCCCTTTTGTTTTTAAAGAGAATTTTTAATTTGTCCTTATGTAATTTATTTTCTTACTTCTGTAAAATGGAAAGGGGCACTGAAGAATCACACACAAAAATATACATCTGTTAGTTAACCTTCAGCTTTTTCCCCTGGGACATCCAACTTTGATGTTATTAACATTTCCCACAAATACTTGTTTTAATCTCAGGTTTTATGAGGCTCATGAATTAAAACAGTTTCATGTCTGTTATTATCACAGGACATGTGTCATATAAATGCATCAACTTATTAACAGAAGAATAAGCTGTTTGACTCAATAACAAGAAACTCTGTTAATCTTAAAACAAAGTCAGATACTTTACTTTATTATTGCTTCCTGGTTAGAGAAGAAGCCTGATGGGTGATGAAAAGGAGCAATAAAATCCTGACCATTTACAATAACAATTTCCAGTGAGAGCCAATAACCAGCAGAAAACTCTTATATCTACACAGCTCCATAGCATTCTGCATGCCAGTGAAACTCCTGAGCTAAGAGAGCATGAGGGAAAAGGAAAGAAAGTTGCTCACCACTCCAGGAACCTCCTTGTCCTTTCCTGAGCAGTGCTGGTACTCACGTGCCTTCCTGTCTGTCTCCTGATAGTAAATTGTCTGCATGATCAGATGTACTGGTTCCAGAATCAGATGCAGTGGTTCCCCAGCCCTCTCCCAAAGTTTTCCTGATCTCACCAGCTCTGTCATTGAATGTAAGGGTTGGCTTAGCCTAATGAGAACAAGAAAAAGAGGCACCTGGTCTGATAAATAGCTTTCTTTTCCGCTGGAGTGCGCAGTGTCTGGCAGAATCCGTTCCTCTTCCATTCATTAGCTGACCCCTATGCATGCGTTTAGTGCATTTCTTTTCTGTATTTTTTTCTGTACTCAGTCATCATGCTCATCTCAGGAGAAGCTGCACCAGCTGCCCTTTCAGCCCACGGCAGATGAACTTCATTTCCTGACAAAGCATTTCAGTACCGAGAGCATCACTGATGAGGAGGGGCGCCATTCTCCAGCCTTGAGGCCTCGGTCTCGCAGTCTCAGGTGAGCCTTGGATCACTCCTGGGATTTTTAAGATGTTGAACACATTTATTGCATTTATATCTGTGCTTTCAGATCTGGGAACAGTCATTTGTAGTTGCTCTGTTACGTGTTTTTGGAACTGTTTTAATCAGCTCACCTCACATGATCACAAAGGATGCTTTTTCTCACATTTGATGCCGAGCTTTTGGACTGGAGAGTGGTTGGTGCACTCCACTTTTGTATTTTCACAATAACTCTGTGAAAACGTGATCCACAAATGTCTCAAAATAAATACATAGGATGTAGATTTCTTTTACTGAAGTTTCTTCTCAGAATTTTGCTACAATAACATAAGGATGTGGTTATGACCACTTTTAATAACTTTTCTGGCAGTATTTCTGATGGGGTGTGAGAACCAGAGTAGATAAAGTCAGAACCTTAAATGGAACTGCACCCCAGCACAATTTTGTAATAGAGCTGAAAACGTTTCTGCTGCATTAGTAGTTGAATAATTTTACTGTTGCTTCAGAGAACTGGTTGTTCAAAGATAACTATCCAGGGTTATTTCCTTGTGAAGTTGATTTTTCCATACACAAAACCAGAAGCAACTAGAATTTCATCTTTCACAGAATTACAGAATGGCTGAGGTTGGAAAGAATCTCTGGAGGTCATCCTGTGCAAAGCCCTGTTCAAGCAGACTGCTCAGGCTCATGTCCATATGGCTTTTGAATATCTCCAAGGACAGAGATTCCACGAACCCCCTGGGCAATCTTTCTCACAGATCTCTAGCAGTTATATGGAATAAATACACAAACATTTTGTATCATGGCAAAAGCCTTAAGGTTTGCTATGCTCGTAGTGCTGGACCATGTGAATGAAAGTCTAGGGAAAGTCTAGACACACACCTTGTGAAAGAAAAGGGTTTTTACAAGCAGAGTTGAAGGAGGTGGAGTCTTCATTCATCTGAGGGTGTCAGAGGTGGATATCACCTTTAAATTAATGGACAATATTCAAAAACTCTGCCAGTTGAATCAATGTGTCCAGCTCAGGACCTGGGTGGGAGTTTGTAAAAGGAGAAAGTGAAACAGGCCAGGATAATCACAAAATCCATGGTAAATATGGTGTACTTCAGTGCAGACTGCATGGTAATTGCATATGGATCTGCTAATTGTAGTTACACAGTAATCTACAGGAGCAGGTGAGTACTGTGGGCAGTGGCACACTTAGCCAGAGACCTCCTCAGTGCCATGTAGTAGAAGACTAATTAGACATTTGGTACTGAGTCCCTTGGAGCAATAGTCCTACTTCAGTCCTTGTGCTGCCTCTCTAAATGCTGACCCCTGCTGAGTGGTGTAACTGTAGTGGTATTAATTCTCTAGAGGTGAGGCAGCTCCTGTAGGTAGACAGCACATGGTAAAGTAATTATTGTCCTTTAACACAGGTGTACTTCCATTGTAGAAGACACTTTTGCTAATGCAAGAATGATATACACAACCATGGGAAGAGCCCAGTTTTATTTTCTTCCTTGTTAATATGGGTTATTGCAGAGAATTTTGCCTCTGTGAGTCAATTTAAAGCAGACTGATCATGGAGTAGATTTATAATTTGTGGTGGGATGAGATTAATTCAGTGTGTCGTATAACTGATTAAACTTCTTCCTCTCTTGAATATCTTTGCTTGGCTGAGTGTGGTTTTTAGTGTGGTAATGGCCAGCCTTATTTGGTATTCCAAAGCTTAGAATGAAGTAATTTAATTTTTTCAACTCACTGTGCCTCATTTGGTTTTCATTTTGCTTATTGCCAGCACTGTGACACTGCATGACTCTAAAGCACCCGTGCCACTACCAGGCATTTGTGCTGGCCCTTGCACCTCCAAGGAGAATTGACAGGTCAATCCAACCAACTGAGCAGTGTTTGCAGGAGAAATACCCTCTTGGACAGAGGGCAGCCTGTACTTGTAAATAAACAAGTACTGAAATTCATGAACACCAGACATTGCTCACTGCACAAAGCTTGCTTACTTATTTGCCCACACTTTAGAGTTAGCTCACTTGGTGAGAAGATATTTTCGACTTACTTAAAAAATAAAAGCTGAGAACAGCTTTTGTTTTTCAACATTAAATTAAATTAGGCAGTAATTTCCTAAAAGTCTGTTTTTTCATAAGCATTCAGTGGTCTTGTTTGATCAGCTTTAATGAAGTCAGATGAACAAAATACATCAGACATTTCCCTTAATTGGCAGACATGGCTTTGTAATTTAGAAGATGGTCTGATTCTTAACATGTATTCATTTTTCATCCTATATGACTGCAGCCTTACATGTTTTTGAGAGAGGAACTGGCATTTTGAGATGTTACTGTCAAATGCCAGGACTCTTTTCTTGTCTCTGTAAACCAAGATTTTTTTTTAGAAGTCAGATGATCCTGTTATGCTCCTAGATATAGAATATTGCCTAGATTTAACATCTGGAAAAATATACTTACTTCTTTGGCTAGAAATGTACCATTTTCTTGTACCTAGCTGCAAATGTTCTCTTCATTCAGAGCACTCTTAATGGTCAAACTGGATGATAAAACTAATAAAGTGTGCAGTCATGGAGGGTGCACTGACAGGTTGGTAGCACCTCTGCTTGCTTGAGGTGCTCTGCCAGTGTGCCTTGAAGATACTCATCTTTTATCTGCTCATGCCTTATTTGAAATGCCTGGAATTTCTGCCCTGAAGAAATAGCACTGGAAATAGGAAAGCACTTTCCCAGCTGCTTTCCTATGCAGGGGGAAGGAGGGAATGTGAGACCAGCCTGGAATGCAAATGTGTGACATCTTTGTAAAGCTGCTTGCAAAATTCTGTTCTCTCATCTGTGTCAACAAGATCCAGTACTCATGTGCTCAAAGGACATATTTCCATGTGACCCACCTGTTTTGGTGCTTGTAGTGCCTTCAATAGAAGAAAATATTTATTACATGCAGAAATAATTCCTAAATATCATCTCTCAACTTTTTTTTGTTCTCTCTTTTTTTTTTTTAATACAACCTTCAAATCCTTCAAGTTATTGACCAACAGAGAGCTCCCCAGGCTACATTGGCTTTGCGTAGATAAATCCTGGGCTTTACCTGAACAAGATCTTTTCTCCATGGAGTGAAATGCATGAAAAGTTGTGAATACTTGAACTAAACTTGGCATCATTACTCTTTTTAAGTTAGAGAGATGCTGCCTTCCATCTTTTCCCAGTTCTCTTTACTTGTCATCTTTAGCAGTTGCTCACATGTGGGAATGTGTGGAGAATGTCAGAGATAAAAGTAGAGTTAACTAATAATGACTTTTTCAGGAACTACCTTGGTGCAGTCACTCAGCCCACCAATCTGCCCATTTTTCTTGATCTCTTTTTGTATTTCAGGATGATGTTGTCTAGGGAAAAAGGGCTGCAGATTGTTGCAGTGAATTTTTGTCTAGTTGAAGTAGATGAGATCATCCTTAATCAAATATGCTCTTTGCTGGGTAGTGCTTTTTAAATGCAATCCCCCAACCTGACTTTCAGCACACTGGATCCTACCATTAACAATATACAGACAAAACTCCTGGAAAATACCAAAAAAGACTCCTGATGACAAAATGCCCAAGAAGGAATAGGTGTTGTGAAAACCAGTGGCCTGCACAGTCCATTTTTATCTTTTATCCTGCAGGTTGTGGGGCTCTCTCATCTCAGTGCACTTCAGAGGCAGCTTTAACACCTGAGTAATGGTGGTGTGCTCACCACTTCAGGCTGCTGCTCTCAGGCTGCTGGAGGGGATTGACACCCCATGGCTTTGGGGCAGGAGGATTGGTTCATATTCCACAGCACAAGGCATCTGCTCCTTCTGAAAACACATCCTAACTACATTACACAGAATGCTGGTCTCTTTGTTTTCTCTCAAGACAGTGAGTCCTGACTTGAAAACATTCTTCAGAGTGATTGGTTTTAAATTTATAAACTTCTGGATTCACTCACCATTTTTGTGGTTCTCTGTTACAGAGAAAACTGGGTATTCTTATTTGTCCTTTGTACTGCTCATTACTCCAACTTTCTGCTTTCATTCTAAAGCACTCTCAGTCTTTGCTGGCATGCATAAAACTCCTGAAATATTGGAAAGAAGAAGTTGCAGCCCCTGCTGCTGGGGGAGTTTTCTGACTTCTAGTATTACTGTGATTTTCATTAGCTCAAAGATTTAATTATTTCTTGGAAGAAGAGGAAGGCTCACCTTCAGCAGAAGGCTTATCTTAGGGTCTACATCATCCAGCTTTAGCTCTCTAGTTTTCAAATTCCTTATTTTATGTGTCTGGAAATGACAGAAAATTAAAGCCTGTAGTTTTAAGTTTCCTGTGAGAACTGACTTTGGTCATGTCCTGTAAAAATGACCTAATGAAACCTTTTTGTATAGGGTGAAAGCAGAGGGAAGCACAGTGCTTTTAGTTTCTCTTCTTTTTCCTAATAAATACAGCTGTCACAGCAAAGGAAAAATTACATATTCATAAAAATCTCGGTTTTATTTAGTCACACTTAAACTAGATTTCGTAAGATTTATGTTATTGCTATAAATGTTGCTCCTTGAAATAGCTGTCTATAAGCTATTTTCACTTTTGAGCATCGAGATAAAGACTTGTGAGTTTTGACAAGTTGAAGGCCACAGAAATCTTGGTGGGAGATAGATATCCCTGAAAATCCAGCACCACATCATCTCATAAAGTGGAGGGAGTGTGAAGAAGGGAAAAAAGAGAGTAGTTTTTCATTCGGCTGTTAAGCTTAAGGGGACAGATATTATTCTTCTAATGTCTGCTCTGCTGAAATGAAAAACTCACTGACAATCATCATTTCTTTGACCTACCTATCTGCACCAAGAAATGGGAAGGAGCCTGCCTTTTGTCTTAAAATGTTGTGCACGTGCACAGCAGGTGTCCTCTGTTTTGCAGAAAATAATCTGTTCCTTTGTGAGGCTTGAAATGTTAGACTGGTTTAGTTCTGTCTGTGAAATTTTTGGTGCTGGATGGATGTGTGAAGCTTTTGCATTTGGAAAGATGTCATGCCACTAAAATGTATTAAGCTCCTTCTATCTTTTTTCTAAATTTCCTTATGTTCTCCCTTGGTGGCATTCAGTTATCTGCCCAGTCCTTGTTCCTTTTTCACCTGGTTGTGTCCCAGAGGTGCTGTGAAGTACCCAGCAGTGTTTGGCAGGCAGCCTTTGGTTAGTCAGGTATCCAGCTAATTAGTTCCTTAGTTTCCCAAGCTAAGGATCAACATTAAAAATTATGGTGCAGTATATTATGTGGCAGTCTTGCTGTAGCCAGCTAGACATTTGATTTGACCTGGTATACTGAGCAAATTTTATTTTGGATGACAATGTGCCCCTTGATCTGAGGATTTATCCAGAGTTTTTTGGGTACTCTGTTGTTTTAGTTGGTAAAAAGTGGCATTGATGAGCTTCCAAAGGTGAGAGACAAAACTACAAATGCCCAAGGAAGCTGAGGGATTTAAAATGTTCACTTTCTTGCCAATTGGTGTGCACAGAAATTGTTCTGTAAAAAACCAAAGCAAACCCAATAAATTCTCCTATCATCATGGTCCTCCCTAAGGAAATGCTACATCTGCTGGCAGGACAGCTCAAGTAGCCTGATTTCTGCAGAGCTCTTAATTTCCTGTATCCATATGAATAAAGTGCCTTGAAAGCAAAAGGCAAAATCCCTCATGTTTTATTGTAGCCCTAAGACAGCAAATACTTAAGCATGCGCAAATTTCAGTGTTAAAATGAAGTATGGATGTGCCTCAGTGTTTCTGTGTGAGTATCAAAGGGCTTCTATATGCTTAGATCACACAGGGAAAAATTACATTAGAGAAAAATAAATTCTTCCAAAACTGTGTTCACCAAGTCCTTCAGCTCCATACAAAGTGCCAGTAAACAAATATCGTGTTTGTGTCAGCGTGTTTGGTCTTAGAGAAAAAAGGAGCAGGATAGCAGGCTGAATGTAAAGGGGAATTTGCTTATAACTCTGCAATTTAAATGTTCCTACCCGTCTGTTTAATTATGTCATACACTACATGAGTATGTATGAATATAAGTTTCTTTTTAAAGAAAATTCTCCTTGATTAAAAATAGTTATCTAGCAAGCTAAGGGAAGTTGATGAAAATGTCTTTTTACTTGCTATTCATAACATCCAAATCAGTTTTCTTCTTCTTCAACATAAGGATTGAGTGACAGATTTAATCTGAAGTGCATTTCCTCAAGCTAAGGGATAAACAGTAATAAAATGAAGGCATGATGTAATTCATGGAATTTTAGAACAAGGCACGAAAAGAGTTTGATACTGCTACAGTCTGTGAGCCAATGAGTTAAATTTTCTTTGAATTGTTAATACATGTTGCCAAAAGAATGTTTTTCCTCTATATAGGTTAGCAGCAAGGTAGTAACTGTAATGCATTCCAAGTTTAAAATGCATTTATTCCATTTAGAGAGATTCATTTCATCCTTCACTAGAAAGTTTGAAATGTTTGAACTCATTCAAGATAAAATTGTATCTTTTGACACAGAGTATTTTTAGCAGTGTTTAGTACTCTTAAAACCAGAAAGACATTGATCATGAAAGATGCCAAATAATTGAAGCCCTTACTTGTCTTGAATGTTGAAACAAGGTATCTGGAGAGAGGAGCTGCTGCAGGCGATCTGTGGCTGGGGATTATCTGCATTACCTCATCCTGCTGTCCTGGGTGGCAGAGTGACTCAGAGCCCTGCATGCCATCAGATGTGATGAAATGAGATGCAAGCCTTCCTAAAAACCCCACCCGAGCAGTAATGGGAATGCAGCTTGTCAGGGTTCAGTGCCCTGGTTTTTTGTCGTGCCTTGAAGTTTCTTGCTGACCTGTGCACGTGGATCCATGGTGTGATGTGCATCAGGGGAGTGCAGCTTTCCCAGGACTACTCTGTCCCTGTTGCCTGTGGTATTTGTATGAGATTTAGCTGAATAACAGTGCTCATGCATCTCTCCTGGAGTGCAGTATCCTCCAGACAAAGGAAAACAAATCATCTCAACTTCCTTACTTCCTATTGCTCTGCTCCCTTCTGTGAATTCTTTTGGAGCAGGGCTGCTCCCACTGCCATGGAGGGCAGTCACAGAATGAAGGGAATAACAAATGCATGTGCAATAAATGCACTGGGGTTTTACAGGGTTCTGTGTTAGGGTTTGTGTTCACTGGAAACTGAGGGGTTTCTGCCAGAGCCTGTGTGGGGACAGGGATGTCAGCAGTCTCCAGGTGACCACAGACTGCTTGCCAGGATCTTCTCTGAAGTTCAGCATCTGCACATTACTGAAGGGAACTCAAAGCTTTGCAAGGGCTGCAGTCAATGTGGCAGCATTATGATCAGCGCTGGGTTTTGAAAAGTTTTGGTGTGGTATCTGTAAATGATAACATAATTTCTTTTCTCCTCCAGCCCTGGTCGCTCTCCAGTTTCCTTTGACAGTGAAATAATAATGATGAATCATGTGTACAAAGAAAGGTTTCCAAAGGTAAAGAATCACTTTTTGAATAATGCATTCAATGAACTTGTGTCCAAGCTCAAGAATTAGTTTGTAGTGTTGGTTGGAGAAGGAGCCCAGCTCTTATGTCTCATTTCCAAACAGTGAAGTTTGCTGAGAGTTGAAGCTGCCTCCTCATCTTCATATGTTAATTCTGCAGTAGAAGAAATAGATTTAGTGTTTATAGAGATTAGGATGGAAAAGACTGAATTGGTTTTTTTTAAGTATTTCATATATGCTGAATTTCTGATGTCCCCTATTGACATGAGAAATTCTCACAAGAGTGAGAAGAAGGGCCACGCCTCGGCTTTTTAAAAAGCTGAATATTGAAACCTGTGGAAGCAAGTTAAAAGTTAACATCTCACTGAAATGAGCATAGAAGATTGTGTATCCCACAGCTGTCGACATGGCCATTCCTTCCTGTTCCACCACCAGCAAAAATAGATGTTTCTCTGGAGACAGGATATCAGGGCTTATAGTGATAGAAATGCCGTGTGTTTATTGCTCGGGGCAATGATTTTCAGCTTCCACAGTCTTGTCTAAAAGTTCTGAAAACTGCCTCACATCTTACATCCTTACTCTGGAGACCCAGGAAGGGATACAGCCTCAGGACCAAGATATTTTTATGGTCATTTACATTTTCAGAAAGCGTGTTTTGATTAATTTCTGTTGTTGGCTCATGTGAACATAACTTTTGCCTCTGATGTGCTCTCTTTTTTCTCAGAGAACGCTACTATATTTTGGAACATTTTTTTTAAGCCTCGTGCAATTTGGAATTGCAAATGTTACTTTATCACCCTACTTGTTTATGCTTTAAGGTCTGCTTTAGTAAAATTCAGGAGTAATTTTCTCTTTGTTCTGCACTTTTAGGCCACGGCACAGATGGAAGAACGGCTGGCTGAGTTTATTGCCTCGAATGCTCCAGAGAACGTGCTGCAATTAGCGGATGGGGTCCTAAGTTTCATTCATCATCAAGTTATTGAACTGGCCAGAGATTGCCTAGATAAATCACGTGAAGGTCTCATTACCTCTCGGTACTTTTATGAGCTGCAGGAAAACTTGGAGAAACTTCTCCAGGATGTAAGTGCCCTCTGGAAAGTAGAATATATTATTTTGATTGAAACTTTAAGCAATAAGCCAGAGCTTTGATTTTTAGGAGAGACAGTGTGGATTCCAGGGGAGGAGCAGCAGGTGGGGGGTGTCAGGAGATCTGAGATGCTGTTGATCTACTGTGGGTGGATTTGAGTAAATTACTTTACCTGTGAACTTTGTCTGTACAGAAATGAAGTGTGAATATGAGTAAGTCAAAAGCAATCTTTACCATTTAGGAAAATTGGGTTTATTCAGATGAAGGAAATTACTGAAATCTTTTTTCATGAACTTCAGGACTCTGAATGACTTATTAATTACAATAGTGCCTTCCAGGAGTGAAAACACCATCGTTATTAGTGTTGCTGTAAATTTTTCACAAAAGATTTTCTTGAGCTGAACTTAATCCGGTTGTGGATTTTTAGTACTTCGATGTCTTTTGTGGAATTCAAAGCATATGAAAATACACAAGGGGGCACAATTTTAATGCATGCTCAGTGTGCTTCAGCTACTCATTAAAAATTGCTCTTTCCCTTTAAAATGAAAACAATATTACATTTCAAACGTCTCTTAGAATTTATGCTATAACTGCTGTGAGGAGTCCATGCTATCACCAGTTCTGGGTCCAGACCTCTGTTTAGGAATATCTTCCTAATCTTCTGCTTTGATTTAATGATACAGCAAGCTGAAAAAACAGGTTTTATGAAGATTGCAGTCTCAGGCAGCAAATGTCACAGAGACACCTGGAAACGGAACGTCTGAAATACTTTGTTTTCTGTTATGATTTTATTTTATTTTTATTGATCAGTTTGCCAGTCCATTGGCATGAATTGCACTAGCTTGTGTAGCTTGTGTCCCTTTGCCACTCTTTTCAGACATTAGAAAAAGGCAGATGAGTGAAAATACTAGATTAGTACACAATTCTTGTATTAAAAAGCTTTGTGAAAGCTGCAGGAACTTCCCTTGTATCAGCTAAACTTTTTGGCTACCCCATTTATATTAGTATGGCTGTAATTTTTCTGGTGTTTGTTATGCTTGAGAGAAAAATGAGTCATATTTGGATCTGTAGTGTTCTGCTTGGATGAGGAATATAATTTTGACAAACCAAGAGAGGTAGGGAGTATCTTTTGAGGGGCTGTATCATTGTCTGTAGGGTATCAGTAACCACTTGTGAATCCCCCTTGTATCTCCAGAGTCTGGAAGCAGCATGTTGGCAGACATCAGCTGTGAAATAAGGGATCAGGCCTCTTTGGGTGATGGTTTGGAAGTTGGGAATGTTTCATTAAAAGTGGTTTTGTATGCTCAGCAAAATCCCTTACATTTCAGGGGCACAGCGGGACTGCACTGTGTTTTACTGCTTCTGGTAGCAGATCCTTGGAGCCTGAAGTTTTTCCTCTCCCTGACTTTCCTCCTCTGTGTGTGGATAGTGATTTCTTACACCATAAGGAACTAAGAGAGCCATAAATTAGGGCAGACCACTTCCAGTCTGCATTTTCAGTCCTGGCTCCTGGCCTGATGAGGTTAATCAGGGTCTCGGAGGAGGTGTGGGTCAGATAAATCAAGCTTTTTCCTTTTCTCCTCTTTCCCTCAGAACAAATCCCCAAAATCCACTTCTCAAATGTCCTTTTCCCCTTGATCCTCCAGGCATTATCCTGCTGCTCTGAAACACTGGGAAAGGTGACACTGAACTGTTGTTAGAGGAGATAACAATGGTCATCTCTGAGCTTGTTCAGAATTGACATTTGGGGCTTTCTTTGCCCTCTACCTCCATAACATCTTCTGCAGGGCCAGAGAAGGGTCAGCTCTTCAGTTTGATTGATTTACTGGAGGAGTTGAGGTGGACTAGAGGTGATTAAAAGGGAAGTTGAGAGAGGCAAGGGAGGCAGAACAGGCTGGGAAGGGAGAGAACCAAGATGTTAAAGGCATTGGAGGAAAAGCCAAAGGTTTCATTCCACATCTTTCTCTTTTTATTTTTTCCTGTCCTGTGGCTTTTTCTGTTCCTTAGCTTATCTTTTAGATTTTAATATTTAAAAGCTCCTTGTTTCCTCTGCTTGCCTAGTCTGTGCCTTGCCCTTCAGACTGCCTTCTGCAAGGAAAAAACTAGGACATTTAGTCAAAATATATAGAAATTGGTGATACTATTTCTTTTGGAGGACTCACCTGAAATGCAGGACATTTTGGATTCAAGTTTGGACTCTTCCAGATTTGATGGCAGGATCTTAACTTTTGCTTATGTTGTAAAGTATCATAAATAATAAGTACATAAATAATACCAATTAGAAGGTAATTCAAAAAGCTGTTTGACTTGGGCAGTTGTATGGTCTGTGATGTAGGCTATGGAGTTTTATGGTATATTTTTGTAACATATTGAAAGATTGGGAAGATGTTTAATTGGTGAATAATGAGGCCAGCAAGTGGCAGAAATATCCACAGATTTTCTTAAAATTTTACTGTGAAGGAATGGATTCTCCTGAAATTCTTTTTAAGGTGTTGATTCTGATACCTGGTAACAAACTTTGCACAGAATTTTAAACCATGAAAAGGAACCTTGATTTAATATATTGTAGTTTGAGTAAAAATGTAAACCAGACTGTTTGGGTGTGTAAATAATGAACTGTTTAAATGCACCAAACCAGAAAACTTTTGGAAGATTTTTAGATCATGGCTTTTCTAATAACATGCCAACAAATCTCATTAGCTATGGCAAATGACATCTTTTCCCTTGTTTGGAGCATGAAATGCTGTCTTTTAGCCAGAAGGACTTATCGCATCATTGAAATAATCATGAGGTAAAAATGCATTTACGAGATTTTCTTCATTTTGGAAAACATGAACTTGAATGTTACACTTCACATCAAAGTAAAAATGCTAAAAAATAAGATAAAGCACTGATATGAAGAAGAGCATGTGACATTCAGATCTTTACTTGGTTAGAACCTCAAAAGGTTATAGTCAGTTATTACTGGGCTGAATCAGTAAGGTAGAAGTAGCCAAAAGAAGTCTGATGAGTGTTGAGTAAGTGTAGCCAGCTGGGCAGGAGGGTGAAGGATTACAGGTGTTCCTGTGCATGGAACAGAAGGAGCAGGGCAGGGTATGAGTATTGTACAGCAGTGACTGATGCTGCACGTTGGCAAATGGATATTCTGATTGGGGTTGCTTTCTTAGTAGGAGCCTGAGTGCAAATTTATCAGTCCTTGGCTTTGCAGGTCTATTGTTTTGGTTTCCATCAGTATATTAGCTCAATTACAGCATTGTGACTTGCATATCCCAGTTATTGGTCCTGCAGAACCCCAGGGGAGGACAGTGATTTTAATTTCATGCCCCAGCAGCCACAGTTAGTGACGGATGGGTCTTTCAGATGAGGGAATCGGTTTGTAAATTACCCATCGCCACCTCCCGTACACGTGTCCCCGGCAGCGTGTGCGGGAATGGCATCAGCCTCTGCCCAAACCCCTCTGGCTTCTCCCTCCTCTCCTTGGGAGGGGAGGGAACCCCCGAGGTGCCACCGGCAGCCTTGAGGTGAGCGCGGGGTCCGGGGGCAGCGCTGGACGAGAGTGGCACAGGCGGCACCCGGTGGGCAGAGCTGGGCTGGACAGACAGAGCTGGGCTGGACGGGGCAGTGCTGGACAGGGCAGAGCTGGGCT
>VZRX01010740.1:6709-51592 GCA_013398075.1 Notiomystis cincta
AAAAACTCACCAAAAAAAAAAACACCCCAAAAAGAAAAAAAAAAAAAAAAAAAAAAAAAAATACTTCACGAGCTGGTGTTTGGCAGCAGAACAAATAAATGAAAAACAGTGCACAGAGGGATCCAGAGCAAGATGATTACAGTTGTCAAACAGAGCTTCCACCTTGCAGCAGTATACAGAACTGGTTACATGCTGTGACTCAGGTTTTACAGGTAGCAACACGCAGTGACAATTGGAGAGTTGTAAACAGCTCCTCAGTGCACAAAGCAAAGACACAGAAGAGATCTTCACATTACAGAAGTGTTTGGCTTCAGGGACAGTCATGTGGAGGCTTGTTCTTCCTGCTCATAGTGCCAACCAGTTTCTAATTAGGATTTGCTGACCGCTGTGTTCTCAAAAGTGAGAGGAGGGCAGGGGGAGGCATCTTTACACTCCATTCATTTCATCATAAACATCATGTTTGTCTTGGTAACAGAAATATTACCGGTCACTCCTGTAGTCAGGAGAGCTCCATAAAAGCACATGCAATTTTCTTCATTGTTTTTGCATTTAACAAAGGATCTAGGAGCTGATTTAATTCAGATACATGCCCAGCCTCACTAATTCTAGTTAAAATTTGCCAAAGGACAGAAGCTGTTCAAATAATGGTGGCCTTTAGAAGGAAAGTGTCACCAGTAAAGTCAAGGCTACTCAAATAACCAGTTTGCAAGGCTAGTAGGTAGGAATTCCTGGGTTAATTTTTGTGGGGGTCTTTTGGTGAGGATTTTTTTGTTTGGTTTTGTTGTTTTTCTCTTCCAGGATAAGTAAATTTGATCTTCAGTTGAAATGTGTCACTTAAACACTACCTTAGAATGTAATCAATGCAGGCTGACTCATTAACTGAATATGCAAATACGGGGCACAGAGGAGACTACTCCTTAGCTTTTACCTGCGTTAGCAGATGCTGTTTTCTCTCAAAAATACACTGCTATCCTTCCCATATGTTCCACATACCTTCCTGAAGACAGAGCCACATCTTTCAGAGCCATCAGGAGACTCTCCCCTTCCACATATGCAAAAGATAAATTGATGCATCCTACATACAAATAAAAGAAATAGAGAAAAGAATCCATCAACTAAAATCTCAGGCAAATTGTCCCCTGCAAGGCAGGACTTGCCTCATGTGCTCAAGTGCATTATTCAGCCATAGCCACTAACACCAAGGAGTGAGACAATACTAATGAGCTCAGAATTTTGCCTGAATTACCTGGATAGCGATGCTCTCGATCTCCATTCATCACCACATCAGGAACTTCACTCATTATTTTTGTAACCAGTTGTTCTGCCAGTTGTGAGATTCGCTTATGGTCATACTTGCAGAGAAACCAGAAAAGACACAAATAATAAACAGAGTCTGACCTCACTCAAACTGCTTTGTGTCACCAGCTGCAAGCAGAATTAACTGGGTTTGGCCAGACAAGGGAAAGAACACAGCCAAAACTTAAACAGTCAAACTTTGCCTGCTCTAGACACTGTTTTAAAAGAGAATAATCATTTGGCTCCTAGGTAGCTCAGTCTTCACAAATGTTTCACACCATTCAGAAAGATCTACATATACAAGCTGCCAAAGTGACTTTCATAAAAGCACTGAGTTCTTTAAGTTTAAAGACAAGTGAGGCAATGCAGATGATGCATTTTGCACCACAAGAAAGGGCACCTATTACAGCAAGTGCCTCATTGCCCAAGAGCTCTCTAACTGTACCACAGAAAGACATGGACCTGCAAATTACTATGAACTCAGCTTTTAAAATAAGTAACCTGAATGGTGAGAACTGCCCATGTGCAGGGTCTTGTTCTAGACTGAAAAATGAGGTCACTTATACCAAGAAAGCAGTAAGGTCTGGGATCAGCTTTGGCACACAGAACTGGCCACATGCACACGTGCACTTCATGCTTGTTTACACTTGAAAAATTTAAAAGAAAACTAGGCTAGCTCCAACAGCAGTTGGTTTTAAAATGCTGTAACTCTGCCAGGCAAGGAGGAGAATCCAGATCTGAGGCTTGTGCAGAATTCAGACTCTGCAGGCTCTCTAGCCTCAACTTCCATAACCACACAGCTCAGATGGTGGAATTCTGCCTGTCTTCCAGGAAGAAGCTTGATCCTTTGGGTGCAGATATCTGGCCTATGCATCCCATTGTCACTGTAAGTATTTTTACATTCCAACTGTAAGGAGGGCATTGGTGCCCACGAACCAGTGTAGCAGCACACAGAGGCTCAGATACCAGACCTAGCAAGTAAACTTTACTGTCCAAGCTAGGAGAAAGAAAAATAAATTCTTACTTGCAAAGTTGCAGTAAACTTGAACTTATACTTAATAGGTACCATATGTATAATAATGGATTGGTAAGTCATATTTTTTCAATATACATTATATAAAATGACAGTCATTTCAAAGATGCTGCTAATACACGTGTGCATAATGGAGAAGTGAATACAAACACATAAAGCCATATTTCACTAAAACTCAATTGTAGCCTTGTTGTAGAAAACTATAACTCAGACCACTTCAAGAGAAAAGAAACTTTAGAAAGAACTTACAATTAATTTAAGAACTTACAATTAATTAATTTTAAGTTCTCAAAACATTCACTTAACGCTAAAACATGAGAATCAAGTTTAATTCAATTATGTGGATGCAAAAAACCCTAAGGAATCCAAGACCTAACCGGTGCTGTTGCATTATTCTCTGGAGCCCAGGACAAGTACCTTGTTGTACATACCTCCATCTCTTGCTGTGCCACCTCGCACGCTGCCCCCAGTCCCACCGCTAGAGGCGTGGGCACAGTCCCAGACCGCAGTCCTCTCTCCTGGCCTCCCCCACTCTGCAGGGGCTCTAGCCTGACACGGGGGCGGCGGCGAACGTAGAGAGCGCCAACCCCTTTGGAAACAAGGAAAAGCTGCTTTACCGTATGCCCAGAGTTCTGAAATTATGAGCAGGGACTCCAAACTTTGGTAACATTCCTCATTTCCACAGCAAACACACATATGGACACTTAACTGGACAAAAGTAAAGTGAAAAATAAAGTTCAGTATTATTTTCTAGGAAATGGTGTTTGTTCCCAGTGTTCATGTTCAGGCTTGCAGAGGGTCAGCCATGGGAGCGAAGCTTCTTCCACTGTGCTTCAGTCACCCAAGGAGTCAGCACATCCTTTCCTTCCCACAATTCCTGCACACAGCTGAAGTTCATCCCTTTGCACTTAAGTTCTTATGAGCATTCACTAATGTTCTCTTACTGACTTCCAAATTCCTTCCCTTGGATTACTAGGGCAGCACCAGCCCCAGGAGTCCTCTCCCTTTCTTCTCCTTAGGAAGACTCATTAGTGGCAACAATTTTCAGTGGGTGGATTAGATGAGCCAGTTTTGCTAGCCAGTCAATTTAATGCTGTACTCTCCTCACCTAGAAACCAAACTTTTATGTGCCCTGGTACACTTAAGGAATGACTGCCACTTAGGAAGAACAGCTGCAACTTCCAGGCATAACAAATTGTGAAAATTTATGTCCGCCATTTGTCCAAAATTACTGGTTGAAAACTCAGTCCTTGTCCAGAGATAATGTCTTCAGCTATCAGCAGAACTCATACAGAAAAAAAATACGTTGAAAAAATAAGAATTTTGTCCTTTGTTTCCAAATACTACATAGCACACAGCAAATCTGATTTCTGGATCTCTAACACCCAGTGTCACAAACTAAATGGACCGTGACAATAATAACAGCTGGACTTTTAGTATTTGTGAGTCAACCAGAAAATGCACAGCTGGATATTAAACCCCATTCTGCAAAGAAAATGCACAAATGGAGTTGAGGGAAAGAAGCCACTGGAATTAGAAAACCATCAAAAATCACCAATCAGTTACCTTTTGGTCTCCTTGTTGCAAGTCATACTCTGGTCTAACCTTTGCCCTATAACCAAGTGATTTCATTGCAATCATTTCAGCATCAGTTCTGCCTCACACCAAGCAGGTGACTCCTGAAAACCCCACTGCTGTAATGCTGCCACCATTATACAACACTGTTTCTTCCTTCAGTGAAGCCATCTCAACCCATCTAACACTGAAGATGCACTTTCTGCAGCTCTGCACTGGCAGCAGTGCCTGAGCCACTCTGAGGTCTGCCCAACACCACTCAAAACAGTTTTCTACAGCTTAAGTAACTGACACTTGACATGGCAGATGGGTTTGACTTCATACCTCGTGTAGTTACCTTAAGGTAGGTATGAAAACAACAACTCCCTATAAAGCACTTCAGTGAGTACCTTTGGGCCCATAAATTTTATGGCCACTGATGCTCATTAGGTCAATTTTCATGTTGTTGACGTCCACAGGAATTTTACCAATTGCTTGTGCAGCATCCGTGTGGAAGAAAACCTTCTGTGCACGGCAGATCTCACCTGTAATAAAAAAACCAAACCAAAACCACATTATCTTATCTAATTGCTATGATCCCAAAGATTCCAGCAATGGATCTAAACCAACAGCAGGTTAGGGAGGTCTCTGAGGTGACAAAGGTAGAAATGGGGGCTCTGATGTTTCTATTACAGTGAAGTGGCTAAAGCTGTGCTGGGGCTACTGTAGCTGATGCCTTGGCACAGCTTTAGGCAGGTAAGACTACAGTGAATTTCTTCAGTTGAGAAGTTAAAAGGTCTTCTACTGTTAAGAAGTAAGATTGTTTCCAAACCCACACCTAACAAGATTAAGAACAAATGTTTGCATGAAACATCAAAGTTTCCATGCAGGAATGACTCCACAGTTAGATAAAACTGTTTTTTCTTGATTCTTTTTCTTCTCAATGCTCAGTACAAGCCAGGCTTCCTTTCAAGTTTGTATTTGGTAAGTATTTTTACGTCATTTCTTCTATTTTCCAAGTTTTCCAACACTCAGCTTCAAAAATATTCTCAGAATTGTTACACACACACTTATTACTACCACCTGAAGTCAGCTGAGCCTGTCACCAGGCTAAAATATATGCAGGAACAAAATAATGTATTGTTCATAGGCAGTAAACATAACTATTATTTATTTTTGTCATCAAAAAATCACAACATATCTTCCACAGAATCTGCACAGCAGCATCCAAGACCTCTCCTTCTGCACAAGAGGTTCAACATGATACTTCATAGGGTAAGTAACCCTCCTGTGGTCCAGCAAGGTCAGGCCACAGGCAGTATCAGGCCACAGGCCACATGGTAACAGGGCCTTAGGCTTCCTCTGTGAGGCCTCAGCCCTGGCCTGCTGGACGTGTTACCAAGGTGTTACGAGAACATACTGGGGGAACTAGAGCTGGCACCAGCTGTCTCTGGCATTTAAACATGGGATCATAGTAAGGACCTCGACAATATAAGCACAGGAGGAAAATAAGAGTCCTCAGGTCTATAAGCAACTCACTGATGGTCAAATGCTTGTCAATGAAGAAACAGAATCTTGAAAAACCTTGGCAAAAATGCTGCTTTGAGCTTAATGAAGAAAAAAATAAATGCAGCAACTAAGCAAGAAGAAAACCAGGTGCACAAGATGCCTGCCACAGCCTAAGAAAACAATATCCTATGGAGTATGTACTCCAGAGCAGAGCCAAAGGCAAAATATTGTCTACAACCACAACATCTTATGGAAGGATATCTTGAATATGAAGGTGTGCTGGGGTAGAGCTAACCTTCTTCACAGTGGCTAGTATAGGGCTGTGCTTTAGATTTGTGTGGAATACAGGGGTGATAATAGAGAGATGGTTTTCATACTGCTGACCAGGCCTTCCACAGAGCCAAGGCCTCTTCTGCCCCTTGTACAGCCAAGCTGGCAAGGGGGCTGGGGGTACATGGCAGGCTGGGAGGAGACACAGCCAGGACAGGTGACCTAAACTTAACATAGTGATATTTCAGACCACATGACATATGTCATATGCTCTCAGTATAGAAAGCTGGGAGGAAGACGTTTGGAGTGATAGTGTTTGTCTTCCCAAGTCACAACTGCATGGGATGGGCCCTGCTCTCCTGGAGATGGATGAACTCCTGCCTGCCCATAGGAAGCAGTATAGAATTCTTTGCTTTTCTTTGCTTGTGTGCATGGTTTTTGCTTTCCATATTAAACTGTCTTTATCTCAACCCATGAGTTTCTTAACTTTTACCATTCCAATTGTCTCCCTGATCCTGCTGGTGGGGGAGTGAGCGAGCAGCTGCAAGGCGCTTGGCTGCCAGCTGGGGTGAAGCCAGGACAGAAAGGGTATGTGTTTATGTTTTGTTACTGTCACAGGAAACTTTATCAGAAAATCACCTGGCATCTAGGGACCTGGAGGATCATCAGGGAGGCATCTGCTCACCCTGCTTTCTCCAACAACCACAGCTCTCCACAGCCTCCCTTCATCTGCTCTGAGGTCCCTCTCTGCCGGCTCAGAGCCTGGCTCACCCTCTCCCTGCCTCCTGTTCCAGAAGTGGAGCTCTTCAGTGGCCTTCTGGCCTACAAAGGAATTGCTCATGACTATATACAACAATACTGGGAGAAGGGTTCTCCAGGTGTGGTGCTCACCATCCTTTCCCACTCCAAATCCTTTTTCCTCTTAAACACTAAAAGTGCTCAATAAATCATTATAATATATAAACTCAATTTTGGCCATAGTTCTGTGCAATTTTTCATTCATCATACAATCTAATGAATTGTGGCTGATCCATCCAGAGCAATGATTGCTGCAATGCTCAATGTAAAGGTACTAAATTTCTTTCTCATTTCCCTTTTAAAATACTTTTTTATTTGGGACAGCAGTATTATTTATTTATATTACATTTTATTTTAAAATGTTTATTTTATTATTTTTTCCTTAGCTACATTACACCTGATCTTTTGCATCCATACCATGTGGGGAGGAAAACATTAACTAAAATGAAGCAGAAGCAACCTTAGCTGGTATCTAGAAGCCACAGTGTACTTACCAATGTCATGAATTGGCTGCTTTACTCCTATTTCATTATTTACAGTCATTACAGAAACTAAACTTGTATCCGGCTGGAACGCAGCCTCCAGCTCCTGGTGAAAGATTCAGAGGGACAAAAGTTGTGACTAACAGAGAAGAAGGATTCCTGGGCACATCTTCAGTTTGCCAGCAACTCAACCACCTGGGGTTCTGACAAACAGCCCTGGGGAGAACACTAACCCACATGAACATTAAATGCCTGTAGGAAGAGGAGTGAACCAATTGCATTTCTAACTGTCCTATCCCTTCAGTGCACCTGCCCCCCCTCCCTCGATTAAATAAAATCTCAACAGGCTTTGCTATATCCCATATCCCATACATTTATCTGAACTATTTTCTTTAATGAATTAACCACCCACAGAACAGCTTGAGCCTCTTCTAGCCAAGGTGAGGCTGGCTGTAACAGAACTGCACTTTATCCAAATGTCACATCACATCTGCAGCGACATGCTCAGAAAATGGGACTCATTACTGTGCCCACAGGCTGAACCCTTGGTCCCATCATGCCCACCACTGCTCTCATGGCTGGGGAGGGACTGGGAATAAACTACTACTGTCCCATACTACAGGATGTCAATGACCAATTAAAAACACAACTCGTACAGGTCAGGGCTGCAGCCAGTACACACAGAAGGGCCTGGGTCATGGACAGCCACAGGGAGTACTGCAATCACTGAAACAATGCCTCAAACACTGGCCTCCCTACAGGGTATGCAACAGCTCCACCTGCACAGCAGCTGAATAGTGGGATAAGAGGTAGGTGTTTTGGTTGAGAAAAAGTGTAAGGCATCAGACAGAAGAGAAAATCCTTCTTCAGATCTGACAGATTTGACTATGACACTCATTCTACTTTTTGATATTTATCATCCTTTCCTCTTTTTCATCTAGGGGACACAAGGTCTTGAGCATCAATTTGAAGCAAAAACCTTTTATTTTTAGTTTCTTTCTGTCAGTAACAACTTACCTTCAAATCTATGAGCCCATTTTTCTTAACGGGTAGATACGTGACACGAAAGCCTTCTGTTTCCAGGGAACGACAAGAATCCAACACACACTTGTGCTCTGTTTGTGTAGTAATGATATGCTTTTTTCTAGATTTATAGAACCTTGCAACACCCTGTCAGGCACAGTCCATGAAAAAGAAATTGGCCATTGAAGAAAACAAGCATTACACAATATGATTAGATATAAGAAATTACTACTTAGATGTAATTCATTTGGATCTTTCCTGTTTGACCCCACAATTCAATTTCCCTGAATCTAAAAGGCATCAACACATAATCCACACTGCATCTCTCTGTCAGCATTTGCTTTTCAAAGCATCTCACTTCTCAAAACCTCTGTGGAAATGTTTATTGACAGAAGCAGTAGATGCCATTAACCAAAGCATTTTTTTGCAAACTTCTGCAGTGGAGTCATAAACACTGAGAAGTCTGAGCAACCACATACTACAGGGGATAGTCTTCCTAGTCTTCATCAAAAAAAGCTTCTAATCTGCATGTCCACTATATTTCACAATAAAGATTTTAATTATATAAGCAGAACAATTGTATTTGGTGTAGGCAAGATAAACAGAATATTTTACACTGCCTTCAAAATCATGTCTTGGGCACCAAAACATTCATCCATGTATTTCCTCCACATATGTAACAGAGTATTGCAAAAAGTAAATCCAGAAATGCAAATATGTGCAACCTACTCCAACATATTAACATTTGAATTGTTGAGAGATGCATACAGTTCTTAAATATATAATTTTAACTTAATAAATAAGAATCAGTATAAACCTTTTACCTTAATTGCCATATTATTAGATTCTGTTGCACCACTGGTAAATATAATTTCCCGTGAATCAGCTCCTATTAAATCTGCAACTTGCTGTTTAAAGAGAAATACATATTTGGCTTTTTAAGAAAACGTACAATGAATCCAGTACAAATACATGTGAAATATTTTCAAGAATATCCCCTTGAGCTTCAAAGGGATTACAGCTGGTATCTAACAAAGTTATGCTACAAATAGTCTTAATATCTGCATTAATATAAAATATACAAGGAATCCAGAGTCATTAAGAGTGGTATTAAGCATTAACCTATTATAAAAGAGATAAAAGCTTAAGAAGACAAAACCTCATTACATATTACTTTAAAAAAATTACAAATACCCATACCTATTAAGTTAGTCCAACGACTGCAACAACATGCTTGTGACTCCAGGAAACCAAAAATACTGAGGCACTTTTATTTAAAGTATTGTTTTCTGCCATATCAATTGCTCTAATCTCACTGTTGGAGCAAGTGCCAGAGAGTAGCACCACAGAAAGGGACCTGGGAGTTTGGGCTGAGAGCAAGAAGAACAGGGGCCAGCAGTGCCCTGGCAGCCCCAAGGGCCAGCCCTGTCCTGGGGGACATCAGGCCCAGCATTGTCAGCCGAGCAAGGGGGTGACTGTCGTGCTCTGCTCTGCACTGGGGAGGCCTCACCTCGTGTCCTGGGGGCAGTTTGGGGCAAATCTATATAAGGACATGAAGTTATTAGAGAATATCCAGAGGAGGACCATGAAATGGTGAAGGGCCTAGAGGGAAAGCTGTAAAACAAACAGCTGAGGTCACTTGGTTCTTTCAGTCTGCAGAAAAGGAGACTGAAGTCAGACCTCACTGGGGGCTGCAGCTTCCTCATGAGGGGCAGCAGAAAGGCAGCTCTCTGCTCTCGGTGACCTGTGACATGGTGAGGGAACAGACAGAGCTGTGTCAGGGGAAGTACAGGCTGGATATTAGGAAGAGAGTTTTCTACCTAGAGGGTGGTCAGTCACTGGAACAGGCTCCCCAAGGAAGTGGCTACAGCCTTAAGCCTGCCATAGTTCAAGGAGTGTTTGGACAATGCTCTCAGGCACACGGTGGAACTGTTGGGGTATTCTGTGCACAACCAGACTTGGACTTGATGATCCTTGTGGGTCCCTTCCAACTTGAAATATTCTATGATTCTATTTTTTCCTGCAATAAATCTACTAAAGTACAGCTAAGCAAAGAGGAAGCTGCTATACCCAGCCCACGGAGAACAGGTTTTTTCCTTCTTTTTTGTCTGAGGTTCTTTTGCCCCTGAATTTACTCAGCAGCAGGAAAACCAACATGACTGTGGAGAGCCGAAGACTCACCTGCCTCGCTTTCTCCATGGCAGCTTCACTCTCCCAGCCATAGGCGTGGGTCCTGGAGTGGGGGTTGCCATAGTAGGCTGTCAGGTACGGGAGCATGCTGTCCAGCACTCTGGGATCCTGTCGAACACAAAGGACCCAGCCTTAGAAAATGGAAAGGGTATCTGTTCCCTGCCCTGTGCCACAGGATCAGCAGCACTTCTGTCGCAGTGTCTTGCTTTAGCTCAGACCTGATCTCGAAAATTTGAGGCTATGTTATGTACAACACAAGTATTTGGCAATTAGTTCTGCACATGTAACCCTGATCTGCACCGGAGGTCAAAGAACAGCATCACTTGAGAAAACAGAATCACATATCAGTTTGGGGTGGAAAGACTTTAAAGCTTATTTTGTTCCACACCCCTACCACGGACAGGGACACCTTCCACTAGATCAGGCCGCTCCAAGCCCCATCCAATCTGGCCTTTCTTCTCAGCAGAAAAAAATACAAGGCCTTAAAACGTTTTAAAAAATGTCAGATCAGTATTTGGTTGAATTGAATTCTTGCTTCTGGCAACTGTCCCCACTCCAGCAGGGATCGGTGCGAGCCCATCCGCGGCTCCGCCACGCTCCTGCCCTGCGGCGCTGGGGCTGCCTGCCCGGGGAGCTGCCCGGCGTGGCTACACCCCTGGTGCTGCCAGGAACAGCCTGTGCCGCCTCTGTCCCCCCGGCAGCTTGGGACGCGCAACCGCTCGGCTGAGAGAGCCGGGCTGTGGGGACTCCGCTTCTCATGCTCGGCGCGGTCCTTACCAGCGGGGTGGTGGCCTGGACATCCATGTAAAGCGGCCGAAAAGCGCCGCCGCCATCGCTGGCTCGCCCTGAGGAGAGGAGAGGAGGAAAGCTACTGTCAGGGGCCGGCGGGAGCGGCGGGAGCTTTCTCTGCCCAGGAAGACGCCCTGCTCGACCGCAGCCTTACCTGGTCCCGGTCCTTGTCCCGATTTTGGTCTTGGTCCCGGTGCCGGTGCCGGTCCCCCCGTCCNGCGGGGCGGCGGCCCGGGAGCAGCGGGAGCCGAGGCGCGGCTGAGGCGGAGCTCGCGGTGCGCCCCCGAGAGTTCTCGGGGCAAGGCACGGCCGCGGCCTGAGCCCCGGCGCTGAGTCGCCGTCCCGGCCTCGGTCTCCGTAAGGGGGGGGTTCGCTGCCCGCTCCTCCGCCGCCCGGGCCGGTGGCTCCCGGGGAGGACGGGCCGGCAGCGGAGGCTCGGGCAGAGGCCGCGTGCGCTGCTCACTGGGGACTGGAGGGCGCACAGAGTGAGGCCCCGAAACGGCTGCGGCGGCCGCAGCGGCACTCCAGGAGCTTGTTGAGGGGAAGCGAGGCCGCCGTTGCCTCTTTGTCCTTCCCTGACAGGCAAAGAAACAAGCCTGAGAGCCAGCACGGCCTCCAGCGCTGCACGGGCCGGCCTGCCAGCCCAGTGTGGTTAGAGAGGTCTGTTAGACAAAGCAGTAAATCCATGTGGGTGTTGTTCTTTCTCTTTTAGATGCCTGTGACGGTGGGCCCGTATGGGCAGTCGCAGCCCACCTGCTTTGACAGGATAAAGATGGGTTTCATGATGGGCTTTGCAGTGGGCATGGCTGCAGGAGCGCTGTTCGGCACATTTTCCTGCCTCAGGTATGCCAAGGAAATGGCTTCCACAGACAGGTGGTGAAGGGGCGATAGCCAGAGAGAAATGGTCCTGCTGTGGGGTTGGGAAGGGGTTGGCTCTGGTCCTGTGCCAGTCCCATAAGTGGGACTTTGTCAGTGACTCCAGCTACTGCAGTAAGCCCTGGCCTCCAGCAGGTGAGTCTGTTGCTGGTCAGTTGTCACCTCTGGGTCCTCCGTCTGCTGGGAGGGCACAGTTTCAGAGACCTTTTCTTGCCTCTTGAAAGGAGGTTCAGTGGGAAGCTGAGGCTGTGGAGGATCAGCTCCAGGAGGAACTGGATGAATTGTCTGTGCAAATGCATGTGCAGCCCTCTCCTGGCCCTAAAGCTTCCCGAGGTGCTCTGTAAGCTCGCAGTGTCTGCATCGTGGTCCCTCTGTGTGTCCCATGCCCTGCACAGATCTGACCCCGAGTCAGGAGTGTGGATGGAGCCGTGGCTGGCATTGTCACAGTCCCACTGTGCAGTGGAGAGGGGCAAGATTCCACCTTCTCCTGGGGCTCACCAGCATGCTGATGTGAAAGCCATGCTTGCTGCTATGTGTCTGTTCTGGCACTGGTGACTGGCTTTGCACATCATCTATGACAAAGAACACTGAAGTCTGCTCTTTCATACTTTGCAGAACTCTTGGTTTTTACCTGTGATTAAACATGGGCAATTATTTGGTAGTGAGGTGGAGGAGGAAAAGGCACAAATCCTAATCCAATGGTAGTTTGAAGCTTTCTAATCTCTCTCAGTTCCCAGAGGGTGTTTGTGAGCAGCATGATGCTGGCAGAAGATACAGGTCTAGGGCCTTTAGAAGAACCAGTGAGAGTGGTTCTATGGTACTTGAATGACACAGCTACGGTACTTCTGCTGTCCATATATCAGGGAAAAGCTCATGTTTTAAGAATGAAGTGCATGAAATTCCTTAGACCCTGAAGTCTCTGCAGTGCTTAAAAGCCAAATATTACAAGAGCTTGAGACGGAACAATTCCTTTTTAGTATGACCTCAGGTAACTTAAAACTGGAGAGCAGAAACACCTTTTGAACTTTATAGGCTTTTCAGATGTCCCATATAAAAGACACAGTCAGTAGTAAACAGAAAGTTAACTTTAAGTTGGTGGTATTAACAGACTGCCATTGCAGCTACAGAGGATGGCAGTGTAACAGCTCAGACAACTCTCTTTGTACTCTGGCAAGTGAAACACCTGGACAGCATTTTTTTTTTCCTGTATTAAGGGTATTTGGGAGACGAGGATGCAAAGATGTTCCTGCTCAAGGCTGTGGCAGGAAGGTTCCACTGCAGGAAAATATACATGGGGCATTGGTGAGGGCCACTCAAGAGCCCCTGCAGTAGCACAGGGCACTGCAGCCAATCTGTGGGGAGGCAGCAGATGTACAATTGCACAGATTTAGACTGAAAAAGTGCTCAGTTTGCAGCCATGAGCTGATTGTCTCAGATGTTTTCTGCTGCGTGTCTGTGACCGGTCAGGTTTCAGCTTTTATATAATCCCTGTGGTTTTCTTTATCTCAGGATTGGCATGAGAGGACGAGAGCTGATGGGTGGAGTTGGCAAAACGATGATGCAAAGCGGTGGGACGTTTGGGACATTCATGGCCATTGGTATGGGAATACGCTGCTAATCTGGAGTTTGGGATTTATCCCAGTGTCCACACCCAGCCATTCCTCCTCTGTATGATAATAAAATCTTTAGATACCTGGACGTGAGAGCTCTTACTGAAACAGCACAGTCCTACCCTCCATGCTCTGCTGACTGAGAGCTTGCTTTTTACAAAAATTTCCACTTTCCTCCCATCTCTTACTCCCCAAACATTTCCTGTTTTACAGATGTAAGTACACCACCCAAGTGTCTCCCTTTGGCACTTGGGCAGCTCACGTTCCCCATGTGGATGTGGAGCTGCTCTGTTCCTTCATGCATGCCTGAGTCTAGAAAAGTTAGATGGTGGGTAGTTAGACTAAGGATCAAATTTCTGTCCTCTTGCCAAAATAGGTAGGCTGAAGCTGGTCCCATTTCTGAGTTCCAGGTGTCATGGGGCAGATGTCCTCAACAGAGTAAGGGGACCCAGGATTCAGGCAAGTCCCTTAAGAGCTGTGCTCCCAGAAACAGAACCTTTTCCTAGTCTGGTTTTGTAGGTCTACAAGGTGGTCAGCACTGCCCCAGGAGAGCAGGGGGATCCCTCCTGCTTCTCATCAGCCCCACAAGCACTGCCTACAGCTGACCTAGGAAAGGGTTGTTAGTGGTGCAGTCTTCCATTGCTTGCCTTTTGAAACAAGGCCTCTCTGCTCCTCCTTTAGTTCTGTGTAAGGAAGACACATAAGCAGCAGGACTACCTTAACTGGCACCTGTACAGCCTTGACCTGGTACAAGTGCCTTTTCCCCAGTTTTTAAAGCAGAAACACAAATTCACCACTCAAAGCCTGTTCTCATGTCAAGCAAACCTAGAGAGCAGCTTTACTTCTTCAGCTGAGTTACTATTCCCAGGGTCCTGCTGTCTATTCCCAGCCTCTCCCCACATTTGCCTTTTACTTGCTCCCAGTTCCTTGATTAAGGACGGGCCCTTGCCCCACTGCAGCTCAAGCACAGCTACAGCCTCAGGGGCTGCAGAGCAGCTCCTCACAATACCACGGGAGCACCAGCAGCATTGCTGCCTGTCCCACCTTCACCTACCTCCGTGGAATGTTCTCTTTCCCTACTCTCCACCTTGGTCTCAGTGGTTATAAAGGCCAGGGAGAGGCGACAGGGGTAGAAAGGGCAAGGTACAGGAAACAGCTTCCCTCTAGAAACAAGACTGAAAGTCAGTGGAACTGACTCCTCCAGCCTCAGGACTCTCAGCCGTTCGTGAAGGATGGGCATGGTGGCGGGCAGAAGGGAGGCACCTCTGGTCTGAACTTTAAGCATGCCTCAGGAGGCTAAGAGTTGTGCCCAGGTCCTCAGCAACCACAGCCACACTGCATGGAAGGCTGGGAACAGCTCCTGCACGTACTCTCTGAGCACACAATACTCCTTGGTGTACCTGGATACAGTGCAGTGATATCCCAGACATTGGGCATTGCACCTCCAGGCCTAATCACACACTGCTTAAGTTGCATTGGGAGAGCAGAGAAATAAAGCTTCATCAAGGCCTTTTTAAGAGAATTTTATTTGAGTGGTTCTTACAAAGATTGTTGCAATATGAAAGTCTTCGATAGAAATATCAAGCTGTCTTGTCAAACACACTGAAGTAACCCAAAAATATATTTCAGAGCTCACAGAGCTTAAAAAGAGCAAAGATTATATGCAACCAGAACAAAACATGTTTCTGTATTTCCTACCCATTTTTAGACTTGGCTGAAATCCTTCAGCTCTGCCCCCCTAAGCACATGGAAGCTCATCCGGAAATGCAGATATGTTTTGTTTGGAAACTTAGACACACCTCACAGTATTTACAAAGAAACTTTTACAGATACAATAATCAAAAGTTACCATCAAGAAATAAAACCCTTCAATCTTCCTATTCTTACCAATTATTCAGCATAAAGCAAGCCGAGTAGCTGTCTGCAGTCAGCATTCAGTAGCTTTTTGGATTTTCCATTATACAAAACCACTAAATATGTCCCTTCATCCAGTCTCTCTCTGATACTACCCTTGAGCAGATCACCCACATTTAGTGAAATGTAAAATGTCTTTGCTGCATTAAAAGAAAGGCTCATGAAACATTAAAAATGTCATTACATCCCATCTGCCTTTTACAGAGTACTTGTTATCTATGAACTACTTCTCAGTTCCTACGGATCACCTTTGTCAATGTACAAGAATTACAAGGCAGAACAAGAAGTCAACAGCTTTGTATACAGTGGAAATGCTAGTTAGGGAGAATGAACACACTGCGTTTCTGCTTATTTCATTTTATTTTTAAAGATAGCAGGAAGTGTACACAAAATGACATTAAATCCTTTCCTTTAGTTTTATCTAAATAAAAGATAACTCAATCTTCCTCCAAAAAATACCTATGTACAAAACTGACTAAATTAATCTTCATCGTCGAACAGGAACCAGTAGTTGGGTTGCAGTCATAGAGTCTGGGAAAAGGCTGTGGTATGTTGGAAGAGGTACATACGCTGCTGTAATCATTTTACCTAATCATAGGAGGAAAGAAGAATGTAAGTCAGTGTTGGGTCAGTTCTGTAATGGATGACTAAATATAAGCATGCACTGGAACACTCACCTGCAAACCACCTCCCATGCAACGCACTGACAGCCGCGATGGCAGCGGCGATGGAGGGACACTTGACATATACATTGCCCTGCAAGACAGAGTAGTGCCGTCCATGAGGAGTCAGAGACACCTCCCCATCTGTTCCTCAGCCAGCCCTGGACCTGGCTGGGACAGAGACACACCTGTTCCACCAGGCACCCCCTGGCATCAATCAGTAAACAGAGAAAAAGCGCAAGAGAAGGGTACAGTGGTACTGACAGGCACTACCCCAGTGTGGCAGTTATTGCAGCATTCAGTTTTTCCAAACAGGGTTTTGCAAGACAGCCCAAACATGCACTTGACCTGCAATCACTGAGCTGATGGCTGATCTGCTCCTGAGAGCCTTTCCAATCACCATGTGAAAGAAGAGCAGAAGGGGTCTGGCTGCCTCCATGTCAGCCCAGCTGCCAAGGTCTATAAGCCACTAACCTCAACCACATATGCTTCACTCAACATGCAAGCTCACAGCCTGAATTCCCTAAGAACCAAGCATTCCCCATTCCCCCAGATGGGAAGGACAAGCAGCACTTCAAGGGAGACTGATAACCATAAAAATTTTCCTACGTAAACTTCAGCATGCCTGTCTTTACTTGAACAAGAACTGAGCAGGGCAGGAAGAGCCTGAGATGGTTCCCAAGGTGAAGGACAGACTGATCTTTGAACTTCACCAGAGACACCTGGAGTTTCCCATCTGCAGATCAAGCACTGTGCCTCCCTAATCCAGAGAACTGCAACAGTCACATCCGACAACTCAAGACACACAAATGCCTACAGTAATGTGTGGCATTTTTCTGGCTGCCTGGTTACAAACAGACCATCAGTAATACCCAAGCAGATCAATTCTAGCTGAAACAGTTTTTTCAGGCAAACAGTATAGTAGGAAACAGACTCCAGCCTTCCTTTAGCAGCTTTAATTGGCCTGTATTAACTTGTCCCATGGCAATCTAACTCATTCCTGTCTCATGGGGTGAACCTGAGCTTAGGGGCTGGTGATTAAGGCACTGAGCAACCAGTTAACAGCTCTGCTCTCAGCCTCCCCCTGCAAAGGCACCCAAGCTGCTTAAATGCCCAAATGAGGTGCACCAATACATAGCTGTAGTTTTCCTTAACACCCAGCAGCACAGACAGGTGCAGTACATGAGCCATGGCACTCAGCTGGGACTGCAACTGTTACATCTGCAACAAATCACACCCTCATAAGCCAACCCCTAACAGCCCTCAGCAAGGAAGTCTATCTGGGACAGAGCCCTGAAGGTGCCCAGAATCTAAGCCTGGAAAATACAATGGTACAATGGAAACTGTATCAGTGTGAGTATTTTACATCTGGGTCACTGCTGTGCTATTATGACAAAACAGATTTCATTTTTTTATGAAACATTAACTCATTACACAGTAGCTTGTAGTTTCTTCTTTTAAATCCACCTGCTAATGTGGAACAGAATTTTGCAGCTCCATGTGCTCAGAACCTATGTGAGGTATCTTCAGGGCTGGTGTGGTTTTAGGGATTTGTGCAGTGATTTTTTCATGTTTGGTTGTTCTGGGGGTTTTCTGGATGTGGGAAATGTTCTGGGTTGCTGGTTGTTTTCCTTCCTTTTCCCTAAATAACAAACACATTGTGGTCAAGGTTTCTGCCTCTCATCAGTCCAACAGTCCAAGATGAGAAATGTGATCTTGAAGATCACAAGATGCCAGGGTAAGGCAGCACGTTGTTTTATGTGCTGGACTGCAGCTCCTATCTAACCTCTTCATAACCCACAAAAAAGGGTTTCAGGTGACATCGGGGCAACTACAAAGGACAGCAATGGTTGGTGAATGTCAAATGCATCACCAGGGCAGAACAATCCCACCTAAGCACACAAGCAGGAACAGGAGTTTCAGCCTTGTACCACAGCATGGAATACAAGAGGACACTTTTAAGGTCTGATGGGTAGAAATTAACCTAACTGCAAAACCATCTGAAAACTGAACTTCTGTTTGGGCTGTGAATTTTTTTAAAAAAGGTTCAAAATAGTTAATCTATTTACAGACCTTCCAGAGTTTATACATTCTAAGAGCTGAAATACAGAGAAGAGGTAGTAATCAGTCCAGGGATTATACAAACAGGGTAAAGTCAGAAGAAAAATATATTCATCTGTTTAAGATGCAAGTATGAATCTGAAATCCAGTCAGCAGCAGCAGTCTTTCTCTTCCCTGTTCTAACTCCAGGCCCTCAGAATGCCCACTGCAAGGCTTTAACATCATGAGTTGACCACAACTGTTCCTGAGCACAGGATGAGGCACACATTTACCTGCACACTGTCATCCTCTTGAAGCAAGGGCCCTTTCTGCTGAAGTCTGTCCTCCAGAAAGAGGAAACTAAAGTCCCTGACTTGTGGGAAAGGCCGAATTTAAGGAAAATGCCAAATGCCTGAACTGGTCACTGCTCTTCTACAGGAACTTCAGCTGGGTAAACCTGCAAGAGCAGCACCAGAAAGGTGCTTATACCTGCATCCAAGTTACACACAATGATTCACAACAGGAGGGAAACACCTACATTCTGCACTAGGAAATTTAGATTCAGTTTAGGAAAAAAACCGTGTTTGTAATGCTCCCCCTAGACAGAAGAGAGCAACAAAACTCCTAGCAACTGCTCAGTGTGCATCCCTTGGAAGCAGGCATACCTGAGCTGAGTTTTTGTCAACGTAGATGTGGATAACTCCTCCATGTTTGTTACATTCCTCAATCACATCATCTTTAATTTCTGTGTCCCAGCCAGCTTCTTCTTCACTGTATGGGGGAAGGAAAAACAGGACAGAGGTATCACTCAGACAACATTCACCTCCAAAACCCATTCAACACACTCCTGCAACATTCTGATTTCTTACACATGAAAGTCATTGACAAATGCCAAACAGACAATGACACATCACTTACGTTTGAGGATTAAACATGTTGGAAAGCTGGAAGCACTGTGTTGCAACTGGTTGTACAGAAGCAGCTGCAGCCAGAACTGTTGTAACAGAAAAAAAACCCTGTTAGCATATCTAAGAAACCACTAGGCATGGCTCCAATTTATTCAGCATAATAGAAACAGCTCTGGCTAAACAGAAGTGGAAGGCAGGAAAGCAAAACTCAGAACCAGACACTACTGATAATAGATACATTTAAACTGATCAATAAAAAACCCAGCACATTATGAATCACAGTTGAAGCTGAAAAGTGAAAATATAATCGTGTACATTGATATTGGCAGATTTTCCATTTACACATTAAAAGGCATGCATCTTCATTTGCATCTAAAATGTCTGCCTGACTTGTATGTCAGCAGCACCTTTAATGTGTTGTCCCTCATGGAAGCCCAGCAGCAGCTCAGCTGGGCACCCCTGCTGACTGCACAGCAAAGGACAATTTGGGGGAATTCTTAAAACCTGTTTAAGCATGTTGAATTATGTTTCAAAAGTGCACCTGCAGTGTCATTCCTTGAAAATGCAGACTGTACAAAACATCTGACAACTGAAATTGCTCTTTCTCTATAACTATGAAATTATTACTTGTCATTTATTGCTGCTCATAATCCCAGTACATTGTATTAAACAAAGTCTCACAGGCTGCCCTTCCATAGGCTTCAGGCTTCTGTCAATGGACCTAAATTAACAGCCCCCTGCCCTATATATTTCACACATTAAGGGTTGTGCAGTCAGATAACAAGTGACTCAGAGACAGTAAACCCAAACCCGATTCTCAAATGACCCCTTCTAAGAAAGGAAGAACACTCCTACCCAACCAGAAATACTGGCCCACACATTTTCTTGGACTAACACAGGGCTGGGGAATGTTACCAACACTGGAGAAAATGCTACAAAGAATTTTCAGTCAAAACTCAGTCACAGCACGATTTCCCCCAGACACTCAGCTAACAGGATACAATTTCTCAGGTATGGGCAAGCTCTATACCAGAAGCATTTCCCCTACAGACACTTGAAATAAAACCTACTAATTACAAGTTATATCAAATGCTAGTTTACCTTCATTCTGCTGAGACAGTCTTGTTTGTAAATCTGAAGAAAAATACAGAGAAGTTAATTGGTATGCTTGCATCATTGTATCATCACCTGCCAGCCAAGTCGTTCAGCTTGCACTTCTGTGGTTAAGAGCTTATTCCAGTATCTCAACCCAGTTTCACTGTTCCTCTCTATTTGTGAGTAGTTTCACTAATTTCAGCTTCTCTACTGGAATAGTCTGTATTTGATGGATTCCATGATCACAAAGCATTTTAAAGAGAAATAATACCTTAAAAGGACAGTCATGACCATGTCCTTTAATTCAATGTGTCACTCCCAACTTCCTTTTGCTGTGACTGAGCTCTTTACAAGACGTTTTATTCCATGAGAAAATAATTACAGCAATTCTAACATGCATTAGAGGTTTGACATCATTACTACCAGAAAGCAGTTAAGCACACAGCTATCCAAACCTGACATTCTTAAAGCAGTTACCAAGTTTAATTTCAAGTAGAATAAGGCAATATTTCATCTGCTATCCTTTCATATAGATGGCATAATGATACAAATAACTTTGGTATTTTTCAAATTCAACATGTTTTCAAATGTTCAGAACATGTAGTTTTCCTAAAAAACATTATTTACTTGTTTAACAACATACACTTGTCCCAATTCAAAGTGAAGAGAGCAAACAAATGTAGACTTGCTAGCCATTTCCAAGTAAATGACTTCAATACTTGACATCTTTGAACTAACAGAAGACTTCAGAATTCAAGCACTGGAAGCATAAGCCCTTTCAATCATGGTTCCATTTAAGAGACACTAGATGTGAGAAGACTGAAGCAAACCATCACCTTAATTGACTCAGAGAGTAGCAAAGTGATGAGCACCAAGTAAGCTTCCAAGCTTACCCGGAAATACCTGATGGCACCAGGTATCAATATGCTTTTTCCTTTTCTAATAAAACCTCCTCCACAACACTGAGGAATGAACAGGAATAAATGTTTTTTTTCTCTAGATTTTCCTCAAGTGCCTTTCCAAGTGCCTTGCAAAGAAGAACACCAACTGGGAACCATGCTGAAAAGCAAGAGCCGGAAAGAGCAAGATCTGAAGGGCCAGTTGTAGTGAGAGCTGGCTTGTTTTCCATCCAGATCTGAACACAGAAAGTCCTCACCTCGACAGAATGAGAAATATCACCACAGCAAAGGCTGCCTTAGCCTGCATTCTCTGCAGAAACTGCATGGTTTTGGCGAAATCTGTAACTAATTACTTAATACTCAGATCCTTCTGAAAACAAAGGCTTTTTAAAAAATCCACAAATATCTGAACTCTCTCAATTTAGATGAGGACAGGCACTTCTGCTGCTGCAGTTCCAATCCATCATGTCCAGCTGAACTTGTCTACATGGGTCAGCCTGGGGCTCTACAGCCAAATGCTCCGGAATTCCTGCATCGAACGCAGTAAACCTGCACATATCATCAATACAAATTCTGTCCAAGGCCAAGTAAGATCTGTTCTAAACACAGCAAAGTCAGCTACCACCGTCATGTGCAACAGTTTTGTAAGTTAATTATCTACCACCTTTGAAACATAATCCGCTGCTCACCAGATCTTTTATCAACTAAGTGGATTCTCTTGTTGTTAATGACTGAGGAATGGTCCTTTCACTTCTAGAATCAGTCAGAACTAAGAAATTCATTGTCACTCTTTACTGTCAACTTGTGTTTCCCTACATGCAGTTTTAAATAGTATACAGAAACTAAAGTTAAAACATCTGTCAAATTCAGATCAAAGTAACTTTTTCAGTATGTTCTTACACATCACCTGTAAGAGCAGCAACTTTAGCATGATGGGAGCACATGCTTAGTGTATGCAGATAGCAGAAATAGAGACATTTATCAAAGCATTTTGTGTCTTAAAATAAAAGGTTTATTTTGAAATCCAGATGACTTGAAGTAGACCAAAGCCTGCTAAGTATTGCCCAGTGTCCTGAGATTACTTAGATGAGAACAGACCAAATTGAGGTCCAGGACAATAATACCTATCCTTTCCGCTTTTGCAGAACACCATCTTAATTTTTTCCAAAAACAGATAGCTTCTTCTACAAGTAAGGAATGCTTTGTCCCACAAAGCTTTAGAAGAATGTTCTACAGGCTGATTATTTTAAATTTCCTATGTTCAGACAGAGAACAGGAAGTATACAGCTACAACTGTTCAGCTTCAAACTTTTTTCCTGCTGGAATTTTCTCCGTAAGAAAAGCAGCCAAATTCTCAGGTGTCCTATAAAACTAATTCTTTACCTTCCCTGTTTTAGTTTGACTGACTCCCTCTTGAACATGGATTATCAGAAGTGTTTGTGGATGTATACATTTACACCTCAAAAGCTCAGACGTGCTTTTGTCTAAAACACAGCTGATATTTTAACAATGCATCATGCTGTTAGGTCATGTTCTGGCACTGATAAACCGAAGTATTTAGGTATTTTCTTCCTCCTTGGCCATTCTTCCACTGCTAAGCTCCCAGACTATGTGACTGGAATTTGAGTCAACCCTGAAGAAGTGAACAATATACAACACCCCAAGAATTTATCAACAGCACCTATGCGTTTATTCACCTCATTCCTACTGCTGACCATTTTCATTCATGTAATTATTATACAAGACCAGTCCAACAACTGAACTTTGGCTTTAACAACAGCATCCAACTTTCCCAGCTTTCACCTGTAAAAAAAAAAAAAAATTCCTTTCTCTGAGCCAGCTTCTTGACACACCTTGTACTTCCTATATTACCCACTTCTCCTGTTTAGTAACATCCAAATGAAAGGAGTCCAAAGATCAGCAAGAAGAGTTCTACTACTGCTCATCCCCCACCAAGGAAAGGCAGTTTTATCAAAGACTGTTGGTCTTTAAATGCAGTTTCTGACAGTATGGCATACTTTCATAATATTCTCCAGTTTACCCTTCTTTAGTACAACTTCTGAAGGAGCAGAGTCCAGTCAGTAACGGGACCAGAATCTGGCCAGACCACATCCTTCTTCCTTCAAGTGTATGTAATTTAGAGTTACATGTTTCAGCTATATACCATATCATGGACTTAAAATGTTTATTGACAATACCAAAGATGAGACTTCATGTTTCAGACACGTACGTACTCACTCATTTAATGGGAATTTTACTCCTCTGAACTGTTTACATTAGCCTCTTACTTTCAGCTTCGTTTCTACCTTGGGAATAAGGTTTTTTTTCCAGTACATATTCCTACCTTACCTTCTTCAAATTCCAAACTTTATGACCAGTATGTCCCCACTACAAACTGAGGCAATGAAATACACAGAAACATCTTGGGAGTAGTTTTTCCATCCACCTGAGTTCCACTTCCTTTTTTTCTTTTTCTTCAAGAGTTGGTAAACCTTCATCTATTGCATTCATGACTTTTACAATGTCTAACTCCATCTGACTGTTGGTAGGCAATTATGAATTATCTTTTTATCTGTTTGCCAAACTAAAAATATTGTTTTATTATCAGTCCTTTTCCCTGTGGTCAGGGTACCACAGGGGCTGTGTGGTCATTCCTGATTTCTTTTGAAGTAGCTGATCGCCCAGATCACCTGAGCCCACACTAACAGGACTTTTTCTTCTTTCTGTACAATACAGATCCAACACAGCATCAGCAATGTGAAACAGAACAAACTTTCCACATCCTGCCTGTTCAAACACCCAAGTTGCTCAGAGCAGATGACTTAATTGCCTTGTTTCTTCAGCCATTAGTTAGACCTATTTGTGTACCCTTCCACTTAAATGTGAGCAACTCACGATCCCTCAAGTCAATGGTCATTTCTATTCTCATCCATAACATCTTCATTACTTACCAAATTGAGTTTAAAATAGCATCCCCTCTTCATGAGTCAGTGAGTGTTTGATGAAGAAATTTGTCGGATATCACATCCAGGAATATCTGGGCCCCACCATTATTACTAGCAATTCTTCTCCAATCTGTATCGGGGAAGTTAAAGTCTCCCACAATGACATAATTCCTGGAAGTAATTTTCTCTAACAAGAGTAAAGAGATCTTTAATCCATAACCAAATCTCACTTTGGGGATAGCTCATGACTGTACGGCAGCTAAAAGCTTTATCTTTTTCCAAAGTTAAGTTGCACATGTCTGCATTATTCCTTTTGTACAATACAAGTGGAATGAACAATGCCACCCCTACCACCTGTATTTCTACAGCTGGTACACATGCATGTTCTTCAAACAGCCTCATCATTTATTTCTCTGCAGCCATGTTTTCTCATGCTGATTCCATGCTACCTGAACCATTTAGCTGTGTCAGACATTTTTGGCCATGTTCTTCATTCAGTGAATTTGGATTTTTTTTGATCTTGTTTGTTTCAAATGGAAGGCACAAAAACGACTGGTGATTTTTTAAAACACTACTTTCATTTCTAATTGCCTATACAAGACTGCCACATCACTTTATAACCTGCATCTAACTTCAGTGATGGTTACCTTTCCTTCTCTTTTGGGATTAGATACACTTTTTCCTCACCACTGCACATTTTTCATCCTTCTCAAACAGACAACCAACATTTTTCTGTCACTGGCCAGTTCCTTTTCCTTCAAAGGGCACATCTCTAGAAGAACTCTATTATTTTCTTTTAGCAACTGTCTACTTCTAATGTATGCTCTTTGTAAGACTGCACCTGACCTTCAGTAACATGATTCAGGCCTATCTTATTAAGTCTGAATCACTTTCATCACAAACTCTGCTGGAAGGGAAACAACAATGTCACCTTTTCTTTGCTACTTTACTGACACTCCCCACGTTCCAGCATTTGGTTATTTGTGACATTCAGGTCTTTTCTACTGCTATGAGAGTTCCTAGCATTAATCAAAAGTAACAAACAAGTAACCTTCAGGGAGGTTACTCACTGCTCTAGTTCTGAAGACCCCATGAATAGTTTGTTTTTCAGGCCAGCTATGAACTAAGCAGCAGCGATCACATTCCTCAGCCTCATTCCAGCATACCCACCTGCAGAACACACATACAACTACAGCCAAATCCAAGCAACACACATATCCCCTGACATAAAATGTCTATCCTCACCAGGATATCTGCTGTAAAAATACTGCTACCATCTTTGTGATATGTCCCTATAAAGTCCTAATAACCTTCCTGCCCCTTGTACAGCTCTGTTTTTTCTAAAGGGGCCAATTCCCTTTGAATTCTGAGCCTGCCATTTTTAACAGTCAACACTTATACTGTAGTAGAAGATATAAATCCTCACTAGCACAGAGAATAGTAAAGAGATAAAGGTTTGGGATGAAAAACAATAGATTTGCAAAAATATGTAAAGTGAATCACACCCATCCAAATTGTGATATACTGTCACTAGTTATTTGCTTATAGATTTGCAGAGTTTTACAGTTTGTAAAACATGCTGCAATACCTGTGTTCTCATTTTAAAAATAAAAAATATAGTTAAATACCTTGTCTCAAACTTATAAAGTAATTTTTTAAACTATATGTCATCATTTCTTACCTGTCACAGCTCCAAAGGCCAAAGATCCGCTCATCTGCAGAGCCTGCTGTGCAGCTGGAGGAATCTGCAAACCAGTACCTGGAACAGAACACAGAGAGGCCTTGGAGCAAGTCCTTGCATCACTCAGTTAGGGATGCAGTAACAGAAGTATCAGAAATCCTCTTGTTGTCAAAAGATAAAAAAATACCATGCATTTAAAAGTTTCATACATTTATCCTAACACTTCTGTGGAGTGTTTTAATTCAAATTCTGTAAACTTCTTCACACACTTGTCATTCAACATTGCACATACCTTCTGCAAGTCTTGCCATCAGCTGAAGGCGACCAGTTGTTCCCAAGTCAATTCCAGTCCGTTCCAACTCATCACTGTCCAAAAATGAGCTAGCACTGGAAGCATCAGTACGCTCAGTTACATGTCCAACTTTCATTGGCCTCCCAGCCAGCTCAAATCCATTGAGTTGTTCCAGGGCCTTTTTGGCACACTCAGAGTCAGAGAACTGTAGATGGAAAAAACACAAATTCAGTAATACTGCTTAGAGGATTTAGCAATACTTTACTGTATGTAATATCCACAATTATGCAAATAGGAGAAACTCTTTAAGATAATAGCAACAAGCTAACGTAAATGTGCTCGGTAGTTTTCACTTAAACCAAACACACACATTATGCTATTTACTTTCTCATAGTTAGGTACTACATATTTAAACATATTGTTTTAGTTACAGCATCTAGATACTGCAATCAACAGAAGTCATGGCTGTGGTTCTCTCTTAAGAGTGACATTCCCTTTGCAACCTTACAACTGCCATGGTATTTATATACTGGTTATTCCTATCAGATGTCCTGCCTTATGTTGCGAAACATCAAAATAAACATACAAGCATTTTATCAGTGTTAAAACCGTCAAGTATGAACTATATAATAAGTTTGGTTTCATTTGTGTCCATGTGCCAGAGGTCCCAGCCGAGACTTTTTTCCCCATGACAAATTGCCAGGTCAGTCAAGAAACTCAAGTTCACAAAATTGTGTACCTGAGGGTAAAGAGGAAAGACGTTTTCAACTGAAAGTTTCAGCCTCTAAAATTTTATTTCCCCTAAAAAGCTCAAATTCAAGTATTTTCAGCTATAGAAAACACCAGTCTTTACTAGTGTCTTTGCCTGCAAAAGGTAGTGTTTGCTTTTGCAGGCACTGACTACAAAGGAAACTACTCTCATCTAAACATTCATTGCTCACTCACAGAGACAACTGTCAGAAACAAAGAAAAAGGCCAGTGCTGCATCCTGCAACATGACACTTCTAAAATGAGATATGTATAGATATAATGTAGCAAATTAGTAGCTACTATGTATATAGAACATATTTAATTATATTGCATTTATATTTCAATCGCTACTATATAACCACACAAATACACACAGGAAGGTTTATAGATAGAGATACTCCCCTTCATGGGAAGGTTACACTCAGAAATTGTCTAACAAACCCAGCAATTCCAGTCATACCGTAATGAATCCATATCCTTTTGAGCGTCCAGTTTCACTGTCCATCATGAGCTGAATACTTTCAATCTGAAGGTAAGAATAAAGCTATTTATTATCAGACATTTTGGAATAAACCCCAAGATACCAGAACACAACATGAAAACAGCCCTGTCAAATATACATAAATGAATGTGAAGCTACTATTTTTATTTTTTAAAAATCAGTTTCTCATTCCTTCCTAATTTCAAAATTAGTATACAGACAGCTAAACAGGTACATGGATAATAAGACAGAAGCAGGTAAACATAAGGGTTTTGAGCTCAGCTACAGCTAGAGGCTTGGTCCTGATGCAGAATTCTAGCAGAATGAGCAAAAACATGATTATCTGGTAACTGAAACACACTGATCATTGCCACTTCATATGCTAAGAAACTCTGTTTTACAAGCCATGAAAAGCAGTTTGCATGACTGACCAAGGTCTTTAAGAAAAAGCTGTATATTTTAATAACTATTGGTATATGGGAACTCCTAGAAGTTTACAGTTATTGAATTTAAAATACATCGCTGAGTTACCCATTAACCATAAAGCAGCATTGGGAAGGACTGGAGTATACAGAATAAGAAGGAAAGATCTTCACAGGTCTCCATGTAAGCCACCTAAACTACCTTAATCCTACTGGCCAGACCTTGATGGGGGGAAAAAAAAAACAACAACAAACCACCAGAATAGCAGCCATGTGGATTAATATTTAATCAACTGTAGCCATTTTCTAAGGTTTTGCTCAAGATATTTAAAGGGATATGCATACTGAGTCTGAATAAAGTATGTGAAAAGCATTGCTACTATATGAATGAGGTGAAGTTTATACCCAAAGACTGTATGCAAAACCTCAAACATTAACAGACTTCTTTTCACCCATTAAGAAGCACAGTGAATATCTAACTTTTCCCCTATCTAAATGATATATACCACCCTACCATAGCACAGCAGGGCTAACATGTATTGTAAGTCCACAGGGATCTGCTCACTTCCATAATTCTATGTAAACTTATTACCATGCTGCATCCTGCTGCCCAATGCTCAGGAGTGAGAATGGGCCCAAGTCAGAGCTATACAGGACACACTGCTAGTTCACAGTCTTAACATGAGCTAAAGCTAGAGCAAAAAGTCATCAGGAAGAGGTGATAGATAGATAGTACTGCTCTCAGAGACCTTAGCCCCAGTTCTGTGTTTTGTGCTTTAACCCATGAAATGGGGCTCCCATTCACGATCATGGAAGGGAAAGATACTACAAGTTGCTGGAGCAGGATACAACACAGAGAATTTGTTTGGTTTTGGGGTGTCCCCCCATTCCTTAATTTCAGATACTCACTGAATTCTGAGCTTTCTAAGACCTGCCATTCAAATTCACTGGACATCATCATAAATCCAAGTTCTCATCTGCTCTCACACACTACCCACATACCTAAGACCTATGGATGCACGGGCACAGCAGTGCAAGAAAGCAACAAGCGTTTTGTGAGTATGAAGCTGAATTATTTCCAGAAGCTGCCAGTGCCCTACAACTAAGGTAGGTTTTTCAAATTAACTATTCTAACACAACATGCCAAACTGAAGTTTACCCTGCCAAATGGCTCGAAGATTCCTCGAAGCATATCTTCAGTTATGTTGAAGTGTAATGATCCCACATAGAGTCTCATAGGACCAGCACTGCCCTTCTGCAGATTATTTGCCATTGCTGCTGCTCTGTTTTTCTCTGCCTAAGGAGAAAATAAAAATTCACCTTATTTAAGAAATTAATAAAAATCTCTAACCTAAGAAGTATATATCTAATAGATCTAAACTAGAAGATTCACCAATCATACAAAGCTGTTGCATGATCTGCAGTCTATTCATCAGACTTGAACCTAAGAGCTACAAAACCCAAGACCATGACCAAGTACAGACACAAGCAATTCCAAAAGCCTTCAAATTGAGCAACTTCAAGCAGAATTCTGACTTCTACCTAGTAAATTAATTTGGAAAGCATATGCAATATAACCTTCAATTCTGTAACACTATTAACAATTTCTTTACTACTATTTGCTTAAGATCTGTATTTTCCTAATGCCTTTATATAACTTTGAACCACGTTAATTGGCCTGTTATCCATGGGAAATAAAAGTCCATTTATAACTAGTGCAAATAATCATCCTTGTTAAGGTTTTCCAAACATTCAATGGTAACCAAATTTTCAAACATTAAGTTTCTCATCAAGATACAAGAGGCATAACGGCATGAATAAAAAAGTGGTTTACAATTCCTTACCTGTGATGCCTGTACTATGATAGGTACACCCAGGACTCTCTGTCCAGTCAGTCCTATTGCCAGGGGCACTGAACTAACATCAACAAATTCAACATAAGCAATTCCCTTTGAACGTCTGGAATTTCTATCTGAAATCATTCGCACATCACGAACCTGAAATGCAAGAACAGAGATGGAAATGCTTTTAGACATCAAGGGAAAACCCCAATACAGCCTATTTCTCAGACAGGTATTAATACTGAGAATTATTTGCCAAGCCAACAGCTTTAATTATGCTGAAAATCTACAGCAGCATACACCTTTTTTTAACAAACATATCCCAGAGGCAACCTAGCATTAAGCTGCTGTTTAAAGTCAAATATAGTATGTGACAGAACTTGCAGCCTTATACTGGAAGCTTACAGCTGATAGAACAAATGAAGTTTTTCCAACTGAGAAGCTATGTGAATTTTTAAATTACACTATAACTGACAAACCTATCTGAAAAAAGACAGAAAATATGAAAAATGAAGTTGAGTCAGAACTGCATCAACATGTTTTGCCTCACATCACATGAACAATGAAATACTGAGAAACCACATTTTCGTGTTCAAAGCCTTTAAAGTTAGTTCATCAGCAATCCCCCTTTGCACAGGATGCTCCAGAAAGCTACACGCTTACAATTCTGAAAAAATACTGATCCTGGACTCAAGTGGTACTAGGACAGCTTGAGGCAGTATTGAGAATCACTTTAACTTCCCTATCAATTACCTTCCCTACTGTAGAGAAAAATTCTTCCAGGTCTCTTGGTCGAATTCTTGCAGCCAACTGCATACAGAACACTGTTCGAGCATCCCTCTCTTCAGGGGTAAGATTATCAATAGGTTCTCTGGAAAGAGTAAAGTTCAGTTAAAAAATAAACTGAAATAAAGTAAGTCATCTCTGGACCACACATGAAACACTAAATAATCAGTACTTCATAGTCTGATGGGAAAAAAATATGCCTGCTGTATTAAAAAAGGCAGAGTGAAGAACTGAATACCAAATACTAACAAGGTAAGTTATAAGATGACTGAATATCCTATTTCAACTGTGAGCATCAAACATGACTGAAAAATTCTATTTTATGTACAGAAGCCCAAACTAAAGAGAGCTGCCATTCTGCTAATGTCCAGAACTGGTACAAGGCAGCACCATGGAGCTTGCACGTCCTTTTCATCAAAAAGATGAAAGGACAGCAACACAAAGGCAAACAGGTGAACTACCAGAGATTGGCTGTCCAAATTGTCATACAAGCAGTGTGAGCCAGGTTTTGCCAACTCCCATCTTGCATTTACTCAGTCACTTTAGAGTCACTACAGCCACCAGATAAAACTATACTGACATCCATGTAAATAGAACTCCCAGTCCTCATTTCACAACAAGTTTCAGCTTGTTAACCCACAAAGAAGTATGAGTAGTGAAATACTTTGATCCTTGACACATTAAGAACTAGAATAATTTTATTTCAATACTGAGCTATTTGCTGAAATTAGACACACCACTTAACATAATAAAGCTTCAAATCTAAACACATCTGACTTGTACTCAAGCACAAGTTACACAAGAAGTAGCATGGCTGATCTTGGATCGAGTTTCCAGCCATGTAGCATGTATTTTTTAACAAAATAATTACATAGGTATTAATCACTGAGAAAACACAATAAAAATTTAAACTGAATTATCTCAGTAAAAGTTTGCCAGTCATTGAAAAACAAAATGAGATTGGTTAAATTTAACTGCATTAATGTAAGAGAATAATCTCATTAGCAGCTATCTAAATCCTATTTCCCTAAATGAGAAGCCTAAGAATGGATAAGGAGCTCCTGGATTGCAGAGGCATATAGCCTCTCCACAAATAACAAGAATAAATACTGAACAGCAAAAAGAAGCATTTGTACTTTTCCATTCCATAGTCTAGATTATTAAGTACCATTTAGCAGAAAAGCTCATTTAAATCATAATTAATGGGGAAAAGAAGATTGAGAATACAGAAACACACACACACAAAAAAAAGCAAGACTTGTCTTGCACACTGACATTATTTACAACCTTTTATGACGTGGGGAGAAAGCAACATATTATCAATGCTCTTCTCTCACTGGCTTTCTGAATGAATTCCAGCATCACTTATAAGCTGGAGGGCAAGTAGTCATGCACTATTTCAGTATCACTTTTCCAACTCCAACTGGACAAAAACAAACCCAAACACACATAAAGAGTCATACCTAACAGGGCTTTTGTCTTTTCTGAAAGGACTTTTGCTTCTGGAGCGACGTCTGCTAAAAAGAAAGATCAACATGATTACAAGAAAAGCTTCAAACAGACCACCCCTGATTCTAAACAAAACCTATTAATGATATAATGAAAAACAGAGAAAAGTCAAAAACCTTAATTTGATGCTGTGAGGCAGACCAATCTTCCCTCTGATGGCACTGTTGAACTTTGGACCAGAACTATGGCAGAAGAAAAGACAAGACACCTGAGTACTTGAATTCAAGATTTCCTGTCTGTACTCACATTACACTGCAACTGCTCACCCACCCTTGCATTTGAACTTGTCAGCATTTCCACTTGCAGCACCCACAGCATAGGTAAGATTATGAACAGGTTATCAATACATGCAGCACTCCAGACCATAAGACACAGAATATGATCCTCTTTCACTTTCACCTACATCACAAAATTCCAGAACATGCAGGACTCTTTATAAGCCAGTCAGTCATGGCACATTTTCATGTGCAAACTATTCTGAGCTACAGTTGATGTTGTAACCATTTTCACCTTTTTGTCCACATGCAAGTTCTACATACTGATGACTGCAAAGCAGAACATTCATGGCCTGGAACTCAGCCTCAGAGCTGTATGCCAAGTGGTGCTGGTAGGATTACTTGCTTGAGCTTAACACTTTAAAATCAAAAGTTCCATGAAATTTAAGGTACAAGAGCAAACCAAAGTAACTCCCTGCAGACACCAGCAAGGTTCACTAATGTTGTTTCAGCTCTCACCACTGAAGTGCTACAAATATGTAAATGAAGCTTCCTTAAAGTTCCTAATGGCCATCAAACCACAGAAGCAGTGAACCCAGCAGTCAGCTATATATAGATATGTAACCACAAAAGGAACTCAATCTCTTGACTGATTCTAATTTAATTCTCCAGGCGTCAGAGTCTGTTAGAACAAACTAATCTGCCCTTTGTTCCCACATTAAGGACAGTCCTCTCGCTAGTTCAGGGAGTACAACAGGAACACACTGTGACATGAGGAGTAGGATTCATCCTATCGTATTTTCTCTGAATTTGATCTGCAGGTAGAGTTGTTCAAAAGGCAAAGAACAGCTCCTGTTAACATTCTTCCTGTATCTCCACCAAGCACAGAGGCACCACTGCACAGACTGAATGCTGTGCCCTGGGCTTTGGCTTTCCATCTGTACACAATTGATTCTTTCTGTTGTGGCTACAAATTGATGTGAAACACCCTGAAAGACACGGTAGGCTGAAGACATTAAGTAGGCTTTCACTAAATCCATTTGGCCACGTAATTTGTCTGAAAAATGTCTTCTTGCTCCACAGTGGAGCAGTAATGCTTATAGTTAAACTCAGCATTCACCACAAGGAGGGGGATGCCCAATTTTTAAACATGTCATGACACAGGTGAAGTAGTGGGCCAAGATCCAAAACCATGCCGGCCAGGTTAAAGCAAGGGAAATATGGCCCTGTACAACACTGGAAAAAAAATTAAAAAGACCATTTAGAAACTACTTATTAGGAGAAGATAACTACTTATTAAGAGAAAATAAGACAAAACACAGGCACATATTGAGATAAGATCACTATTGATCAAAACCAGACTTTTTTTTGCCTAGGATAAATTACTCCATTTCCTGCTCAAGTCCAGACAAATTATTGCTAGGAATGTCCATTCAAGGTCTTCAGTATCTATGGCACAAGTACCAAAAGCTGCATCTGTAAATACTGTTACTAATTCCAGAGGCTACCTTCTTATCAGACATGGGATTACCTTTTACCTTCACATCTGATGTTAAACATGGTGCTCTCCATTTCAATTCAAATGCAGCCAGACAAACCAATTACAGTGACTCCAGAATACTAACATGCAGACCAGCTAAACAATAATAAATAAATAAAACCACGAGTTTTCAAGGAAATGGTGAAAGAAATAGTCTAAGTATTGTCTAAACCTAATGAAAAACAAAACCAAAACACAAACAACTGAGAAGTAGCAGTTTTCCAATACCTGCAGCTGTGGAGGAAGGAGGGGGAGAGGGAGAGGTGGTGCAGGCAGCAGTAGAGAAAAGAGGAAAAAAAGGGCAGGGAAAACCCACAACCCACCACAACTACAAAAATCTCAATTTTCACTCTTGACTAGTACTATCTTATTTACAGAACTCCATGAGAGCAACATTAAGAATCCCCAGACAACTGGAACAGACCAAGCAGAAAACTGCCTGGGGCAAAGTTGAGAGTCCAAGTTACCTTCTCAAAATCCCTTTTTAACAGTACTCTCCCTGTGTTTTTCTAAGTAGACTAGCATGTAAAGCTGTAAATCTCAGGTAAAGTTTCTTCTTGGCTTCTACTGCCTCTACAATTGTTGCCCAATTCCTGCTAACCTGTATGGAAGCACCATGTTACAAGCCATTAATCTCTATGTCTAAGAGTCACCTTCTTTGTAAGCCAAAGTCCTGTGTGCAGACAAAGCACACACTTTCACAAAACCTCCATGATGCCACATGGCCCAACAACAGTAAGGTCAGAAGACAGCCAGCAAATTATCAGCTTTTACCTGCTCATTCATACTCAAAACTCCGACAAAACAAGGTCGGACAAAGCAAATTTTTGCTAACAAAGTCCAGGAGAATCACAATGAACTTTCAGTTGTCATGTAATAAACCTGTTTTCATAACAGCTTTCTCTAAATTCTTGGTTTCAGAATAGAAACAGGATGGTCTGACTTCTACTGTACATTAGCAGTAGCTGGGATTTGCCTGACAGATGTCTAAGCAAGACTACTCATCAAGTTCTTTCTCCTAAGAGACCTAATGATGCAGCTATGTATCACTTAAGGGACAACATATGTGAAAATAACATGAGAAAAAAAAAACCCTATGAACACTAAGCAATGTAAGCCAGTCACCTAACTTTAAAAAATTAAAGCATTTAACCACAATCTCAAGCCTAAAGTGACAAACTCAAAGTTTTCAGGTTCTCTGTACCTCTCTCCTCTTCTTTTCATTCAGAATTACCTATACTAAATTCTTTTCTCACTATTGCTGAGATGCCTCCTAATTGTTCCCAGAATCAAAACCATCTCAATTTACAGATACCAGCTTGAAAATGAGCCTTTATAAAGCTCATGAGAAAGATCACAAGGAGGAAGAGTAAAAAATAAGATATAATAGAAGCCATAAAGCATTTTGATCTACATGCTGCAGTCAGCAGTAACTTCGACCCAGAACTATTCAAACAGCCCCACAAGGAGAGATTCCAGAAATAAATTCTCCAGCCAGCAAGAGTACTCAGGCAGTCACTTTTGAAACACTGAGCTTATGGCACTGACACAGAAAAGACTTCTTCAATTGTAAGCCCAATTTCGGTAGATCCAAAGGTGCCTGGAGATGCAGGAGGCTTCATCTCCATCTCTGAAGTTTTTGTCTCCTTGAAATTCAGCATCTGTTATGCAGATTTAAAGGTGGGTCTCTGCATTTCAAGAGCTGTGAACAGGAACACTTCACGATCACATCTTCTGAGATCCTTCTCTTTTCCACCTTTTGAGCCAAAACTAGAATTCTGGAATCACATCAGCAGGTTTCTCACTTTAACAGGACCATCCATCATCTACAACTGAGTGACAGCAACTTGCTTGCTAACTGCCAAGAGTCAACACCAAAGCTTATGGGATACATGTGCTTGCCCTATACCAGTCTTCCACTAAATCATCTAAACACACCAGAATTCTACTTGCTTAAATGAAAGCAACGATTTGGCAACTGAAGCAGCAAACAAACTATCAAATGAATAAGCATAACTATGTATCCTCAGAGCATACTACATTATCCCTGCTTCTTGTTCACTGTGTCTCAACACCACAGAAATCGCCCAGAACAGCTATAGGAGAGTGTCAGGATAGCAAAAAATACTCCTTGTAACCACTTACCTTTCTGACATAACATATCTCAGTGCATTAAAACAGGCAGGGGTTATTGCAGTAACATCAATACTTTCAACCTCTACTAGAAGAAATTACTTCGGAAGACCAGATCACTGGAACTTCCAAATTTCTCCAGGTGAAAAACTTTCTCACCAAGTGACAACAAGAAAACCAAAGAACAAAACCCTCCAACACAGCCAGGAGAATGCAGCAACTCCCAGCTATGAGATGAGGCAAAGGACATCCTCTCCACACAACCCACTGGAGGTGAGGAGACAAGCAGGCTCCATATACAGAAGGCTGAAGTTTTTGATCAAGGTCCTCTGTATCTTGAGCCACAACAGTGGCACTAGCATAACCCAACTACCTACTCTAATCCTACAAGTGCCAGAGTTGTAGGAAAACAATTCAACTCTGCACTGCTGAAATCTTCACAGCTGAAGCCCAGAGCAGTGCACAGAGGCTCTGATACTCAAGACAAAGGAAAAGCAGAGCTGATATATTATGATCCCCATGTACACAGGACTGATGATGCATAGGATGCCACTGCACCTTAGAGGACCCAGGAACTGCAGTAGGTTTTCATTGCAAAAATGCCAACATCCAGGTGACTCAGCACAAAGTGAGACCCTGAGACCGCAGAAGTTTTGTTTGTAGTCCAAGAGTATAAGGAGCCCCAAGAAAAACATTCATGTGCATAAAATTGTGTAAGTCTACAGGTAAACGCTATCCCTCAAACATCTTGAGAGATTTGTCCATCATGGATGACATTACATATCATGATTAAAAAAATACATCCTTTTCAAATGCCTTCTTTTTACATGATCTTGCATTCCAAGATTTGACAATGGTTGAGATGAGACCCAGACAACAGCAGAGACAAAGAGGAGCCTCAGGTAATCAATCACAGTCAAGCATACAGACCGGTTCTCACTGTTTCTGCAGAAACAGGCAACGGGAAGCAAAGGGGAGAGCCACAGTACAAACCATCAGAAATGATACTGATGAAAAAACATCTTTTGAGAACTGATTTATGAATGCCTGGAACTACCTATTGCTGAAGTTCTATCAAGGTAAATAACTGAGAGGAACAAAAGAATTCTTGTCAGTCTCAAAACAAGTCTGAGAAAAAAGCAAGGAAATATGCAACACATGAGCATTGCTAAAACAAAGATGCTTCCAGTTTGGATGCACAAACACAGAATGCGTTTGTGTGAATATTCATTTGTGGAGTTTAATAATTAGCAACAGCAAGACAAGTAAAAATCTTTAGTAATACAAAAAAAAGGGGGGTTTTATGAGTCTGTAACGAAATTAACATACTACTATAAATTCTCTGACAGTTAAACCATCAAGTTCATATACTTAAGGTAGTTAGAACATAGAGAGAATTTGGTTGTTCTATTGATTTTGTGATAAATTTTGTTTTCCTGTCAACTGTACACATTCTTTCATTTGCTTTTCCATCTCTGTGTTTGGCTAAGAATGAAAACTAGAAGAAGAATATTACCGTCCCCCTCTTTTTCATTCTGTATTTATTGACATTCTTCAAATTTTACCTCTCACCTTCTTCTCTAAGATAATTATTGACCAATTGAGAAAGCAGAGAGTGAAACTTTAACCTTCCACATTGTACCACTGAAGCAGCACACAGGGAACTCTGGACAAATAACCTACTAGGGACTTCTGTAGCGGCCTCTGAACCTGCGATCTCGACTCCTAGACCGGCTGCGCCTGCGTTCTTTGCTTCTGCTGCGTTTCCTTTCCCGGCTTCTGCTCTTTTTCCGTTCCCGATCCCGGCTCCGTTTGCGTTCCTTACTTCTGCTCCTCTTTCTGTCATGGCTTCGACTTCGGCTCTTGCTCTTTTTTCTCCTGACAAAGGAAAGTGCAACTTCAGTCACACACACAGCTCGGTGTTATTTACCCCACATGACACAGGTCCGCTGATGTTACAGACACTGACTGGAGAAGGTTCTACCTGCTCACGTTTATACTTTTATTTTGTTAAATGGCTGGCTAAGAATGTCGGCAATCTTCTGTCGTCAGCCACATAAAGTCTGCTACAGCACAGTTTTACTGTAAATTTCTTAATTGCTAGAGAATGCTTTCAGAAGAGTAAAAGCACTAAAAAGCCACCAATTTCCTGTGTGAGATCTAGTACACAGCAGGTGCAGTACTTCATGTGGCCTTCAAACATACTTTAAACACAGCTTCGTGATTCTAAGAATCTATTACAAAGCAAAGTAAAATAAAACAACAAAAATAGAAAGGAAGAGGCAAGTCTGGGGGAAAGGAAGGTTGTTCCCTCTTAATACTCCCTGCCAATAGTCTTTAACATGCTGTTTAAGAGTTTTGCTTCCTACTTGCTACTCCCACTCACAAGCCACTTGCTTTTTTAAGTCTATGGCTGTTACAGGTTTGGGGCAAACTGCAGATTTTTGCAACTTTACCCATTTACTTAGAAAATTGAATCTTCTAAAACCTGTATGTCAATTATACCTCATATTTTAAAAAAGTGAGAAACTGTTCCATTATTGCATTTGGGTTATTCACAAATTCTTTCCTCCATCTCAGCCTCAGACTGCCAAAGCTTACAGCTTCCTGGTGTCTAAAACATATCTGTATGTATACATAAGACACATGTTAAACAGATGCTCAAGCCATTACTTAAGACAGCAAAATAATCAACTTTGCTGCTAAACTTTTGAAGTTCAAAATATCCTTTGTCATTGAAGTTTTACTCTTCTTCCTTTTGGGCCTTCTGATTGCATATACAATCTCTTTTTCAACATGGTCACTCATACTCTTAAAAACTCTTCTAAAAAGGCATGTGGATCACAAAAAGTTCATCCCTGGGGCTTTCTATGGCCATGTATAAACCATAAACCAAGACTTCTAGTCAGTTTCGATTTCTGAAGTAAAAAAATGTCTCACCTGTGACATTTAACTGAGCCTAATCATTACTAATAGCTTCTGCTCTCCAATCTCCACCTAGGAAGACCCATTCAAATGATCTTAGTATTTATCTCTGAAGACAAACATTTTGCAATTACAATTTAAACAGTAAAATATTTCTCTTTTTTCCTTATCTGCCATAGTCCATTAGTTTCTTTAATATTTTTGAATGGACAGACAAGCTGCTGCATCAAAATGTGATATTCAGAAGCTTCACAATTTCTGATAATTCTGTATTTCTAGGTGGTGTCATCAGCATCAGCAACACTTAACCACACTTTCTGCCGTAATGCAGTTTGCAATGGTTAGGCACACACTGTCCCTCTCCTCTAGGATCCATCACTTACCAACATTTCCCCAAGATAAAACCCTAAAATACTCAGTATTAAGATAGCTCTGAAAAACACTCCCCAGAGCTCATTATACTGGCCAGTACCAGTAACCACAGATACTCCTCACACAGCAGCTATTCCCTATCCAACAGGGGGAACCTGCTCTGCAGGCAAAGACTCCCAGCAGTCCAGCTCCATGCTCTGCCTTCAAATCACAATGGAACTGGACCTACAGTATAGACATCTAGTAAAACTGCAGATCCTTAATTCTCCCAATTAATAAAATGGACATTTAAGTATGATTTGACAGTTATTGAAAGTAGCATATTTTTATTTTAAGTTGTTGATGTTTGCTGCTGATTTTCCTGACAGTTTGAATCTTGTATCAGTATTTGCCCAGCTGAAGTAGAGAAAGAATACCATCTGGTCGTAATTTGATTGTTTTAAAGGAAAGCACGAAGTCCTGCAAACCCTACACAGACCTTTGTCTTTAGCAACAGAGTACGTTGTCACTCATCACAAACAAAACAGTTCTTTAAAGATTATAGGGAACAAGAACTGTATCAAAATTAACTTCTAGGGCTTAAAAAAGCAGCTGCTTTTGATGAGGTTTTACAAGTCTCGGTATTTAGCATTAAAATTATTTTCACAATATTGTTTAGAACACAAGCAAAAGGTATAATCAATTTTACATAATTTGATTCCAACCTAAATCTGATCTTTCAATGGGATTTATAATTTCCAAAGTATTTATAGACCTGAGAAGAAACTTTCTTTGGAGTCCTTCAGCATGTCACCTGTATGATTTCAGAAGGTGACAACAGCAAACATGCTCACTTTGGTGATTTTCTGTAATACACAGCTAACTTGTTACTGTTTAGTCAACTATCAACTTTGTAATTGTTCTTTTTACATCAATTACCTCTTCAGCAAATGATGCCTGTAAGGTAAGGAATTTATTTTACAGACTTAAAAACCTTTTGGGTATCAGCAGGTGTTCACACCCTGGAATTATGCTTGCTGAACAAGGTGGGCTTGTACTCTTGTTCTTTAAAAAAGTTATAAATTTAGAAGTTTTCAAAGGGCAGGGATGCAGAGAATAGAGCAAGGCAATTCAACACCCTAAACCTTTTCAAGAAAGCATGGCTCTCTTTAACTGCTTTGAACTGCTCCAAATCACAATTCTACAACAAATATGTTTTCAAAATGCAAAATCCATTGCATAGTTAAAGTAACAAAAAGAATTTAAATATGCTGAAGAGACCAAGTCTATATTTTTATCTGATGCTAAGTAAATGTTTCCACAATCCACAATTTGGATACATCAGTTGCAAAGGGCATTAACTACATTTGTAAACAAAAGAAAATTTCCAAATTGCTGCAATTGCAAATACTAAACTTTTTCAATTTATTTCCTAAACACTACTGACATGGATTCACAAGTCCACAAAAATCAGCAGCCTCTCCCAAAATGTGGAGAGCTGAGAAAATACTTACTTCTTGCTGCGTTCTTCATGGCCATTGGCACTGCTCAATTTGTTCTCATCCTAAGCAGGGTTGATAGAAGAACATCGTGAGGACGAAGTGGAAATATTTCAAGTGGTCAAAGGGTAATGGGAATAGGAATAAGAAAATAAAAAAACAAATTTTAATACTAAATTACTTGTTTACAGTTTAATGTGGAAAACTTTAGAGAATTTAGGTAGGCATGTTTAACCACTTTGCTGCTTACATTTAAGTCATACAATTACAAAATACAAGACTTACATCATTTAAATGTGTATTAAATTGTAGATACTTCCTTACATGGTTTAGAGAGCAAGTTATCCTGTAGAATTCAGCACTCAAGTGGCTAAATGTTATTTCTATAAAATTTAAGAGGAAGTCTGAGGTGTTTGCGAGCCCCTCTGAGCAGCACCCAGGCTATATTTCTGCCTAAGCCCCGTGGCTACACTAGCAGCCAGCCACTATGGATTTCCTGTGACCGATGCCATTCCCGAGATCTTCACTCATTTTCGTTGAAGGGTTGTAAGAGCTTGATGTCACCTCTGTCACACATCTCGCCCTGAAGCAAACAGGGATTCACACTGCTTTAGTAACGTCGACTCCCAAGAAAGCCATCAAAAATCCACCAGTCCAGCCTAAACATTCCCTATTTCCATACCTGTTTACATGGAAAATATCCATGTTAAGCCAGGACACAAGAATTTTAACACAACAGTTCACAATTTTCTCTTCAAGATGTAAACGTAACTGCTAAATATTGCATAAACTAAATATACCACTTAAAACTTACAAATGCTCATCCAAAATTCATGACATGGTTGTAATAAACACTGCAGAATAGACTAACAATAGCTTCTATATAACTTATATACTGGCTTCACAAGTTTAATCACATTGGTTACATCAAAAGTACAATTCCTAGGCGACTTAAACTTATATACATTTCTTTCAAAATCAGTGCTAGAGCATGCAGTCTGTTAACACTTCACCACCATCTGGTGGAAAACAAAAAAAGACAGTATTCATTTGCTGCTGGTTTAAGTGAAAGACATCACTAAGCTAATTGATAAAAATTTCACACAAAAATTGACATTTCCTAATTAAACAACTAGGACAGAAGAATACAAGAGCTTATTTTAGAATGACACCGCAGACTGTGATACTGTCTTTTACTTGCTAAGAACATTCTATTCAGGGATCCAAGAATTTCTGTAAGTTCATTCACTCAGCAATTGATTTTCATCTGCCCTGTTGAAAGATTAACCGCCAGCAGCCTTCTGCATTAAAAGCAAGTCCCATTCTTCTCACACTGAGCAGATTGTTCAAATATTTACTTGCCATGGGACTGGTGAAAAGGTTATTCTTGGAACCCTGCTGTTTTCCCAAACCACTGCATTCACCTTGTTGCTATACCAACTAGACTTCACAATTTTAGAGGAAAGGTTTTAGGATTTTGGTTTCTGGGTTTTGTTTTGGTTTTCTTTAGTTGTTTTTGGGTGGGTTTCTTTTGGTTTGTTTTGATTGTGTTTGGTGGTTTTTTTTTTAACCTAGGGGACCACGGTACAGCGATACGTCACTCAATTACTACCTTATGATTGACAGTTCACACTGGAATCAAAGGTGAATTCATGGGAGTAGAGGTGAGATATCGTTAGGCAAGTCTACAAAGAGAGATAGATGGGCATTTATTCATCACGCTGAAGTGAAACTACTGCAAAATATAATTACATTAACAGTATATATTAACTTGAAAGTTACATGTAATGCATGTCCAATAAGATAAATCATGAGGGCTCCAGGGATGTTAGTTTACAGTTCAGCAGTAGTTTCATGAATAATGCTAAATTAAGGCAAACAGGACCTCACTGGCTTATTTTTTCTCACCTTCTTGTAAGGAGCTTCAAGCATTGCTTCAATATCAATATCATCAGCCATTTTTCAGGACACCTGAAAGAAGGAGCAAATTACACCTGAGCTGGAAAACATCCTTGCACTTTATATCCCAAAACCTTTTGTTTAAGAGGTCATCACTGCATTGGCTCAAATTCACGAAGCAGTGCTTTGGTAGATATTTCCAACACAAACTGGAATGAAGCTTTACCCAGGGAGAGGATAACAAATGTGTGCAAAGTAGTCACAGCTACAAACAACAAAATATGATTGAACACCATTAGCCAGAGGGAACCCCAGAGGTATTCCACCAATTTCTTTCAAAACAAAGAGCATGGCAGAAACACAGAAACACAGCTCTGGTGGCCATCTTGAGAAGTGCCAGAGTTTCACCAAAGGACAGTGAACAGTCAGGCAAACCTGGTCACAGCTCGTAGCCTTTAGCCTTTTCCACCATCATTCACCAGTCTCAGGATGTGGACACGTAGTGCTTTAAGAAATGCAGCCTCCTGCATAACAGGGGCCACAGGAAAACAGTTATGATTCCAGCACTAACAGCTACTAAAGCATACACAAAGTGTATCCAGTCTGGAACTTCAGGTCTCAGACAAAAAACATCCACACCTGACACCACCAACATTTCGGGTTTAGCTGCTGCTCTTATTTTCAACCCGTTAATATAATTTTATGCTCGCTACTCTCTGAATCATTTTGACACTTGATTTCCTCTGCCTATGCAGCTATGCTATTAAGTACCTCTCAAAACTCTTGGCATTAAACTTAGATATTTAACTTCCTCAAATCTCTTAGTGAAAGTTTCTTTTTTTTCTTTCTTAAGCTCGAGAATGGCCAGTGCTCTAGATCCAAGTCTGACAGCCCAATAATTAAAATGTCCCTGCATGTGCACAGTGAAATGGATTTTTAATCATACAAGTTAGTTCTTGAACCACGTCTACAGGCACTGTGCTGTCCCAGGACTTGGGCAGAACAATGAAAATGCTCCAACACATCAAGGTCCTTTACACTGGTCACTTATAATGCTGTAATTGAGAATTTACCAGAGCTGCAACACATCTGACCCTGGCCCAGGAATGTGTTCTAGAATAAAACAAAATCCTCAAGCTGGATCATAACACTGGAAGTTCACATTCAATTACTTAACTGAGTCACACTAATCTCATTTTCAAATTATTACCTGTTGGACCACAGCGCAATCACATCCTTTGTTTAAGTGCAATGACTCAATTTTACTTTTTACTAAAATATTTATATTCAGCTTTCCAAGCCATCTACATACATGCACATGATTTGATTCACAGCACTTCTACAAGTATGTAGTATAAATAGTACATCAGCATGATTAAGGGCCATGAAAAAGGCAAAGCCAGAATTCCACCAAAAAATTCCCCCCGGTGACAACGCCCACCCAAAACTACATTTTCAGATATGTTAATTTAGCCAACATATCCAGCTACATCTGGGGAGGAATTCTTCAACTGGTAGAGGGGTGGCCATAATACAGACCATCAAATCCTGAATGGCATGGAAAAGTGCAGAGGGAATGACTATTACTGCATTCACCCAAGTAATGAGTGAAAAAACTATCATCCAGCAGATTCAAAACAACGGTTCTTATTCAGAAAGCATTTAGCACTGAATTCACTGCTGAAGGGCACTGTGGATCCTAACAAAGAAAAAGAAGCACATGCAGTGTTCAAAAAACACCCCCAAACCCCATAAAAGTTTACAGAAGAAGGTTTCCATTAAACAAAGGCATGCCTCATGACCCTGGACCACAGCTAACTGACAACTAAGCACACACAGAGAGAACCGTCAGTGTGTGACTGCGCTGCTCCCCTTCCCTCTTTGGCCACCATCACGGACAATCTGCTGAACTGCAGGGACCTTTGGCCTCATCCCAGCAATCCGTACCCTTTGTACTCCTAACAAAACACTTCCCCTGGGACAATACCGCGTTATCAGAGCACATTCTGCCTACATAGCACACTCCTCTTAGCAGCCCTGCAATGCACACATGTAATACATATAATGATGCTAAATAGAAAGTTGAAAGTATTTTTTTTAAAAAGCACAAATGAAAACTTGTAATAATTTCTAATTATCTTTCATTAAACGACATTCCAAATAGTTTTCCTGAAAGCCTTTCAGCTTGCTCAAAAAAAGCTACATATGACGAACTTGGTTGTAGAGGGAAAATAATTAACAAAACCACCCAAACAAGCAAACAAAAAAACACCACCAAAAACCCCTCCCAAACCATCAAAACAAACAAGGAATGAACTACTCTTGAAACTTCGTGGATTTACAGAAAACGTAAAGGGACAGCAAATTTACTGCAACTGAGCTAGTCACTATTTTGAAAAAAACCACATTCCCTCTCTGCGCTGTACTATATGACATAAATGGAATTTTAAAAGGTCCCGTTCTCAAAAATATATGTTTTAGAAATCCAGTGAATGATAATTCGACACGTTTTGCGGGGCATGTCCCGGAAAAGCATCAAGAAACTTTAGGGAGAACTCTGCCGCCTCAGGAGGGGAGCTCCCTCTCAGCAGGACTCGTACGTCTGCGGGCAGGGCCCCACTCAGAATTCTCGCACGCTCCTGGCGCGATCGAGCGGAGCGAATTCG
>VZRX01010741.1:0-48365 GCA_013398075.1 Notiomystis cincta
GTGTCCAAACCAGCACAATTTTTCAACTTGTGTCCATTATTAAATTAAATAGTTATAGGTAGCTAGGCAATGAAATTATGGAATCTCTGAATCATGGAATATGTGAACTACATTTGAGAAAAGCTGTATGGGGAATTTCTGACAGGATACAATAGATAACATTCAATTTTGAAATATTCAGGTCAAGTGACTGATGACTCTAGGGATGTAGTTGGAATGGAAACATTTTAAGTAACAGTCTCTCTGCTGTTCAAGTGCTGACATCTAGCTTGGCGCTACAGAGAAGTTCCTAGCCTCAAGCAACAGATACCCTTGAATTAGGCCAAAAGGGTCTACACAATTCATATAAAATTACCAAGGATCTCTCAGTATAGATCAGAAATTACTTTTATATATAGCCAGTTGTTTAGCCAGCAGCCAGCAGTGGCCATGAGAAAAGAGATATGGTAAAAATCTCGGTGCAGGAGTACTTCTGTCCTGGCTGAGTTCCACTCTATGTTTAGGAAGGAGCCAAATTCAGTCCAGTGCCTATGTCTACATTGAACTAAGGGTAGAGGTCATATGCAGCATCACTGTGACAGAACCACATGAACCCTAGTAGCATTTCCTAGATTTCCTAGAGGCATAACCCAAACCTAGGAGAACATCTTTGCCTTCAAACTTTGCTGTAACTACAGATTTCAGGCTTTCTTGCATGAACTGGGTATGTAGTGCTGAGTATGCTCACTTTTGCTCTAGAAATATATACAATAACATAAAATAATTTTGTTTGGGCTTTAAAATAGTTTTTAGAATAAAATTAAAAGTCTGCAGCACTGACTTGATAGTCTTTTTAAACCCTCTGCTTGTTTGAAATCTTTACTAGTAAAGGGTAAGCAACACTTCTTTCCCAATGTTTTCCCTTTCTCAAATGGCATTGCAATTTAGACAATAACATGCGTAGCACATGATTAATGAAGCTGGGCACTGAGGACAGGACATCTGTGGGATCACAAAGAGCTGCTTTGTATACATGTTACTGCATGTTCAAGAAACTCCACAAATTGATAATTTGTTAAATTAATTGAATTTCTCTGTGTAATGCTAATGTAACCTTCAGTTTGAAAAGTGCACAGATTTGCTAGCAAGAAAAACAGGCAGGTAGTCAAACCCCTAAAGGATTACTTAGGTTTGCAGCTCACCACTTTGTCCTTTACCAAAGATATTAATATTTCTCAGGAGTTCTTAAATGAAACTCATCTCGAAAAAAAAATTGAATTTTTAGGCCATTTACAACTGAGCATAATACAGAAAACTTCTAGCATAAGTGTCATAGCAATAATGATATCTGTTCTGTAAGGAGATACAGAGAAATTGGGAACGGTACAGATGAGTGTGTTTTCTGTGATCGAGCCACTGAGAGGTGCAGAAAAAAAATTAGAATAATTCTTAATTCAGTGATTTCTTAAGAAAATTCAAATTTATCTTTGCTTGTATCTCTGAGCCATTGAACTAGAACTAGAAAATTTGTCGTAGATCTGAGCATACCTGGCTGAATTTTGACCCTTAGCACTAAGTAAAATGGGAGGGGAGGACCTGTCTTAAAAGAAGGGTAAAAGAACGTTTTACATAAAAGATAAGTCTAGAGAGATTAGGCTGACGAGTTGCCATGACTGCAGAGGTGCTACCCTTTTTACACCAAAGAGAAGGAATTGCTTTGCAGGATGAGAAGAGAAGGATCTCTCTAATGAAGGAAAACAGGGAGACTATTATTACAAGATGAGACAGAAGGGAAGCTAGTGCACCTGACTAGTGGCTAACTTGACCTAGTCCTGTCTTTCAAAACTCTAAAGGGTCAGAGCTCTTACCTTCTTGTTACCACATCTAAATTGAAGCTTTAAGTTAGTGCATATAAGTTAGGACCTAAAGTCACACTAAAATGTGGAAAATGTGCTCTTCTATTTGAATCAGAGGGGAAAATTATGGTGTTTAGCAGTTCCAGTGACTGCTCTTATTTGATAACTGAGACTCTGATGATACATATATCTATTTTAATTCAAACAGGACTGCATTTTTAATAAGTTCCTGGAAAGAAGAAAGTGACAGAGTGGTGGCTTAGTGTAGACTGCACAAGCTTTCAAGCATTCTTTGCTTGAGGCATGGGGATGGAGTCAGAATTACAGCATTAGGACTCAGTCTCATTTGGCTCTGAGTACCTTGGAGTACTTCTGTTACTGCACAGTGATGGCTATCTAACTCTCTTTCTCACTGTCCCGGTTTGGACAGGTATTTCCCAAGAAAGGTGGGAGCCTCCCTTGAAATGAGAAATATGAACCCCCCTTCCCTCCAAATTAATATTTCGAAATCAAGGGGCTCTCAGGCAAAAGATAGGGAATAGGAATAACAGATCTTTACTAAGTATTTATATGAGGTAAACAGGCACAACGGTATCGGTGACAACAAACCAGAACCAGAGAACCCACAGGCAGCCCGAGGCGGCGGTGGCCACGTGGTCCGCCCGGGACCGGGAGAAATGAGTTCGAATCTCGGGATCCCCAGGTGAAAAGAATTCCCTCGCGGCTGGAACTTGGAGCGGTGCCGACGAAACGACAGGGCCGGCGCAGCAGCGGCTGAGGCGGCGGCGGCCACGCGATCGGGCTGGGACCGGAGAAAGGCGGGCTCGGGATCCCCAGGTGGAAAGAGTTCCCCTCTCAGCGAGACACCAACGGGACACGAACCTCTGCGGCCGCGGCGGGAGAAAACAGGCTGGACTGGAAACTGCAGCGATGAGCGAGCTCCTCTCCGAAAAACCGAGAGCAGAAGCAGCAGCAGCAGCAGGGCAAGGGTGGGGTTCCGGAAGGCCGAGCCGGTGAGCAGGACCGGCCTGTGTCCCAGCCCCCACCAGCTCCACCNCCCGTCGTTTCTTCAGCGCCGCTCCGAGTTCCAGCCGCGCCAGCTCACACCCCCACCCCGCCTGCCGAGGCACCCCGGGAACTCTTTTCACCTGGGGATCCCGAGATTCGAACTCATTTCTCCCGGTCCCGGCCGGACCGCGTGGCCACCGCCGCCTCGGGCTGCCAGTGGTTTCTCTGGTTCTGGTTTGTTATCACCATTACCGTTGTGCCTGTTTACCTCATATAAATACTTAGTAAAGATCTGTTATTCCTATTTCCCTATCTTTTGCCTGAGAGCCCCTTGATTTCAAAATAATATTAATTCAGAGGGAAGGGGGGGTTCACATATCTCATTCCAAGGGAGGCTCCCGCCTTTCTTGGGAAATACCTGTCCAAACCGGGACAGTAATACTTTAAGAATTAGAATTTACTGTAAATAAAAACAAATCAGAGGTAATTATTTGTTACCAGTGCACACTTATGAAATAATTTCCTTCACCTCTAAAAGAGTTTCACAGATTTTAATATACTGAAGAACAAAGACGGAACTTTCCTTCTCAAACCAGAACCAAATAAATGAAACTAAAGAAATAAAAATCCCGAAAGGTCAGCAGTTTTTAAAAAATAACTGGGGTAATTTGACAGCTAAAGTTACAAAGACGACTGGTGGCTAGATTGTGTCCAAATTAGATCCTACTAAATTGCCTCCTAGTGAGTAACTAGGGTCAATAACCACTTCTGAACATCTTGGTCAAACATCTTGTGGTCAAATCAGAAAACACTGGGACAAAACTGTAATTGTCCATGACTCGACTAACATAATGAGAAACAACTGAAGTGAGTGCATTTTACATTTTACTCATGTTGGAACAGTTTCCCAAATTGTTTTGGAAAGAGTAAACACATTTTTCAAAGTGATTTGATAACAACGTCAGTAATAACATCAATTACAGAAAAGGTAAAAAAAAGAAAGAGGGAAAAATAAAAGGAGAAACTTCCTCAAAAAATAAACACTCATTTAAAATCTATCATGGCATCAATTCATGGAGACCTAATTCATTACCAAAGATAGAATAAAATGGAACGTGTATGTTCAGATAATTTGTGATAGAATTCTAGGATTTCTGTATCCTTTTTATTCTTTCTCCTAGAAAAATTAATTAATTTTATGAAGATTTTAAAATTTTTTCTAAGAGCTCTTTTCTCATTTAAACAAGGACTTCATATTATGGTGTTTTTATCTACAAAAGACCCACTTCTCTTTTTATTCAGTGAGATAACTAAGCATTTTTTTGCATAATTAGAAAGACGATTCTTTTCAGTTAGCTATAATATGGTGGCTAAGAGCTATTTAAACATTTTGTCTTGGTTTGATATACTTTTATTGCTAATGAGCACAATCAGGTTTTTTAGTGAATTGAATGGAAGAGAAAAGGAAATTCTTCATTGCTTGTCAGGAAAGCTGAACAGCAAGCATTATTTTCAAAAAAAAGCACTTTTGGTAAGATTTGTTTGTGCATGATAGAAAAAGTACATTTCAGAGACAGGCATAAAATGAACCTTGTTTCTCAGGGCTTTTTCTTAGACAACAGCACTTGATTTGGGGCAACTGGGCAAAGTGCAGAAAAGCTGGTGATGGGCTTGGGCTCAAATAAGAATGACAGACCATGGATGACATAGAATGAGTGATACAGCACATTTTAGTGGAAGCCGGTGAACTTCCAGATGTAATGAGTGAATTTAAGTATGTCATATTCTACAGAATACAATGCAGAGAGTTCAGGGAATTATTATTAATATTTCAGTGCACATCTTTTTATATGAAATATACATCTTCTGTATGCAAAGTACATTTTCAGGAGCTTCTAGAATTCTAAGACTAAGATATAAATGTCTCAGCATTAAGCTTGAATATTTCATTACATCATAAATATAATATGTTTCAGTATATAATGGAAAACAGATAACTAAATATTTGATTTTATGCCAGTCATAGCGAGCCTTCATATGAAGACCTGTTTTCATCATCGTGACCCAATTGTGAGTGCCATGAAAAATTCGACAATAATGTCAAGATTCAGTAAGAGGTGGCTACATTAATGTTGGATATTGTAGTAATGTGGCAATATCTCTGTTGCAGTCTACACCCAACTTTTTTCATCAAAAATGCCCTACAGCTTCCAAAGTAACAGACAGTGGTTTTCTGAAAGCTTTCCAGGTTGAAATTTACTACGTATGTGAAGGTCCCTTTCCACCTTCGATTACTGAACTGGCTGTTCTGTGCATTGCCAGCTCTCCATTTCATTCATTCCCTCACTTTAAATGGAAAATACCTCGTCTTCCCCTAGCAATCAGCTACATAAGTCATCAGGTGTCTTGAGACCACTTGGTATTCATAGGCTAGTGCTTGTTCCAGCTCAAAACACAGCTAGCTTTGTATTTATGGCACTCCAGCAAATGCAACCTTTAAAATAAGAAGTAGCTTTGAAATGCAAAGTTCATGTGGCTACTCATATTTTCTTCAGATGTAGAGGTATTTATACACAGGGCACTAGTTTAGCTACAGTAGAAATAAAGACAACAGTTTCGTTTATTTACCCCGTGTGTCTAGAGTGATTTCATCAGTACTGCATTATTTGATTCTATCCCCTCCTCATTCTTTGATTACAGTGCAAGGTTACACCAGTGAAACTATTTCACACATTTTATTTGTGGGATAGCCTGTTTGGCATCTGATGCAAATCTCATGCTACTGCAGGGGAAGGGAGAGACAAAAGATTTCTACCTAAATCTTTGTGGAAGAGCTACTCATGTCCTGGTGATGCAAAAAAGTAAAGCCACAACTATTTTGTGATTTATCTTTAGATATCATCTTTCAGAGAAAAAATAAGGCAAAAGCAATGAGAATCAAAATAAGATTGGACCAGAAGGATACTAAACAGTGGAGTAACACAGCAGCTTGCTTGCTCTTAGGTCCTCAACATTTAGGACTGACAGAGAAGAATCTTTCTTCAGGAGCTTGGGTTAAGAGGATATTTTTCTACCTGATGTCCTTGTCCTTGTGCAAGCACAAGGAAGGCAAGTTTCAGTTTTACAGTGTCTATGCCTATCCTTTTGGCTCCCTTTTTCCTTTTCTATTCCTTTTTCTTCATCCATTCTTCTTTTCTTCTGGATGACAATCATCCCCTCCTCATTGCTATATACATTTGTGACCCCAGCCTTGTTAAACTTGTTTTTCTTACAGCTGCAAAGTGAGAAAGAGCACTTAAAGTCATCTGGCAGGGCACTAACCCTTTGAGAAGAAAATCATTAAAGTACAGGAGTGGAACTCCGTTTTGCAGACCAATGGATACTTCAGCCTGGGCCTTACAGAAGAATGTCCCATGGGAAAGTCCTATCCTGCAGTGGAGGAAATCCTGCTGTGCCTGAGTTTCAGGTCCTGGTCTCAGGGAAGTGTTTGCAAATTCTTTGTGAAATCTGGTGTTGAACTGTTAGATCATGCCAAATGCTTACAGCTAAAGGAAAACAGCAGCAAACCCATCAAACTGCAGAATATTTGCTTCATGCAAGTCCAGAGGATACCTGATAGGATGTAATCTCTTCACTAAGCAGTACAAGATTATTACAAATCTAGGGTCATAAATCAGGCTGCTTTAATTATCCTTCAAGCTAGAAATGGTGTGGGAAAACAGCTTCTATGCGTCAGGATTTCCTCTTATGTGTTAGTTTTTACACCTCCAAGAGCCACAGATGAAAAACAGTGTTAAAATTTGAGAAGTTCTAAGCATCCTTCCTGAGTGACAGCAGCTTTCCTGAATAAACAGGCATAGGCAGGGACATTAATGTGCCCGCACACCTACACATTGTGAGTCTGCTATGATGAGTGTTCATGGAGTTCAGTTGTACTTCCCTTACATCAGTGGAAAGCTGAATTATCTGCAGTATATTTTAGAGCCACTGCATTCAATCCTCACTCAGGAAGGTTAGGTTAGTAGTTTTGCTGGAGAAGAAGAATCTACGAGTGCATGAATCTATCTCCTCAGAAGTTAAAGCCCAGGAGATATCATGCTCTGTGCACACCTCAGTGAGAACACAATTCACCTGTACTGTCTTGCTGTCCTCCATGAAGCTATTTACTTGTGGAAAATCAAAGATAGGCTAGGTAGATGCAGGTGTTTTTGTCTAGTGACACTTTAAACCTGAAAAGCATGAGACAGTAAATACATGATATAAAATACAGGAACACAATAACAAAATAAACTATACAAAGTATAATTAAACCTCAGTTCACAAAGGTGGGATGAAAGAAAGAAACGAGCCTTAGCATCAGCCCCCAGAATACTCAGCATTGGCTGTATGTTATGTCTTTCTTACAAGAAAGACAATAAACAAATAGAGAAAGTAGTAGCTGCAGTCAAATAACTTTTTAGAATAAATTATGTTCTGTTCACAAGGGTTTGAAAACACAGTCAAGTCCCTTGACATTTTGGACGTGGTTGTTTCAGGAGGATTAGCAGAATGTAATTTTGTGCTAAGTGGCCTTGTCTAAATTGGATTTGCCATTACTTTGGTCTTTCCCTACCAGCTACATGTGCCAATTACAAAACTCACTTTAGCTCCCAGCAGTGTATAGTAGACAATTAAAACACTAAGCAAAAATTTGTGGGTTTGTAATTTTCCTGTGGAAGCTGCTGTTAGAGGAAATGTAGCCAGTCAGACTTTCAACATAGACACATAGGATCACGGAATAAAAGAACAATTTTGGGTGGAAAGGACCTTTGAAATCATAGAGTCCAACCATTAACGTGGCACTGCCAAGTCCACTACTAAACCATGTCCCTAATTGCTGCACCAATGGGTCTTTCAAATACCTCCAGGGATGGTGATTCAACCGCTTCCCTGGGCAGCCTGTTCCAGTACTTGACAACCCTGCTGGTGAAGAAATTTTTCTGAAAATTTTAACCTTTCCTGGCACAACTTGTGGCCATTTATCTTGTTCTATTTCTTAACATTTGGGAGAAGAGATCGACTCTCACCTGGCTACATCCTCCTTTCAGGCAACTGTAGAGAGCCTCCTTTTCTTCAGGCCAAACACTCCCAACTCTCTCAGCCATTCCTCACCAGGCTTGTGTTCCAGACCCTTCTCCAGCTCCACTGCCCTTCTCTGGACACGCTTCAGCCCCTCAATGTCTTTTTCATAGTGAGAGTCCCAAAACTGGACACAGGACTTGAGGCACATCCTCACCAGTGCTGAGTACAGGGGGGCAATCACTGCCCTGATCTGGTCACACTATTGCTGATACAGGATGTGATGCCATTGGCCTTCTTGGTCACCTGGGCACATTCTGGCTCATGTTCAGCTGCTTTCAACGAACATCCCAAAATCCTTTTCCATGGACTAACTTTCCAGCCATTCTGCCCCCAGACTGTAATACCACTTGGGATTGTCATGACTCTAGTGCAGGATGTGGCATTTGGCTTTTTTGAACCTCATACAACTGCCCTCTGTCTATTGATTCAGTCTGTCCACATTCCTTTCTCTATCAGATCAACACCCCTGCCCAATTTGGTGCTGTCTGTGAACTGAGAGTGCCCTTGATGTCCTCATCCAGGTCATCAATGAAGATATTAAACAGGACTGGCTTCAGTACTGAGCCTTGGGAAACAACACTTGCGACCAGCCATCATCTGGATTTAATTCCATTCCCCACTACTCTCTGGGCCTGGCCATCCAGCCAGTTTTTCCACACAATAAAGAGTAGACCCATACACACCATAAGAAGCCAGTTTCTGCAGGAGAACACTGTGGGAGACAATGTCCAAGGCTTTACTGAATTCTAGGTAGACAATATCCACAGTCTTTTTCTCACCCACTAAACCATAGAAGGAGATCAAGTCACAGAAGGAGATTAGGTGAGTGTCGTGGTTTGCCTCCAGCCAGCAGCCAAGCCTCACACAGCTCACTTTCCCACCACAGGAACTGGGTAGAGAATTGGAAGGGTAAAGGCAAGGAAACTAGTGGGTTGAGATAAAGACAGTTTAATAGGAAAAGCAAACAAACAAAACCAACACAAAAAAAGCCTTGCATATCAGAAAAGAAAATCAAAGAGTTAATTTGATGCTTCCCATGGGCAGACAGGTATTCAGCCAACCCCAGGAAAGCAAGACCCTATCATGTGTAATGGTTACTTGGGTTGACAAATGCCATCACTCCAAATCTCTTTTCTTCTTCTTCCTCCAACTTTATATACTGAGCATGCTGTCACATGGTCTGGAACACCCCTTTGGTCAGTTGCGGTCACCTGTTCTGGCTGTGACTCCTCCAAGCTTCCCAAGCAGCCCCAGGTTCCCTGCCAGCAGGGCAGTATGGAAAGCAGAAAAGTTCTTAGCTCTGTGCAAGCCCTGTTCAGCAATAACAAAAATATCTCTACATTATCAACAGTATTATCAATAAATTTGTTCAGCATAAATCAAAACCACAACCCCATACCAGCCACAGTGAAGAAAATTAATCTTACCCCAGCCAAAACCAGCACATCTGGCCAAGCAGGACCTGCCTCTCATAAACCCATGCTTGGTTGTCGTGTAAGTACTGTGTAGAGGCACTCAAGATGATCTGCTCCATGACCTTCCCTGGCATCAAGGTCAGGCTGACAGAGCTACAGCTCTCTGGATGATGGAAAGTGGCTCAGTGAGCACTTCCACCAGCACCCTCAGTACCTTGGGGTGAATTCCATCTGGCTGCATAGACTTGAATATGTCTAATCGAAGTGATGTAGCAGGTCACTGATCATTTACCATTGGATTTGGGGGCTTCTTTTTGCTCCTTCTTCCTATCTTCCAGCTCAGGAGACTGGTTACCCAGAGAACAACTAGTCTCTGTATTAGAGTCTGAGGCAAAGAAGACATTAAGTGCCTTGGCCTTTTCCTCATCCCTGTGTTGTTTTTCTCTGTATCCAATAAAGGATGAAGATTCTCCTTAGCCTTCTTTTTGTTGCTGAGATATTTACAGAAACATATTTTATAGTCTTTTATGACAGGAATAAGATTAAATTCTAGCTGGGCTTTGGCCCTTTTAATTTTGTCTCTTCATAACCACACAACATCCTTGTAGTCCTCTTGAGTGGCCTGCCCCTTCTTCCAAAAGTCATAATCTTTTTCTTTTTTTTCTCCTGAGTTCCAGACAAAGCTCTCTGTTGAGTCAGGCTGGTCTTTTTCCCCTCTGGCTCAACTTTTGGCCTATCAGGACAGTCTGCTCCTGTGCCATTAGGATTTCCTTCTTAAAGAACGTCCAGCCTTCCTGGACTCCTTTTCTCTGCAGGACAGCCTCAACAAGAGACTCTCTCAACCAGTCTCCTAAACAGGCCAAAGTCTTCCCTCTGGACATCAAAGCAGACTGCAGTTTTTAACCTTTATCCATGAACAGATCCACAGGCTCTAGCCTGGACTGGCACTTCACTCCTCTGCAAGAAGAGAGAAACACAGGCTCTACTCCCTGGGACATGGGTCAAGGTTGTCACGAAAAAAGGATGAGCACGAGTTTCTCTCTCATCCACATTTGGGCAGCTGTCTATGGCCTGAAATGATGAGGTCAGGTTAAAAAAGCAGAGCTAGCAGAGGCTTAGCACAATTTCCCAAAGCAGTATACATTTATTTGTGTCTGAGTATGAATGCACAAGGCTAACTTTAGTTCCTGTTTTTGAAAATGTTGGCCCTAATCTACATAGACCATCACTTATTCCCCACCCTGCCCCCTCCACTCCCTCCCATTTTTTAACAGATGGAAATTTCATTTTCCAGAGCTAGTTTTTTCCAGGTGGAATGCCTCCAAACTATAAAAGTGAATTTCTTGCAATCATCTCTGGACAGAATTAAAATCAGAGCTTTAAATGAATTGGAATTTGCTGCCAGAAAATTCCAGTTACATGCATTTAGCTTTTTTGTTGTTGTTGTTATTCAGAAAGCTGAGCAAAAAATAGTATGGAGGAACAGTGGCCCCACTCCATCTTTGCCCCTCTTGCATAAGAAGTTAGTCTGTAATTATAGCACAGGGCAGAGGCTACACCTCCAAAAGTTCAGCTATCCATACTAATATTTTTCAGGCCAAAATCATGTTCAGGAAGAATTTGCTTAGGCACAGCCCTTTAATTCATTCTGCCGAGCACAGACACCTGCAGAGTCACCAGAAGACTACTTCTAATGCAAATAATCCAACCCGTGGCGTGTAGTACATCACAGAGATTTAGTTACCACCATCAGTGGGGAAACCAGAGATCTGTGGCCAGAAATATCACACAGATGGGGCCTGTTTGAAAATCCACTGCATCCTGGGCTTTCAAACCTTAAAAACAGATGAAGTGATTCCAGCGTGACCCCTGCTGTGATATAATAGATCCTGTCTGTGTGTGCAGTGTTTGTCATGATTTACCTCTTGCAATTCCTGGCTTGTGAAACAGACAGCAATTCTGAAAATGAATTACTATTGATTAGACATCCTGCACTATTGAGTTCTAGGAGATTTTATGAATTTATTTATTTGAATAAAAGCTTTTAATGACCCCACTAATTTCAAATGGTTCTAACAAAACAGCAATTCTTCTTTCCTTTTTTCCTGTTTGCTAATGGCAGATACATAGTTTTAGGCCCTGTTTATGCCGGCTATGACTTGTCACCTTTACACAGGCAGAACTACCTGATTAAAATGACAGTGTGAGTTTCACGGGAAGCAAGAGAGATCCTCTCCCGAGGACACAGTCTACACTCAGAGCGCAGGGGGAGCTCTTGTCTTTCTGTGGCAGCTGGAAGAGGGGTCGAGCCCCAGTCCCAGAGCATCGCTGAGGCAGAGCACCCCTTGGGCAGAGCATCCCTACTTTTGCTGAACACAGCAGCAGCAGGCTGCAAATAAAGGACTACCAACAATACAGCTGGGGGCTGAGCCCCTTAATTACCCCTCACACCCTCCTGCCAAAAAGAATGTTCTGCTGAGAAAGGAGAGGATTAGGTGCTGGTCCACTAAAGATGAGATTGTACAGAAATGGGTGAAGATCCTAAATAGGCAGCCTAGGGTTTGGAATGGGCTGTGATTTAAAGTCTAAATCTCACCAATGTCTCATTAGGCATATCTGCTTACTGTAGAAATAAACACTATGGTAAAATGTGATCTGGCACTGAGTTGTGCTTTGACGGAAACAACAAAATACTTCAAGGAATCAAGCTCTCCATGCTCTATTTAAAAAGCCTAAAAGACTTCTGCAAAGGTGTTTCCAGAGAATGTATATTAATAGTCTTTTAATAGGGGTTCTTACTGAATAACCTAGTGCGTGTGAATAGCATGCACATTTCAAAAATCAACAGCCCACTTCCTCCCATCAGAGGAAATAGATTCAGCAGTATTTTTTGTAGTACAATGCACCTGAATGAAGGAATAACATAGCTTTTGACATATGATAGTTTCAGGAGACTGACACAAAAATAGGCCAAAGAAAGTCCTCAAAGGCACCTATGCAGAACATTTCCAAGGCTTGGAAAGAGCTTGTATACAGAACATTCTCCTTTCATTCAGGCAAAAAGAATGTGCTTACATGGCAGAAAGGACAAGGAGGGGGAGTTACGCATGACTTCCTGAGATTATTTTCAACCCTAATCAATGCAGTACTAATGCAGCAAGGTATCAGTACTGTAAACAGCCTTGAGTATGCTGGCTATGGAATGATAAAATTTTAAAAAGAAGACGAGAGAATGAGAGAGTCAGAAAAGAAGGAAGTAAAGAAGCTCACAAAGGGCAGCTCTCTAAGAAGCAGAAAACAGGTTCCTCTAAGATGGATCTGGCTCAGGCAGGCACTTAGAGCCTTTAAACAAGCTCTGCAGGGAATTAAATTCTCTCTACCTTACTCTAAAAACATGTAACAATAAAACGGGCTGTTTATGACACCGAATGACTACGATTTAAATTGAAATTTGTCAAAAATATGTATGTCCATGAATGAATGCTGAATTTCAGTGCTCCAAATGAAAAATTAAAAAAAAAAAAAGCAAGCTAGAGGGTACAATGCAGTCAGTCATCCAGAAGTCTGTGAAAATGCAGTTTTTTCCATTTACTTATAAGGTAAGTACTTAATACCCTAAAGACAGATCATTTCCGGAAGAATCAGAGTAAGTTTTGACTGTAAGGATGGATTTGAATATGGATTCCTGTAGTGCCTCCCTTAATTCCTGAATGAGCATAAACAAGGCAAATGAGAAACCAGTGGCTTTTCTGGTACCTTAGCAAGCTGTTTTTCTCCCTGTGATGGTGGGTGCTGTCACCACCAGAAGATGATGGTCCAGTCCCTCCTACTTCCTTCCCTCCTCTCCCCACTGGCTTTCCCCCTCCTTTCCCCAGCACTCAGAGCCTGGCATTCAAATCAAAGGTTTACTTTGAAGTTATAACCTAAAATGGGAGCCGATAACTATTTTCCTCCCAGTGCTTTAGTGATGATGAATTGCTGATCACGAAAAGGAAATTACTTCTTTTTTTTTCCCCCTTCTTTTTTTCATTTACATTCAAGCAGTAAAAGTCGGCACTGCAAATATGTGCAAATTCATCCACTGGCTGTGTGTGCTACAGCAAATCCTATGGAGATAAGGAGCTAAAGCAGCAGGGGTGCAGCAACATTAGCTTCAAAGCTAGACACGCAATTTACTAGGCAACAAACTTAACAAAGGGCAAAGGGATATTTAACAGGGAGGTGAAATATTCCAACCATTAAACACAGCAAATTGTAGTGATGACCAGAGCACACTGCACCTCAATATAGAATGTGTATGTGGGAAGAAATACAGAGGTTTACCCAGGAGTTTGTTTAATTAATGATTATTTTTTTCAAGCAAAGAAATATTGTGAGGGATTGAAAATGTTCCTGTTTTTATGAACAGAAGTAAGTAAAATAATATTTGGAGGAGGTGAGGTAAGGGAAGGTTTAGTAACTGGTGCTGAATGCTTAAGGTAATCATCCTGTTCATCATAAATTATTGTGTTTAACCATAAGCAAATTAGACCATGTCAATCTTTTAGGAGACAATTAAAGCAATAGACTTTCTGTGGCCTGTTTTCACACACATGGGGCCTGATCCAACTCCTATTACCTCTCTTGGGCACAAGCATATCTCTCGTGTTCAGTACAGCTATGGCTGACTTTCACTACTGTCAGTGGTAACTGGGTCAAGCCCATCTTAAAGGGCAGAAATGTTCTTCAAAAAGAATAAAACCTCAAACTCTCTTCTGAACAAGTATCAGTCCTTATTTAAAAGAAAAACAGCTCTGTTAAAGAATTTATTCTGATCCATATTCTTCACACTTAATGATGGAAATTCTGGAAGGCATTTAGGTTTGCTGAACACTTGCAGTAATAGCAGTTGATTAGCCTTTTTTCTGCAGCCACCTGGGTCTTCAGTTAGGCATATTAAAGGACTGCACCTACATTGCAAACTGGCATTTTTCCTTCATTTTCTGCAGTTCATTTGTGTCCAATCAAGCTGCATCAGGATTCATTGCATTTAATGGCAAATGCACTCTTCTGGATCAGATACCTGTTTTCAATTTGGAGAGTATCTGATTCCAATGGCAGAGGTAACAGGAATAAAGAGGAAAGGAGAAGTAAGTGCCTATAGTATAGATTTCTGCCACACTAACAGAGCTGACAGTTTCTGAATCACTGAGGCCTTAGAATTTACTTATATTTTTCCAAATTACTATGGTGAAACAACTGAGAAATTAACTATGTCTTTATTTGAGCTTATTTGAAAATTAGCTATTGTCTTTCTCTAAGCATAACCGGGTTTTGACATAAAAGTCCCCTTACCACAGTGATTCCCCAGAGCCACAGCTGTCTAGGAAGACTGCTACTCTGCAGTGATGATCTGCAGGAGTATTCCTGACCTACTGCCTAAGTCAGCATCAGGCTCACTTGTGGCTAGACTGGGATGCAGTTTAGTGTCCCTATAACCTGCTGTTGTCTTTCAAGAGTCACTTTGAGGGTTCAACAGGGAATGATGAACAATGTCACTGTGTGGACTGTTTTGTTAATTAAAAACCCTCTGCCTCAATTTTTTTTTCCCCAAAATCATGTCATGGAGATAGCATAATTTCTGTACCAAGCTTTGATGTAATTCATATTAGAAAGAACACCAGGGTCGATTTATCTGTGGCAGAAATGTCAGTGTACCTTTTTCCTAACAAGTAGAAGGAAAAATTTTGTGGCATCACAACATTAATACTGTAGGTCTCTGCTTCAGTTCAAAAACAGTCTGCTGAGATTTATTTCATCAACTTGAATTTCATCAACTTGCAGATTACCATTTTCAGCTTGTTTACAGGCATTTGGAAGTTGTTCCTATATGGAAACAAAACGATAAGGAAAATTTGGGAGCAGTTTGGTTCGTTTGCATCTCATCATTGCAGGCACCTCACCTCGAAGGTCTAACAGAAGTTGCAGTTGGAGGAGAAAACCAGAAGGGCAAGAAGGAAAGTGTTAAGATGAATGTGAAAAAATAAGCTGAGAGAGGATTCTCATTGACCTCTAAAGAAAATGTCAAATCATGCCTCAGATTGCTGAACACCCTGAAAAAATATAGCATCAGACTTGGATGACCATGGCATGTAACCAAGTTGAATTCTAGGCAAGGGCCACTTCTACTTTGCCATTAAGATCATGCATATTCAGGAAGATTTCTAAGGGGCATAGACCAGCTCCTTTCTGCTCAGCAAAGAACAGCCCACCGATGTTGGCTGAATTGAGTACTTTGATTCAGCTCAGTTAGTAACAGATACCTTCAAGGAGCCACAACCTGAGCCCCGAGAACTGGCCTATGGCCCTTCTCAGCCAGGGACAGAAAATGCTCAACAGCTGGTGCCACTCCTGAGGGCAGCTGCCTGTGCAACACTCAAACAGAGGGGCCTCCTCTTTCTGACCATCTGTTAGCCCAGTGCTGAGGAAATCTAAATTGTAGACCTCATTTCTGGCCATCTGGCATCCAGCCTTATAGCTCTGAGCTTATCCAGAAGCTAGCAAAAGCCAGTGTCAGGTCTGATGGAGGTAGCATCACAGAAATGGTTGGGCCGAAAGAGAGGTGGATGGATATTTTAAAAATAAAGCTATATTTCATTAGAGGACACCCTATAATGAAACCTGATACATTCTGTGAAGAAAGAACAAGCTTGGCCAAACTTTGTGTGAATGGTCAGTAGGCGTGCAAGGACTTACACTTGATGGGGTGCATTTGGTTCTAAAGGGTCCATAATTCCAGCCCTACCTAAGTGTGTTTCCTAAACTCTGCCAGAGGCATTATCTGGATCCCACTGGCTCCAGGCTATGGATATCCCAGGTTCCATGAGTGAGCCTGTAAGCCCTAAAGGGCTGTGGCTTTTCCTGAGGTTCATGGTCCCACAGCCATCTGGGAGATGTTATAGCAACACCTTTTGATGTGCTAGAGTGTCCTCAGTTTGCGTGGAGGACGGGCAAATGCTGGAGCCAAGGTGGTTGGGAGAAAGGCAATCCTTACCATTGCTTGGGTACGGGTTCTACTGGCAGCAAAGTGACCACAGCCATGCTGCCCATTCTGTCTGTGCCAGACCTGTGGGAAGCCAAAGCTGCTGCCAGAGCGTGAGGTCAGTAATTGGTCTCTGTTTTCTGGATACCTCTCCCTGGGAGATGTGCCAGTCCTCTGAGGCCTCTCTTGGATCTGCTTTCCAATTCTCCCCACCTTCTCTTCTCACATCTGCAGCAGCCCAGCTCTGACAATGCCTCTCCAGGAGAGAAACACAAAATTTTGCATGTGCTGCCAAGAAGGTTTGAGTCAGCCCTGTCTCCCAGGACTCACCAGCATGGCTGGCAGGGCAAGGTGCACTTTCACCCTCACCTGCCTCCTCAGACAAAATACTGGCAGCACACACGTTTGCAAAAATCATACTGAAACAACACTCCTTCCCTGGGGAGACAAGGAAAATACAAGCAGCCTGTGGCAGATGTTAGCTATGTTGCTCAAGGCTTTACTAAATGGCACTTGCAAAACAGGGGATTGTCAGAGTACAAAAACCTCCATGGAAGAGAAGAATTAGCACTTTACTAGAAAATGTAACCCTCTCAAACAAATAAACAAAATAAGCAAGGAAGCAAATGGAGTTACGGTCTATCATGTCAACATGTCCAGTTTAGAGCATTTTTGAGCTGACATAGCTGAGACAAGTGAGGGAGAAAGGCCTTTTTGTTAAGATACTGGAACCAGAGCCTAAGGAGATCTAGATCTGAAAAACAGCTTAAATGGGCCTTCCTGACTCTGCCTCAAGTTTCTTAAATTTCCTTAGGCAAGCATTTAATCTCTCTATAGTGGATTCCACATTTGTAAAATAAGGGTATACTTCCTTCTTCCTTCTTGTGTAATTAGTCAACCAGGGCCAAAGCCATAAAAGAAATTAGCTACCTGAAGTGAAATTTAAGTGGCAGAATTAAAATATCGGTCCTCAGCATGTTCTCATATCTGCTGCCTAGAGCTGGAGACATCTGAAATCTGTATACAGTAAGAAATGGAATGTACTCCCATGCTTGCACCTTGGCTGTAGAATACTGAATCTTTGGGCCACCTGAATTTCCTTGCACATTTAGCCCTCACCCCTTTGAAGTTATTGTTTGAGGATTTGTTGTAGTGACCATCATAACTATGATAATTTTGGAGACAAAATTATCCAACTTCCAGAAAACAAACAGTGGAGTTCAAAACTTTTCGTTTTTTGAGGAGCAATTATTACGTCTGATAGAAAGAGATGTCAAAGAGGTAGGGTTTAGTGTAATTTAGTGCTGAATGAAAGATGCTGTATAATAAGGACTGTGTGATCACAAAGGCTTTGAAGGAGCAGGAGCATGCTTATCCTGTTTGACAGCATTACTCACAATGTGTCATTATAGATATTGATGATTATATAGCCATAACTAAAATTTTGTGCTTAAATAGCTAAATGTAGAAAGATGTGTCAGATCATTAACACAACTTTAATTATGTCTGGTTACAGAGCTGAGACAAATATTTAAGGTTTGTTGCTAAAAGAAGCGTTACTATGTCTAATCATCAAAGCAGAGATGCTTGCCAAGAGCATAAAAACCTAGCAGGTTTTGCAAGAAAATTATGTCACCTGCAAATTAACATTCATAATACAGATGGCATTTGTAAAAGGTAGAGTCATTCATATTGACACAGTCTATCTCCAGTGACTGTCATAAGAGATTATGAACCCTCTGTCCAGAAAGATATTTTGCCAAAGCAGGGTTCTGTTAAAATAAGACAGGCTGGCAAATCTGGGTGACTTTATCTTCTTTCTGACAATTTCTTAATTTGGACCTAAACAGTGACATATGGATGCCCTGTTTTGTGCAAATAATTAGGATCATTCAGGCACCTACTGCTGCCATATACATGACTTTTCTCGTGTTCCTTACTGGATCAGCATTGACTCCGTGCATGAATGCAGGAATGGACTTCATAAAACTTGCAGGGAAAAAACGTTTGTTTTCAACATTATATTTCCAATGAAGGCTGAAAAAAAGTCTAGGAAAACATCATTCCCACCAAGTTTGCAAATCTAGATGACAGTATTCCTCCGCATAATAATAGAATTACCTAATAATGCTGATACCTAAATATCAGCTACTTTTGAAAGAAATATGGGATAGGAGAACATTCAAAAACATTGAGTAGAATGGTACATATAACAATTATTAAAAAAATAAATTAAGAGGGATCCTTGAAAATGCTTTACATATCTATAAAGGAGAAATAATAATAAAAAAGAGATCAGTTTAAATGTAGAATTTTCATTGCCTTATTTAGATGTGCTTACATTTGAATTCTTCACATTGTATTTCCTGAAATCTTTTTCTGAAACGTAACAGATACTTTTACACAAGAAAGTGTAGCATATATCACAAAGTTGTAAAAGACAATAATAAAATGTAATGATGAATAATAAAGTAAGGAGTTATTAACATCCTGAATTACACCACTAGACATAGAGGAAGACCCTGTCCATGAAAATTATGTGATGTGATTGCTATTACAAATATGCATTACTTCATACTGGGAAATCTAGTACAGAAAAAAATGAGCATAAATTGTGATATTTTAGAAAATATATGATCTGATGAACACTAGGAGATATAATTCCAAACACAGAAGGAAAGAGGACTGGGGACTGGTGCTGATGGCAGACACTCATTGGTGAGACTGGGCAGAGAAATTAGTATGAGCTGACATGACCACCCTCAACGTGTTGCAGAGGCAGGAGAAATATTTCCTGCATCAAAGTTGTGTGAGAACTATCATCTGGAATATTGGATCATATAACAGATAATCTGTGTACAGGAAAGGTGCCCAGGGAGGATCAACATAATTTAGGAAGGGCCTGAACTAAAAAAAAAAACAAAAAAAAACCCCAAAACATAAAAAACTCATTCTGGCAAAACAATGATAAAGACAGGATATTGTGACATTATATCAACATTTTAAAAGCAAAGATAATTTTTTTTATTATAGGTAAAAATCAATACACAACTAAGTAAATGGAAGGAAATTAAGAGTGAAATTTTAAGAAGAATTTCAAGAAAAACTTCTTGACAGTGAAATATATTGGACTATGGAGTAGTGTCCTCAGGGAAATAATGAAAGCACTGTCACTTGGGACTTTTAAAATTGCACTAAAAAAACCCACAATAGATTATCTAGGAGAGAAAACAGTCTTTGAATTGGCCTCAGGGAGTCAAACTGAATGACTTAATTGGTCTTCTCAGTTTCCAATTTTCTTCAGGACAGACCATGCCCTATGTGTTTTCCACACAAGGGAAAAACAAGCTCAGGCAGTCTCCAGTCAGGGTATTGAGTTTCCCAATGTCTGCTGAGGTGGAGAGGGGACTGAGCTCCCCAGCGTGGCCCTGTTGACTGGAATTCTCCCATTCACCTACTATGCTCCCCATTACTTTCCTTGTCACATCCCCATAGCTCAGTGAGAAGCAACAGGGGGGGCCAGATTAATTCATTTCAGTGTTGCAGCCTGTCAACTGGGGATTGGTGACAGGTTTGGGTTTTTTCCCAAGAGACCTTTATGCCCCATGTTCTTTATATTTAGAGGATTCTTCTGTATCCAGACATTTGTTATGGAGAAATAATAAACAAAAGCATCTGTGAATCTTGGGTCTTACCTCTCTGTCTAATTTTTTAGATCCTTCTCTTTCAGCCCAGCATCTGATTTTCCTCTCTCTGTCTCTTGGCATGACTTTTCTAATCATTTGATCATCTAGAGAAAGGTTCAGTTCATGTTTCAAGCTTCTGCATTCCTTTCTTATTTTCTTAACAGAAACAAAAAAAGAAAAAAGAAAATAATAAAAACAGCTACTTAAGATAATAAAGCTGTAACTGTGGAAAAGTTTTTGTAGAGTAATATCAGTAACCTCAATTCTCTGGTGTAACATGACTGTTTTCTAAGATGTGCCAGCATGGTAAGGGATGTTCAACTTGTGATTTGGGATTTGATGGAGAACAGGAAATGTGACTGGAGCACAAGATAGGCTTTATATGTGTGTAAAATGCTTTGTTGAATTAAATCAATCTTATATTCATCAGCATAAATTCAAGCAGTCTTAAATTGCACTGGATTTTTGCTAAGGCCACAGAAAGGGAAGCAGAATAAGAGCCCAGATGAAACTTCTGCCTCAGTTCATTTTACATGCAATAGCAATTCAGCAGACTAATAACAGACAGCAAATTTTAAGCACGTGAGCAACCAAAACAAAACCATTCTGCTTCAGCAAGTGTTTAATTAGTCTTCATTTATAGAATGCATACCAGCAGATCAACATGATCTGGCCACTATTAGCATTTTTTGTAACTTAAAAGGACTGTCTGCTTCTCAGAAGGATTTGGTTCCTTTTGACTCAGCACCATCAAATATAACCACGTAGCAGACACGCAGCAATGGGCACATTGCTGTCCACATGAGTTCCCCTGTTTTAAACAAGAGGAACAGACTTTTCTGGCAAGACGACACCCCTTCCCCCAGCTAAAAGTCAGGTTCTTTTTCTGCTTGGTGTTTCACAGCCTTTTTGCTGTCCTTTGTAGGTTTCTTCCTGCTCACCTGTTCCAGGTCTTATCTGAGTAATCCCACTTTCTTCTTTGAGTGATGTAACACTAGAGTTCTTAGCACCTTGGTCTGGATCCCACAGAGGAACAAGGTGTCAGGGTCCTGCAGGAACAACCCTTAAGCTGTCAAGTGTGAACTTTGGGGGACATCTTCAAATAACAGTGAGGGTATGTTGGACACACACCCTGTGTTGGAAATTGCCACTGACTGTGCATCTTGTAGCAGATAGTTTTGAACTGCATGCCAACACTTTGTTATCTTGGTGCAATAGGCTCTGCTGGTCTTGTCTAATGCTGTTTGAAATCACTGGAAGCCCTTTCTTTAATTTCAGTCTCCTTTCAGTCTCTCCTCCTTTATATGTTAACAAACATGCTAAATATATGGGATCAGAATAGTTCTTGCAGTCAGATCACCTGGTTAATTTTTTTTAATATCAAATATGTTTTAAATGTCTCATTTATACTGAGTTTTCTTTTTTCCCTTTCTAGTCATTTCTCATGCTGAAGGACATCGATGCTGTAAAGTGCTCGAACTTACTGCTGAGTTTATGGATGCAGATAATAATGTTACTTGGCTTTTATGGGCCCATTTTTAGGCACCTAACACCATACAAAAGAGGAAAGTGCTGCTTGCCGTATTTTACAGGTGGGAATTGACTGACCTGGGAAGAGTACTAAAGCCTCCGGCAGGTATATTGCATTTCCAGTGATTTCTGTGAGCATATTCATCTGCTTGTAGTTAAGTAAAAGCTTTACCACTTCCCCTGATCTGAAACAATCTCCCCTCCTTCTTTCCTCTTCCTAAAGCCCAAATCAAAAATGCTTACCTCAGATCATTTGCTGAAACTAGACTGATTAAAAAAATAATAAAAAAGGGCATGAATGAACATGTGAAACGGGCTGTGGAGTATTAGCAGAGCTTGTCTTTGTGGGCCTGAAAAGCCCATGATAATGAGCTCCGCCACTGGGAGTGGAGAAGAGCACACATGCAAAGGAGGGCCTAGGGCTTCATGTTTCATTAAAGGAAGGTTTTAGCCTTTTCTCTTGGAAAAAAAAAAAAAAAAAAACAACTTTGAAAATGGAAAGCAACACAAACTGATCATTATGGTTGAAAGTGCCATCATTAAAAAATCTCTCATCATTCACTGGCTCCTGACAGCTGGTCACTGGGGCCTGAATAAACACAGCCAGCACCACGTGAATTTTGGGGAAGATGCTCCATATTTCACTAGCTGCAGGGTGCTGTGCCTCCAGGGCCACCTTGGGCACCCCAGGCTACCTTCCAGCTGGCCACCTCCGGGGGAAGCAGCCCCTGCCCCCACCGCCACCCCCGTCTGGGGACAATGCCCTATTGAGGGGTTTAGGATGCCTTGAATACCCACCAGCCTGCTTTGTCCCGCTCCCTTCCCCGCCTCCTTCTCCCCTTTCTGCCCTCTCCCAACCTCTCCCTTTTCTCTGACAGAGTATTTCCCAATCCAAAAGCCTTTTGCTTCAGCCTGTCCCTTGTCCTGCCATCACGCCTGGCTGAGCTCGCTGTCTGAGCAGAAGCCTCGCACCCTGGAGACTGAGGGGAGATGCTGAGCCGTATTCAGACTGTGGAGTAAAATAAGCCACGGGCAATAGCAACACCCAAATGCTTAATAGGCTCTTAACACAAGAATGGAGGCCCGTGTCCTGTAACCCACCTGTTTGTAGAGTAGATTTCTAGACAGGGGCACCCACTTTTCCCTTCTGTGTGTCATTGGCTTTTCTTCAAAGGGATTTTAACTCTCCCATCAGCTGCAGAACCCTATCTATTCTGTGTGGAGCCAGATTATGTGTCACTGTTACTCCAAGGCATCTGCAGACACTTAAATTGCCAACAAACTAAATATTGCAAATGCTTTGCACAGAAGGAAAAGGGAAAGAGAGGAGAGAGTGAAAATTGAAGGGAAATCAGCATTGGAATGATTTTCCTAGCATGTTGCTTGCTAGTAAGCAGAGGCTGGAAGGCAGGAAGAGGAGACAGAGATGGGGAGAAATGGGGAAAGTGGGGTGGAGAGGAAGCCAGTCCTGTAGTCAGCATTTAAAAGAATCTGTAAATGAACATCTGCATTGAGATACTTAAGGAGAGAAACAGACTTTGTGCAGTTGAGAAGGCAAGACTATTTTATACGTATTTAGTGTTTTAGGCATGCTGGGTCTGGGAAAAGTTACTAAGAGCATTTAATGTGTTATGGAAACAGCAAAAGACAGGAGATGCAACTCCTGAGTTATTGTACCCTTAAAAACAAAAACAAAAACAGACAAACAAAAAAAAAAAAAAGCAAGCAAAAAAACAAACAAAAAAAAAAAAAAGCAAGCAAAAAAACAAACAAAAAAAAAAAAAAGCAAGCAAAAAAACAAACAAAAAAAAAAAAAAGCAAGCAAAAAAACAAACAAAAAAAAAAAAAAGCAAGCAAAAAAACAAACAAAAAAAAAAAAAAGCAAGCAAACAAACAAACAAACGAAACAAACAAAAAGAGAAAATCAAAGGCTTTGGTTTCTTTATTTCTTTTTAAAATAAATGTTTGCAGTCATTCAGAGGTAAATATATACTTACCAGAGTAAGATTTTTCTGGGAATTTCTACAGTCACTATCTAGTAGGTTTACTGCTACTGTGAAAAGACTGTTGAGATGACATCTCAATGACACTAATGTGACACCATTGTCACGCAGAATAGAAACAGAGAGGCAGGTTTACACTGCAAGGTTACAACAACCTCTACCTTTCATTAAAGGGCTGGGGATTATGGCAGGGAAATGAGGGGAAATCAAGACCGGGTGCTGGGCACAAACTGCACCACAAATTCTATTCTCAAGCTCTTTTCATGCTGCCTCTCCTTCTTCTTCTTTCTTCTTCTTCTTTCTTCTTCTTTTCTTCTTCTTCTTCTTCTTCTTCTTCTTCTTCTTCTTCTTCTTCTTCTTCTTCTTCTTCTTCTTCTTCTTCTTCTTCTTCTTCTTCTTCTTCTTCTTCTTCTTCTTCTTCTTCTTCTTCTTCTTCTTCTTCTTCTTCTTCTTCTTTCTTCTTCTTCCTCTTATTTCCCATTTAGAATATTTTCTTTGATCTAAGAGAGATGAACTGTGATTAAAATGAAATATTTCATTATTTATTTAGCACTTTATAATGGCAGGAATCATGAACGCTGTTCCCAGTATTGGCCTGAATTTCTTTCCCAGTGTCAGGCTCAGAGCAAATCCACAGGGCTTTGCAATTTTCATCATGAGTAGAAGAATGGAATAAAGGAGATGGAGGCCAAGATGGATGGAGGAATGTGTGCAGGATGTGAGGAGGAAAGTGATCAGCCATGCTGAGATGAGACTCTAGAGGTGAGATCTTGTATTCCTGAAATAGAGGAAGTTTAGCTGATGGCATCAGTGAATTTTATTTGGAACCACTGCCTCCCAAACCCAAGTCAGCTAATATTTGATCCACATCAAGTGCACTCCTGTTCAGACAGGGTGTTTCTCAGGAGACTTATCTTTATACAAGGAGAAATAAGTTGCCATTTATTTTTGAATATTAACAACCATTACCTCATTTTTAAGCACTTACATTGCTTGTTTATTACATGTATTTGAAATAAATGCACTCTTATCTTGGAATAACAAACTGCAGAGAAATACTTTGATAGTTCTCAGATTCTGCAGAAATTTGTCTTCTAAAAATTCAGTTTTTATGTGAAGTTTGACTGAATAGAAATTGTTTGTAACAGTGTACAACTCAAGTCACAAATTAGCACCAGAATTAAATTTAAATTTAAAGTATTAAATTTAAAGAATTAGTTCTAAAAATTAATGTTGGCCAATGGATCAATTTAATTACAAAATATATGCATGACAGTTTTACACAATAGATCTGGGGATCACATCAGCAATTTACAGTAAGAAAAGCAAGAAATACTTGTGATAATGTTAAGTTGTATTTTCCTACAAGCTTGGCATGTAAGTAACAATAATCAGTGGCATTACAGAACTGACATGTTACTTGCTTTTCAGAAGTCAGTAACATATAGTGACATATAGACAAGGCAAGTCCCCTCATTCTGGCCAGAAGCAATGAGGGCAGAGTGAAAAAACACCCAGCAGAGGGAAAAAGCTCAGCACCTGCAAAATAAAGACCATATGTTCCAAAGTACAATGAGAATTATATTTAAGAAAAATGAGGAGAACAATCTTCTCCTTAAAAAATGAAACCTCACTGTTTTTGCAGTCTCACAATGAGCCATGGGCACATTTTGCATTCAGGTAGCAGATTAGAGAGCTCTGGAGCTACGAGATCAATATCTGCTGATACAGGAAAATGAAGAGCCCTAAAATAATGATGTCAGAAAAGTACATAACTAAAGAACCACCAGAGGCACATGACAGGGTGAGATTTCTAGCTAGTGATAAATCACTGCCTGCTCTTAACATGATGACATCAGCTCATCCCCTGCGAACATATTTCCGAATTTTGCCTCAGAAGCACCCAATGTATAACCAGTTCTATCTGGTTCTCTAGTTACTCTGCCATAAGAACTCCATGACTACTTCGTATTGTTCCTTTTTACTTGCCCACAGGTAATAACCAAGATGTGGGGTTTCTCTCTTTTGTTGAGTTTCCCAGTTTTTATGGAAATCACTGAGGAATTTCAACTCCTTCCCAAGTCATTGGTCAGTCCTCAGTAGTATCACTGCTGCTATTAAACAAACAAGTAATGTTACAGCTTTAGGCAGGACTTGCTGAGGCCAAGTACAGACTAATAATGACATTGACTTAGCAGTCAGATATCATGAAAAACCTGTGTTCCTATCCCATGATGGTGATGGGAGAATGCAGAGAATGAGAATGCAGAATTTTTGGTTGCTGAATGCGCATGAATGCCCACTCCACTGCTGTGTGGGAAGCCCAGATTTCTGCTGTTGGTGCATGGCTTTTCAGCTTCCCAGAGCCATCTCTCTCTGAGCTGGATTTCACTGTGGAAGGATTGTCTGTCACTCAAGCAGGAGGAAAGGGAAATTAAAACTACTTGTGGTCTGCCAGCTCCTGTTCAGTTGCTGCCTGCCAGGGGAAGCCCTACACTCAGAGACTTGAAGCTGCGTGGTGGGAGCATTTGGCAGAGAAGCTGCCAGCAGCTCCAGAAGTGCAGAATTATTTCTCAAAGGCCATTCCTGCTGCTGAACTACAATCAAACATTTGGGGCCTGGCAAGAATATTGTACTAATAAAGTATCACTACTACAGTTTTTCTGCAGGAGATTGACCATGGAGGTTTGCCCTCTTCAGCCAGCATGTAGAAGTTTTCTCGTGCCACTATCTGAGTCACAGGGCAAAGAAAATATCAGACACCACTGGATCTTTGCTGATGCCAGGCTCAGCTGCTCCAGAGTGCACAGCATTGCACTCAAGGGTAAGGTCTTCAGAGGCACAGTGTTCACTGAGAGGAGAATGAGACTCCAAAGACATAAAAATAAAATAAAGTGCTAGACATCTGGTAATTCAGTGGCTCTCATTAAAAAAAAAAAAAAATTCTTGTCATAATTTCAGTGGGGCTGCAGGGAAACAAACAAACACACACACAAAAATAAGAAGAAAAGGCAAAAATAATGCTTCACTGGCAAACAGCCAATGTGTGACTACAACAAAGTTGCTGATTTTTGATGCACTGCCCTTTACTGCTGTTGTACAACAATTGTTCACACATGTCTGGGGCTTGCCCTAGCTTGTGACACATCTCTGTCTAATTATACCTAAGGTGGAGGGTTGGGTTAATTTGGTAGACATAAACAAAGTAAATTTTGTTCCAGCTCTGCAGATCTGTGAGAACGTGTGTGAGTATGACAGATGGCATGGCAGTGGGAGTGCACGCATGCACCTCCCAGCTGCCTGAAGATGGGGTTCTGGAAGTTGGTCCAGGGTTTCTGTCCTGCCCATTTTTGCGGTAAGTGAACATAAGCTCCTCACCTAGTAATGTAGCAGAAGTAGTGCTTGCTGCCCCTCAGAGCTCCTGCATGTATGTCAGCCCAGCCAGCTGGGCATCCTGATGAGTCACCTAAACATGCTCAGGACATCTTGCTGAAGGCAGGGTGGGAAAAATGATAGCCAGTGACCACCAGTGTCCAGCCAACACAAAGCCACCTCTTGTTTCTGCCAGGACTGAAGGTACTTGGTGAACTTCAGCTTCTGCGTTTTTCAGAAGGACGTGGTTGAGAAGTACCATGAAGCTTAGCCAGTGTTTGTAAAGTGCTCCATAGCATAGAGAAAAATTCTTCCATCTTAAAGTCACTTGTCAAATGTCAGGCTGTCAGTGTCAGTCAAGCGTGTGCCACCTTTCTGCTGCTACTCAAATGTGCTACAGCCTCCTGTGCCTCATCTGAGAGCGACATGACCTTTCTCTGACTTCAGGTATAGGCTGGTATCTGGGCAGCTGGGGAAGAGGCAGCCCTGACACTGGATGGCACATGGCATACATAAACTGGCTCACCTTGGGATGCATCCTTCATGAAAGACCCTCTGTTCCCCTCCAGAATCAATTTCCACATGGAGTGCTAGACTTCCCAACTCTGTGCCCTGAAATATTCAGGTTAACTGAGAGGCTGCCAATCACCAACTGCCTTGCCATCCAGATAGGAGGCAGAGCACGCAGTTATGGGGGAAGTCATCTGCTTCATCACTGACACCTCTTGAAACAGCAGAGATGCCACTCAGTGGGGCCTCTGAAAATGATCCCAGAAATAGATTTCAAATGCCAGTTACAGGTATAAGAGGTGAACACTCATGGGGTGCATGCCTCGTCCATTCAGGCCATGCATAAAAAGTTCTCAAGGAAAGTAATTTGGATGGTGTGTGATGTGTAGAGGTTGTGACTAAACAGAGATTGCACTAATATCACTTGCAGAGAATCTTATAGCATTCTACACCACCTAGTAAAGAAAGCGCTGTCCTAAGGAAGGATTGATGTATCTGTTTTTATTCTTAACCAACGTTAGTCTAATATATCCTCAAAATCCTCCAATGCTGACAATCCTCTGAGAGCAATCTAGCCCACTGGCACCCTCCCCCTGCTGTCAGAAAATATTTTTAACCTCTTTGCTTTAATTATTGTCCTGCTCCATCTCCTATCCTATCCCTCTTTGCTGGAATCTGCCTCCTGTCTGGAGACTGTTCTCATGCTATTTCTCCAGTTTTCTCTTTAGGCTTAATAACTTCGACTTGAGCAATTTTATCCATAGGTCATTTTATCAAGACTTCCAAGTAATTTGGGATCTACTCAATTGACTACATCTTTCTTGAAGGAGCAGAGATTTCAGCTGAGGCTGTGGGAGAGCTGAGGAGAGCAAGAGGATTGTTTCATGTGTTCTATATGCAGGACTTCACTCTTTGCTTTGTCATGGCTTTTTCCTTTTCCACAACATCATCTCATCTCAGAATCATGGTCCAGGACAGTTGCCAAAGCAAAGATGCATGCACACTATATTAATATGTATATCATTATCTAAAGTGGGTTGTTTCACAGACACATTTTATTTTCATCTCTGGGAATGACCCAAAGACTAGGCTGGTTTTAGCTTGTGTCAAAGCAATCTTTTTCATCTGTTTTCTAGCAGGAAGTACCTTGAATGGCAATTTTGAGTGGGCTGATTCTCTGTAAAGTTATACTGAAAATTATGCACTTCTTTTTACTTGGATCTGTTAATGAGACTACATAGATTTAACCAGGGGTATAAATAGTCTGTGCATTCTGTTGAGAAGAAATAGTCAGCTTAGAAAGTCAACATCTTCTTGCAGTAAAATAAAGAAAATAAAATAGAAGTTTCATGAAACCTCTGGCAGTACATTTTCTTAAAGTAATCCTGCTGCGGATACACTGAATGATAAATTCCTGCTAGTCTGGGTAGGCAAAACAGCATGCATAAGGTCTCTTTCTATAGGATCTTCCAGTTGTTAATAATATTTCTGAGTTTGGTGACTAATCGAAGACAAAGTGATGATTTTGGGCAAGTTTCATTGCAGTGATATAAGTCATCGTTTGTACCTTTTCCTTTGAACAAGAAAATTGATTGCCTCTGGAGAATAGAAAGATTGCTGGTATAAAGGTTACTACAGCAGAAAATAAAAAGGAAAATAAAAGAATGAAAGGGATCTATCTCTTCTTTCTCTCTCTTTTTGTTGCCTGGAAATGCTCTATTTTATCAGCAGGGGAGGGAAAAAAAAGAAGATATCAGTAGCTTTTCACTCAGATATTTTCTTACCATGGCTTTGATAATGCTGGAACAGGATAATGGGAAACTCTGACCTTTGACTGAGTGTCGGATTGTCATAAAAAGCATGAAAAACCAATATTAATATGATATATTGTCTCAACATTTCAATCCTGAGATAGATTTTCTCTCCTCCCTTCCCTCTCTGGTCCAAAGGCCATTCCCCAGAGCATCAAATGCAGCATGAAAAGCAGTAATGACACCTTTGCCCCAGAGGAAGGAAGCCCCAGATGACATAGGCCACAACAAAGTTCTTGGTGTAACATCTCTCTCTGCTGCATCTTGGGGCAGTCAAAGAGTGCTAAGGACAGAGGAGACCTGGAGGTAAGTGCATGTTACTCTTTGTTTCTTGGGCAAGTGGGAAGAGGTAGGGATGCATCTCTCCAGCAGGCAGATCCCATTGCAGCCGTCACAGGCTTTCCCCTCTTTCTACAAGTAGTGAGCTTGTTTTTCTAAGAAAAGTCCTTTTCTTTCTCACAGACAGATAGGGTGGGGAGAGAGGGAACATTACATCCTTCCTCTTCTTCCCATGTGGGATTTTTTTTGTTGTTGTTGTTCCATGAGTTGTACTAAATTTGTAGTTATTTCCCACATGATTAATACCTGGATAAGTTATGTCTTACACAGGCTTGACACCTGAAATGAAAAGCAGATTGCATGCAGATTTGAATTATCCTCCAATATTTCATGATATACATTCCATATTTGTGGATGAGTATTGTTACATATTTCATAGTTATCATTTCCATAGCATCAAACTTCTAGTCACTTGCCAGTGCTATCCACCTATAAATGCCAAAGCTCTCCAGCAGCCAGCATGTCCTTTTTCAGACTTATATTTCTGTGTTCAATGGATATTCAGTGTTTAATGGCACTGAATAAAACAGAATTGTCATCATGCTCTCACAGAAACCCCAGCCAGGCTATTCACAATGCAAGTTTTATTTAATTCTTTGATTCAAAAGCCGTTTCTAGATGTTTCCTGAGCAATGAAATAAACAAAATGCAGTGCTCAAATTGAATATTTAAAACTCAATCAGGCTTGAAATTTAATTTTATCTAATTAGTTTGCTACATTCACACAAAACTGAATGACATTTAGAAAAACCCTACCATCCTACAAAATTTCATGTTTATTCCAGTTACAAGATGGAATTTTTTTAACTTCTTTTAATCACATTCAATGCTTTAGCTAGTTGACTACCTCTCTGCCACAAGTTTAATACATTGTTTTAGAACCCCTCTTTGTTCTACTGATACATGATGCTATCAAAGCAATCTCAGGTCTTATTTATCTCCCTTTGCTGGATGCCTAAAGGAGATATACATACTTTTGGGGATCACATTTTACAAGCTGGGGAAGGAGTTTGGTAATTCTGTGACATTTACAGATAAATATTTTGTAAGGAATTACACAAAAGGCAGTGTAAACTTTACTGGCCCTGTAGAAAACCAGGGGCTGGTACTTCATATTCTATAATTTCCTTTACAGTGTCCTTGTTAATGAACTTCATATGCACATAAAAAGACACATCAGTCCTTTTTATAGTCAATGGATAGCATCATTGCAGGTTTCCAATATTCACCTCTGGAAAAGGAGCTAGGACACAAGCTAAGACAGTGGCACAGCCTTGTGCAGAATAATGAGTGCAGTGTTTCTCATCTCAACACAAACATAAACTTTAGAAAGGTTTCTGAAAAGCACAAGGAAAATTACAAAGGGATGGCAGATAACATATATGGTTACTGTGCAAAGAAAATTCTCTTGGCCATAAAAGAGGTCACTGTGATAAACTGAATGACATGAATTTCTCTATGTCTAATGACATAGAGCTGAATGACATACATCTTTCACTACCCCAGATTCCAGAGGACCTTCAGGGATGGAAACTTAATATCCCATGAAGATGCCTTGGGACTCATTGCTGCAAGAGCCTCACCTACAAGGCATACTGCAGAGCCCCAGGGGAGCAGCTCCATGAGACTGCCTCCCCTTGGGCCAGGTCAGTGCTCAGACATCATCTTTGCTCTCCTCCTAATGCACAGCTATGTTAGTTAAAGCTTTTAAAAGGTGCAGCAGAAGGCAGATAAAAAGCAAGGATGTGGTGTCTAACTGCTGGAGAAGACAGTCATAGAAAGACTTTTGTTTGAAGAAGACATTTATAGGGCCACCACTGCCCACTGGAAAAGGCTGAGCCAGGGAGTTTTTGCTTCTTCGCCATAATAACAAAAGTCAGTAATTTCTGCAACTAGGATACTGGACAAAGCATACAGCAGTTTGGATCCCATACTTCATTTGTTCTGTCTCTTAAAGCATTGCCAATCCCTGTGGACATTTGACAAAGTATCATTCTAATTTCAGGCAAGATCCTCCCTCACTGGGTGCCTACTTTTTATTTCATGTAAGAAAACCTGAGGAGCCAGCAGTATGGAATTATTTTATTTTTATTTGAGCATTATTTTTCTTGATTCCCCTTTTCTTCATGCTAATAGCTACACAAAAGAGATGAATGCCTCCTGAAAACATACCTAGGGCACAAATGCTCCTGTGCATAAATATTATTTTTTGGCATACAACTTCAAAACAGATACTTAGTTTACCCTTAAACTTAGTAACAGCTATTATCTCACCTTGATGTGTGAAGCTTCATACATTTAATTCACAATATAATCAGGTGAAAATAGAGCCTCTTCTGTTTCTGGAAGCTTTGCAAATTTGTCATATTATACAAAGATGGACATTGCCTCTTTCTTTAAGAAATAACCTCAGTGTTTGACAGAGGTAGCAGACAGTCAGGACCAATACTTTCTAGAGCAGTGTTAACAACTTCATTTGTCTCAGAAGAACATTGGCTCTGACATCTAATGATGACAATTTAAATATCACTATTAACTGTTCCAGACAAAGTAATTTGAACAGAAGCATCCAACTTCGCCTTTAATCAAGTGTTGATGGTTGTAATAAAGATTAGGGATGACAAACACCTAGTGCATCATCTTTTCTGTATCCTGAAAGGCCATCCTAGGTGGATTACACTTCAAATACTGCCACATGGAGTTTTAATTCAAAGACTTCTCTTCCATAATTCTCCCACTGCACAACCTCTTTAAAAAAACCCCTTAAATCTGCCGGAGATTTTCAAGGTTATGCTAGGACTGTGATAGCCCTTTGAGTTTGACAGGTGCAGACTGCACCTTCCCCTTTTGGGACAGACGTAGCCCACCCAGGATGGGGCTTTGACACTAGAGAGGCTGTGGTCAAGTAAATGAAGAGGAAGAGTGTGACCCTAAACACAAATGGCTCTTGTCTAGGTGCTTTGTTTGATTACCCCAAGCATAAGTAGCGTGGAGGAAAAGTGCAGTAAGGCCCCCATGGCAGTGATGTGCAGCAAGTGCTTCCCCACCCCCTGGCTACTGTGGCATGGCCCTGCCTCTCTGCAGCATGGTGCTGATCAAATATCCAGTCAAGGCACAGCAGCATTTGATGTACTCCGAAATGTAGTCCAGAGTCACTCTCTTGGAAACCTGATATGCTTTTAAACTCTTTGGGCCTCTCATTATTAAACTCAAGAGATATAAGCAATGACTTTCCTTAATCAATTAACTTGTCTGGAGAATGTTTAAGTCTACACCTGCACTATGTGTTGAACTGATGATACACTGGCTTGTTTAAAACTGTCTTTTAGTTGTTTAAGAAAAAAATACCTTTGGTATTCAGTGTTCAGCTGCCAGATCCAAGGGGTAAAATGGTTTTCTTGACACTGCTTCTGTGTTGTCTGATATCTGTGTCTGGCTTTTTAACACCTAATAAAGTAAAAACCTTGCCTCAACTCCTCGTGTAATTCCAAATGTCAGTTGATTACAGCTCTGGCTGTTCGAGCACCTGGGTGGACATTGTTCTTTGGCTTATTGACTCCATACTGTGAATCTAGCCTGAATAAACAGAGGCACACTTTTCAGACAGTGAAGTTCTCTGCAGCTTCTGAGAAATAAGGACACAAATTTGATGTGGGCATGGAAAATTTAGAAGGAATGATTATCCAGAGAAAGTGTAAGAACAGATCATGCTTCCAGTCAAACTTTCCTAGAGGTAGTTATGCACTTATGAGTATTCTTTCCCTTCTGCTTGTCAGTAAAAAGTCCTGATTCTGAGGTATAATTGTCATGAAAGAAATTAATATATATTAATTAGATTAGGAATTTCTTCTACAAATTTTTGTGGGTGATCTTTGTGCTCTTTGGCTGACGTGGCAAAAAATCAAAGCTGTTCAGTGGCAGAAATTTCTACTGTGCTCCTAGGCTGAAAAGGGTTCTGGAGGCAGCATAAATGGGGAGCCCTTCCAGAGAAAACAAATTGCATGCTCAGGGAAAATAACTTCCATCTTTTGATGCTGCCTAGATAATGCAGGACTATGCAGCTGCTTCTTTTGGGAAGAGCAATGTCAGGAGCATCCTGACCATTCTACAGTGGACTGAAAACTCTAGCAAAGCCTCCACCATATGGTTTGAGAAAATAAACTATGGATCTTACACAGACTAAGAAATGAAGCAGAAGCTCAATTTTTTTTCTTACATTTTCTCCTATGTTGTGAGGGTGAAATTCTTTATTTAAAATTTCTTTGATTAGCTTTTGTATATATGTCTACAGTAAAAGTCAACAAAGAGGACTGATGGCCTTAGTAGTGGGACTAACCACAGCTATCATTTATTTTCATTGACTTAATCTCACTGGGCTAGTTTTTTAAGAGTGTCTAGGTAAAGCACTGATAAATAAAAGAGAATGTAATCATCAGGAAATGATTGAGAAAAATAAGAATAAACTAAGAATACCTAATAAGAGATCAGAAGATACCAGGGTTAAAATTGAAGGTGCTGTGAGCCCTTAAATTGCTATTGCTTTTCTCAACTGAGTCAAAAAACACGTATTATCTGCTTGAGTGATTTAATCTGACTAGTTCTAGCATGAGAATGAACATTTAGATCCTATGAGCATTTCCATCCTATAGATACAAAGGCCCTTCATCAGAGAGATCAATCAACTGTAACGATGACTCTGCAGTGCTGAAGAGCCTTCCATGGCTTTTAACCAGACTCCCTTCTACAGTTTATCCTGTACAAAGTGAAAACACAATTATTTCTCCTAGACACAACCTCCTAATTAGACTTAATTACCTATCATATTAATCTGACAATAGATCCTGTTTGCTCAAAGATTCATTATGAGTTATGACCTAAGGTTAGGAAATTTGTGATACAAACAGCAATATATATATATACATATGTATATATATACATATGTATGTGTACATATATATCCCAGCTTACTCTTTTTAGTAAAATCCATAAAAAGGACACAGAATAGGTTTATTTCATTAAGCAGCAGCATGGTTCATGAACTTTGAAGGCACAAATATCCTTAGGTTAGAAAGCTTCAAGGTATTGGATTTTGCTTCCAAATTAATATCAAGGCCCTTCACAGAGTGTTAAAGCTATTCATGGCACAGCTATCAGCCATTTGATGGGTTATGGATTTGGGAAAATAATTTAGTGTTTTGTGACAGAATCCTCCATGTTTAATATGATTTTTTTTTCCTCCTTAACACAAGCAAATCAGAAGCACTCAGAATTGTTTGATTTTATATGTAAACTATCTGGAGAAAAGCATTGAGAGGAAAATGGAAAAAAGTCATATGAGAAAAAATCATGGGTCTGAGTTTAAAATGGATGCAGCCCTCAAAGACCAAACTATTAGTAAATTTATTTCTTCATAGAAAAAGGGTGAAGGAGAAAGATCCAAGACATTTTAAACGCATCAAAAATGAAATGCCATTTTGTTATGAAAAAGAATGAAAAAATTCCATCCACATAGTGTAAACTGTTGGCATACTGTCCAGGGTGTCCTGAGGGCTATTTGGAATAATTATATGGATGTTTCAGAGCATCTAGGATTTACAGTGAACCCTAAGATGCACTCCCAAGGGACCTGTACTATGCATTGCTCCTGTTTGCCATGTCATGAGTCTGTCAACATATTTCTCACAACTGTGGAACTGTCTGTTACCCTCTAAATACACACAGGATGGAATTAAAATTTTCCAGTAAGAGCAGTCTTGTGATCTCCACAGTGAATCCTGGATGGGCTGATAGCATGGGTGAACATGCTGTGCATCCTAAATGCAGTTATGATACCTCTGTAGCTGAATTGCAGCATGGTCATCACCATGAAAGCAGTGAGCTTATGCAATCTGCTAAGCAATCACCCTGTGGGCTTCTGGCACAAAAATCTTCTGAAGTCTGACTTGCAGAGAATAATAATGCAGTTGCTGTCTGAGGGCACAGAGGTTTCACAGTTTTGAGAGTTTCTCTGTTACCTGATCTTCTCCCTCTTTCTCCACTTCACCCTCACATTTTTGTACCTTTTCAATCTACTTTGATGTGTAGCTTAAACTTCCAGCTTCATGACCGAACAATTGCATAATTTAATGATGCATATTGTAATAGTGGGTGGAGGGATTGGAGAGTGGGGGAGGCTCATTCAGTAAATTGCAAGAGATCTGCTTTATTCTAACTCAGGGTCAAGCAGCCAGTGGTTGACAACACAAAGGAACTTCACAGCTTCACCAGTCTTTGCATCTCAGAAATTCAACCCCTACTGACTCAATCCTCTCTAATATACAATATGTATTGCATGTGATATATAGTGCAAGAGGGAACTGGTAATTATGGATGGTAATAAGAAGAACTTGGAATTAATATTTCAAGTACCAGCTCTATTGCAATTCCATTTTGGCTCAAGCAAGTCTAAATGCTGTAGGAGAAGCTGATCCTTACCAATCGGAAAAAAATGAAGAGGTTATATAGCCATTTTCTATCTTTGTGAATGGACTTACTATTCACACAGTAGATTATCACACCTCCAGTAGAAGTTCCATAACATTTTCATTTACACCTAATGCTTCATTTTCCTCCTTTCACCCTATGTGTTAAGTCTATTTGTCCATAGGGATAGTTAAGAACAGAAATAAGATCAAAAGACAGTGTCAGCCACAAAAAGATCTAAAAACAATAACAACAACTGAAAAAAAACTCCAAACCAAAAAAACAAAATCAAAAACAAAACAAAACAAAACCAAAAAACAAACAAACAACAACAAAAACAACAACAAAAAAAAAAACCAAACCAAACCCCTAAAAAACCAAACAGCTATCTGGAAGTATCTGCAATAATCCAGAAGTATGATAATGTAGGAAAGGAGTTTCAGTATTTGTTATGAAGAGGTGTTTGAAGTCCCTCGTGAGTATTAAGGCTCAGTAGTTTGTGTTATCCCCACCCCATTCCTCCATGAAGATGTTAATGCCAATTAAGTCATAGATACAGACATACTCTTTGAGTGGTCATAATTCAAAGCACTCCTGTGCTTGTTTGCAGACACTTGGTTTGCATGATCAATGGGATTTTTGCATGTCTGATGTTGTCTTATTGGTTTATTTTTTGGCTCACATGCGTCTTGTATCACACCAGCTTGTGCAACAAATAATGGTGCAGTGCAATATAACAGATGTAACACAATGCAATAACCAAAAAAATACAAGTAATTTTCTGATCAATAAGCTAATCCATTTGGTGCGATAGAAGAGATCAGTTTGGAGACATGATTTATTTTTCCTTTAGGCAATGCATGAAGGCCCCTACAATTATGAGTGTCCTGTACCTGACTATCCAGAAATCTCCTGTGTGTAGAAAATATGTAGTAACAACTGATTGAGGCCTGAGGGTTTCCATGGTGCTGTCTGTGGGCATGCTCTGCAGAATGTAAGGAATCTGCAGAGGGGTTAGTTTCCCAGATGCTAAAAGTGTCCCCTTTTTCTCTTCTTACTGCAGAGGCTATATTTTCATGTGCAGAAGACCTGGCTGAATTAACATTAACTTGCCTGATCGACATCACCCAATGCTTGAGGAGTCCTAGACCATGAAACAGAGCCAGCACACCAGATATAACTCACTAAGACTGACCAAAAGCAAAATAAATCTGGGAGGTCAAACATGCAGGCTGTAGTTAGAGCTGCATAACCAAAATCTAGTGGTTCCAAGCAAAATATTGGCTCAAAAGGGCCCAAAGCACCCTAGTCACCTGAAGGTTCTTTCATGCTCTCCTTTTATGGGGATGGTCCCTTCTACCACCTGCACAGCCTTGTCTCTGAGGTCCTGTCCATCAGCCTGCATAGCCAGAGGACCTCACTTCTGCCTGGAGTACAAGGTGCTTGTCCAAATAATATCTGGGGTAGGCTCTTGGTGTCCTTAGCCTTGGTGATATCACCAGTGCCCATACACTGTTTCCAGGGCATTCCTGTACTTGAGAAATGGTTTTGCTGGGGCAGGAAAAGTAGTTTTCAATAAACATCAGTCATTGTGGGTGTCAATGGCACTTGTGCTTACTTTCTGCAATGAGTGAATGTGCATAGTAGGAGAAAACCTCTTTCCCCTTCTCTCTTTACTCTCTAGGAGCCTCAGTGCATCCTGTCTCTCCCCCAAAAGATTTATTGACATTCATTACATTAAAAAAATGGTGAATTCTTTAAAGTGTTTTTTTTAAGGTAGCTTAAAAAATCAGGAGATGATAACTGGTGGGAGAGGTGATCAACACCAGAGACCAAGAATTCACCCCTGTTTTTCACTCATATTTGGTGGCAGAGTATTACCAGAAGTGCTGAAAATCCCCTGTTAGCACATCACTAAATTAATGGCTGCAGGTGGGAATCAGTCTGATTATTTGTCTGGGGGAATTTAAATTCCTCATTTCAAATTTCAAAAGAACGGGCAGCAATTTGTTCCAGCATCTTTGTTGTTTCTCTTCACAGCCACATGCTAAAACCAGGATGGTTTACTATCAGCTATTAGTACTTGGCATAAGAATCTTCAACCTGCCTTTCCCTCTTCTGCTCCCTTTTGCTTTGTCTGAGAGTGTAAAGCTGACAGAAACTGAGTTACCTCAGTGCCTCAAAGAAAAGTGAGACATCACTTCCATAAGGCATAGCTTGACTGCATATTAGCAAGTACTCAAATCATTTGCAAATCTCCTAAGTCTGATCCTCTTTATGTTTTCTAATGCTTAAGAAGTAGATTTAAAGAGAGAAACGAGCAATTAAAAAAAAGGTGAAAACAAAAGCTACAGTCATAAAAATTGGGTAGTGACTTATCCCATGGGCTAGACGCTAACTATTGCCTTTAGGAGGCTACACACAAACTTTCATCTCCTCCCTCCTCTAAGTTTCTGTGACCCTTCATAGTATCCAGATGTCCCCTCTTCTTTCTTCAGTATCCGATCACTTTCTGAGGCATGCACCTTTTAAGAGGCATTTTTTCAATGTTGTTCCGTGCCTGCAGCTGATTTATTTTTTGCTATATTGTTTAAAAAGTCATTTAAAAGTGTAGTTAAGAAAAACGTACTTTTTTATTGAGAGAAAAAAACAGGTTATATTTTAATAATTAGAGAGCTCTAAGGAGATAATGGAAATAGTCAGTATGAAACAATCCCGGGGGTAAGGTGGGATTGAATCTTCCATTGGAAAGTCTCAATGAATAAATAGAGCATTTACCAAAATAGTGGTAGGCATGTGGACAATTATGACTATGTAGCTAATGCATGTGTGACAGGTAAAATTTAACAAGGGATGGATGAGATAGGATCTGTAAAAGTGACATTTATTTTTTTCACGGTCTTATTGGTAAAGCCAAATCTCCACAAAATCCTCTGTAAACTTGGAGTTTGAAAGGCAGGGAATTGTTCCGGTGCAATCTTTGTCAGCTGACACCCAGCAATGATTATCAGCTGGTTTAGAGGATGAATACTTTTGTCACTTTCTCCTCACTTGCACAAACTCACACCACAGCTTTGCCAGCCCTCTTCCTCTTTGCAACCTTCGGCTGCAGCATGACTTTCTCTCTGTGCTTCTGGATGCACCGCTGGGCTTCGTCTGTCTGCTTCTAGACATTCCCTTCCCTCCAAGTCCTTCCCAAATTAAGGTGTCTCCACTGTTGTTCCTTTCTTGGGCATATTTTGTTCTCCCCTACCTTTTGGAGAGCAGGGGAGAAAAAAAGTCAGTGTTTTAGGCACATTTTACCTTCACGTTTTTTATATATTTGTTTACAAACAATGCTGCACCATACAGTTTTTAGACAGGTAATTTTGATTAATAGACAGCTTGATGATACATAGGTAGATAGACAGCAAGACACGGTTTATAATAATGAAACAGTAAGATTTAACTCTTCCTCTGGCAGGGCATGTCATTTATTCAAAACAAAAACCAGTGCTGTCAGGTTGCTAAGACCGGAGTGGTCTGTCTGTTAGTGCTTCGGGCTAAGGTTTTATGTTAAATTAAATCCTGACCATTAGATGTCCCTTGTTAACAGCAAGTAGGCTTGCTGACACACCCAGTAACGTCTATGCACCTGGACAAGTCACCACCCAAATTTGGCCCCAGGACATCTGGTAAGTGTAGCCTTATCTCAATATTAGCCCTATAGAGGGCTTTTTAGCTAATTAAGTGTTAATGACTGCTTTAAAGTAGAGGTTTAGAACTGGTGAGTGCAATCATCACTCTGTGTCCTCAGAGAAAACATCTTCCCACACAAGACTTCAAAAAGGGACAATGGCTGATAAAGGCAATAAAGGGTTTACAGATACTACAAAAGAAAATAATTACACAACACATAGTTATATATTTTTTTAAAGAGTTAATAAGAGTTTGGGATGTTTCTTCTATTGATTTCATGATTTCTGCTTTGGCAATAAAATAATTTATCACAGAGCTGTTGCCGTCATCACTTCACAGCAGCACTAATGAAAATAATCAATCTTTATACAGATAATATGTAACTGCATATAATCATCACTACCCATGTATAGAATACAGAAAGCAGAGTCTAAAGGACTGGAATATTTTTTGCAACAAGGCCCTTCAGAGATGAATGTGTGAAGGTCAGATAGAGTTTTCAGGTCCAGATTCTGGAGATGCTTAATCTCATGACTCAGAGTTGCCATCATTTCGGTCCCACATGGAATAGTAAACCCTGGATTGTTTTAGAACTGATTTAGAACTGCTTGTTAGATTTAATGAAGAAGTCAATTCTGGTTGCAGTCATCATTCCTGTGGAAGAAAAATACAGAAAATGTGACAAACACATGAGGATGTGGTTCTCACAGGTATATTTGAAGAGATGACAAAAGCATGAATAGTTGTGTTCCATTTACATTCCCTACATCTCCTACATCTTCTTCTTTGAAGAACTCATCACTGCTATTACTGAGGCTTTTAACAAGGTGCTGTTAAAAGTATAACATTTCCATGGCTTTGTCTCCTCTGTGGGAAAGCAGAGTACAAGGGCATCACCACAACACACGTGGTGGCAGTGGGTGAGGTATGGCCAGAAACCCCTAAATCCCATATCCTTCACACGAATATCATATGGAGCTTAGAGCAATTAATTATCTGGCTCACCCTTCAACTTATCACCTGGTTTTACAAGGACAGCCTAGAAAATAGCTCAACTCTCACATCACTGTAACCTCTGTCATTTCTTCATCTGTTCCTACTTGTTTCCCTGCCTCCTATGCCCCCTGTCCCATCGTCTCAACACCTGTAAAGAGAAGAGGGCTGAGATGGCATTTATGGGCAAGGCACATTTTTTGCAGGACTGAAGGCAACTAAACAAGGACAATTTGTTCTAAGGAGCCAGAAGTCTGCTTTAGGTGAGACTTGTTCTACAACTTTCAATATGGTTAAGTGCCATACCTTACCTGCTTAGGATCTAAGTGTGTGAAGGAAGCCCTCTGTAACATACAAGGATAAAAAGTGCAGTAGTCCTACAGCAGCAATGCAAACATGGCTAATCTCTCCTGGCATACATGTTCTTTAACTCTTTACAGAGCATTGATATACAAAATCAGATCATACTAATTTTCTTCTTGCTGGAGAGGCACAAACCACAGTCCTCTTGTCTGCAGAGCAAGAAACCAACATGGGCCATGACACTGATTCAGGTTCCTGTGAATCCCTCCTTGAGGAGGGGTGGAATGAAATAGTGCTGTTCAAAGGTCCATGAAGAAATGAAGGCAATGAGAGGTGAGGAAAATGCAACCATACCACTAAGGTTCTGGTATGGCAGCAAGTGGCTGGATCACACAAGTACGCTGAAAGGAGCTGAGTACCTGAGGGAGGGCTGATATGGATATTGATATCCATATTGCAATCCTGTGTGACCATTTGGAGTAGACATACCTAGCCAATCAAAACGACATGGAATAAAAGAGCAGAAATTCTTTTCATAAAGGAAGTTTTCAGACCTGCCACCCTTCCTCTTGCTGGCATTTCCAGTGAGTAAGTGCTTATTAAGTGATAGTGGGGCTCTTCAGTTCAATTTTAAATGAACACTGTAAAGAGGGCTTTTGACAACTTATTAAAAATTTAAGTATAATAGCAAACCCTTGGGCTGGTTGATTTTATAGTTAACATTTCTCTGTTGGCATACCAGCGCATGATGTCTGTCAGCAAGCCAGTCACAATAGCCTTAGGCTAATATTCTAAAAATAGTAGTCTATATCTGTGAGGGCTGAGTAAATGGTTCTACATGAGCATTTCTTCAACCTGATAATTCACACAGCTGAAACATGCCTAAGAATCAGCTGGAGTATTCCTGCAATCTGAAAGAAACTCTGTTCTCATCCCCAGTGTAACATAACTGGAGCCACTAGCAGCAGCAAGCTTTTAAAACAGTCCCCAGGTTGTGTCAGAAGAGCATTGAGAAGTCACAACAAAGTTAAACAGGTACATTAGGAAAAAAAAATATTAGTGGGAGGCTGATCCATTTTAAAATGAAAGGACAGTTACAGTCAACTTTTTTTAAGGGAAGTAAGATCAAGGAAAAAATGTGCTTCAAAAAGATCTCTAACCCTGATTGCAACAGAGACCTGAATTTGACCAAATTCATGAATGATCTGGTAGTTGACAGCTGGAATAAATGTAGCCTGACAGAGTTTGTTTCCTCCATTTATAAAAAGGAGGAATATGGGTTTTGTTTGCAATTGCAGTGGTGTGTGTACAAGCACTCATATAAAATCTGCATAAAATGCAAATATGTTTACTGAAAATTACAGAGATTAATTTTTTGCTTTGTTTTAATATGGACCAGTTTCAATTATGCTGAAATATTTTAGTGGAAAAGACGCACCACTCCAGAGAACCTGATAGATTTGGAGGCTAATAAGGGACCCACATGCAAGCCCCTATGTTGACCAACTTGGAGTGACAACTTTTGCCTTCCTCTTCCTAAAGTGTCATCTTAACCTAATGGATATGGAGTCGAGCTCTCTTTGGAAGCTAGTTTTTAGAAAAGGAGATAACTCTATCTGGTAATATTCGAAACTGGAGGAAGAGAAGGAGTAAGGGTTCAGATGCAGATAAATATGGGCTTAGTATGGGACCTAGGTACCTTTCAAAGTGCTTGACTGTTCTCTAGTAATGGACAGTGCAATGTTTCCCTCAGCTATAACTTTGCAAACTCCTATATTTAATCCATATTATTTTGTTTCTTGGGTAAGCTTGCATTTTCTGTCCTTCTCTCCCAGTTAAAAATTTGTCCAACTTACATATGAGTGTGGAGTATTTGAATATTTAATAATGTACATATATCTCTGTACATATTTTAGTATACACAAAAGCACCACTTCTGATTACAGTAGGACTGATAGCTGGATTGGAGGATATTTTTCAGGAAAGAGAAAAAAGCAGAAATAATTAGCATTTACTGTGTGAGTGCTTCTATCTAGTTTTGACAATTTGGAGGCCTTTTTAATCAGTCATATTGCATGATTATAGCACTTATATCTGTGAGTATTACAAGGGCATCACAGGAAAGGATTAATTCTTTTTTTTTTGTATTTAAAACAGCAATTACTTGTGACAAACTTTGAATGTGGGAAATTACATGGAATATTCCCATTTTCACTGCAAAACTGATTGTTTAATACTCTGATTTTCCTTACAAAATGGAGATCTATAAGGATGCCACTGTCCCTATTTTAACTAAGAAAACATATGAGAAACCAAAACAGGAGACCGTGGAATATAGCCCCTTTTTAGAGATGATGAAGTGACAGTTCAATTTGTCATTACCCTGAATGCAGCTGACCATTGAGGAAAATGGATCCTCTGTCTACAGTGGTCACATTCTGAAATGAATCCTTTCACAGTATCACACTGTTAATAAGATTTATACATTCTGTGAAAAGCAAGGCATTTCCATCAAAACTGATTAAATTTAATATAATCCAAGTTACAACTTTTGCCCATATTTGTGGTAATAAGATTCTGCTCTAGAACTTAATTAATTTCTTGGATGGGAGTTTTATTTTCAATTTCAACTCTAAATTCATTCAGCAGTCTGTATTTATTTTTTTGCCACTATTACATGTCTTCTCTTAGGTCTCATTGTACTAGGAGAAAACAAGCCAAGTGGGTTAGACTTTCTAACAATTGCCCTCTTCATTCTGTCAGCTCTTCTTCTATATCTATTACTCTTTCATTTCAGCACTTCTTTCATCCTCATTGAGCATCATAACTGTGTACATTGTCTCACACAGAATCTTCCCATATTGACTTGAAGGCTGTTGACAGTACTCTAGGAAATACTCTCAATTCAACAACATTTGATTTTGTTCTCTTCAACAACCTCTTATCTTACTGAGCCTAAGGTGCTGGGACTTTGTTTCCTCTCCATTAAGTCAGGTGTAAGAGTCAGGAAGGCTATTATTACTAACTACAGAGGTTACTACAATTGTAAATGGATTTATTGGATGAAGAAAAAGAGGTACAAAATTGTATCTACAAGATAGAACAGAAGCAAAAAAAAAAAAAACAAAAAAAAAAATGGAAATCAACATCAAAGGTTTCTTACATTGTTTCAGAGCAATACTGAGTATTGCTCTTATTGTTCCATACATGTCATTATCCAGTTTATGAATATAGCTACCATATTTATTTATTTATTTATCTTTCATTGTGTCAGAAGGGGTGTTTTTAGGTTGAGTAACATGATCTCCTGCTATGACAAAGTGACCTGCTTAGTGGATGGGGAAAAAGCTGTGAATGTTGTCTACCTGGATTTTAACAAAGCCTTTGTCACCATTTTCCACACCATTGTCCTGGAGGAACTGGTTTGGACAGGTGTAATTGTCACTGGGTAAAATCTGCCTGCCTGGCCAGGCCCAGAGAGTAGTAGTGAAGGAAGTCACATCCAGTTGACAGCTGGTCAAAAGTGCACAGTACTGAGGCCAGTCCTGTTTAATATCTTTATCAATGATCTGAGTGCACCCTCAGTCAGTTTGCAGAAAACACCAAACTGACTGGGTGGGAGTCTTGATCTGGAGATTAGGAAGGCTCTACAGAAGGATCTGGACACGTTGGATCAATGGCAGAGGCAAATAATAGGAGACTCAGTGGCAGCTCCTGCCCTTGGGTCACAATAACTCCAGGCAGTGCTACAGGCTGGGGACAGAGTGGCTGGAAAGTGGTCCAGCAGAAAATGGCCTGGGGATGCTGGTTGGATGGAGTGGCTGAACATGAGCCAAGAAGGCCAATGGCATCCTGGCCTTTATCAGCAATAGTTTGGCCAGCAGGACCAGGGCAGTGATTGTCCCCTGTACTCAGCACTGCTGGATTCTTGAAAATGTCTTTTCAGTTAGAAAATGCGGAAAACGTCTGAGGCACTTAGGTTAAATTACAAGTGCAAACATGAGATACACTGATACAGACAATTTGTTTATGAGTTATATGAAGTAGCAAAACTGGCATGCACAATTAATACCTTCAGTCTCTCAAGTGTTGCACAAGGAATATGTATATGCTCTCTCACTTCCCTTTTCTGAGTTGCTTCACCACTCTGCTGTAATTATCAAAGCAAGGAGAAACATTAGTGTGACAGCACAGACATATCCACAGTGATGTTCAAAGGTTTCAGAGACTTTTGCTATTTTTCTGGAGACGGCAGATGTACCAATTTACCTCAGGACAGAACAACCTTCAGAGCTAGCACTTGAAAATGCACTGGGACTGGTGTGATAACTCACAACTGAGTTTAGGGATGTAGATATTCGAAGATGCTGACAGCAAGAAATGAAATCTTGGCTTCACTGGAGTTAGCGCAGACTCCGGCTTTGATCTCAGCGTGACTGTGATTTTAACAGTGATTTTAGAAATGTCAGGCATGGCTTATAAGCCTAACTGACAGAAACAATTTCATGAACGTCAAATTTAAAAACGCCATTTGTACCTCAAGCAAGTGACTTGCTTCTCTACCCATCCTAGGCACAGTTTTTTACAACACAGTATAGGACACACCACACCTTTATTTTCACACACACAGCTCTCATAGTGAGATTCTTGATAGCTGTAGTTATTTGTTAGAATGTGGAACAACACTGAGGAACTTCAGCTTTGTGCCTGAATAGCTATTGACAATTCTGAGCTGTGCAGTTGTAATTTCAAACAGTTAACTGGGAAAACAAAAAACCCCTTTTATGTCATTAAGACTTGTACTCAAGTACTCAGCAGTTCTGCAGTGCATATGCAGGATCTTATGGAAACCAAACTAAAATGAGCTCTTCTGCTGCATCTACATTTCCTTACAGAGGTCCTAAAATAACAGCTCAAGTCAATTACTCAGATTGGAGAGCAAGGTAAATTGTTCTTCTTCCTCCAGTCTCCACCAAGTGCTTTGCTATCAAACAATGGCAAAGCCAGAATATAAATCAGGCTAGAAAATATCTATATAAAATGTACATATACATGTATATACATGCCTTATGCATTATTTCAGGTGTATATAGCACTCTGAAATTCTAAACAGCTTTCTGCATGGGCTTCACAGGAACAGAGACCCTGTTATGAACTACTCCCTGTCTATTTTTTTTCCATACACTCTGACTATTGTGACATCTCCTCTCCCAGTAGGGCTTCCTTTGTCTTGAGCTTTTTCCTTCTCTGCTTCAGCCCTTCTGTGAATTGCAATGAAACAAAGGGGAAGAAAAATCAAGAGAAGAGTAACTAAAAAGAAGACGACTACTCCAGATCCTCAGAAGTATCCTTCACAGAGTGACTCTCTGAGCTCTTCAGTGCAACAGAAGAATACCAGTGCCAGGGATAAACAGGAATAGGCAGAACTTGGAAGAAACTGAACAGATAAGGTAGAGACTGCCTCAGTTATTTTTTTGCCTCATTTTATTGGCTGAATACAACATCAGTGAAATCGAGGCAGTATGCAATTTAGGCACTATGTTTTTTGCTATAGCTGTTAAAGAGGACTGTATGATTAAAACCAGACTTCAGCTTCTCAGAATCTTATATCATCAGTGTTTGGACAGTATAAAAAATGTAATATTGTGAGTAAGGTCTGTTAATGGTCAGTTATTCAGTGCAGTATTGCCAAATTACCTGGAGAGATGATGTAGCTAGATGGACTGTTCAATATTAAGCAGCTGCTGGGCCTAATCTCTTCCATCTAGTAGTACCTTAAGTAACACAAGAGTTAAAACAGATTGGAGAATTTCAAATGTATGCCCCAAGCATGCACATATATTTTACAGCAGTAAAACCAAATAGCAAGCCCGTTCCTTGTGCATTGTAGGATTTTGATAATCACAGAAAAAGCCCTTGGTGCTGAAATTATATTCTTTTTGTTGACAACATATTACCTAATGGGACTGTGTGAAGCTGAAAAGAAAACAACTGATTGACACGAATATTATAGTAGGAAAACACTGGTAACTTCAGTGAGGCCTCCCTGCAAGTTAATAATTTAATTTATTTTATTCCCCCCTTGCTCATCCCAAGGAATATTTTCAAATGAAAATCACATGCTTGTACCTTCTAGCTGGAGTTAAGTGCTCTGCTGGTTTTAAAATGCTCACTGCAGCGATTAGAAGCCCCCTTACCAGGAGTGCCTGGTGCACACCTCACATAGGGCCACTCTGAGAAGATTTCTTCTCAGTTATTTTCTTCATCACAAAATTCAACATGTGCCATTTCACATGTCCTTTCCTGCTGGAAGACGCCCTATCCTGGCCCTTGGCCAATGAGATAAAATTATATATTCCATAAAATTACTGAATATTGATTTCTAGTTCCAGCCTCCATTAATACCATGGCTACTGCCTGCTGAGGAAAGACAGACCAAGTTAGTAAAGAGATGCTGCAGCCAAACTAGAACAGTTAATTGTTAACAGGGAAGTTAGAAAGAGATCCCTTACAGGAGTAGGGTGCCCCTTGAATGTCCAACATATTTTTATCCCTTTCATCCCTGGACTTCTCCTTACATGCAGAATGAACATGTTCATGCTTTCATGCAATATGGAAGATGGAAGGCAAGGCAGATTCTGCTTTTCCCCTTTTCTTTTCTTTCCATATTTCATGCAAGATGGAAGGCAAGGCAGATTCTTCTTTTACTCTTTCTGGTTTCTGTCTTTTTCCAGTCAGCGCAGGATGAGAGAAAATCAGGCACAAGTAAAATTCACTTCCAAGGGGGATTTTACAAGTGGCAGACTTCTGTGCCACATTATTGGTTACACACAACAAATTTTTATTTCCCTGCTTGCTTGAGTACACGGTACCAAAATTTCCTGCTGGCGACAGAGGGAAGATACCTGCTGCTGGTACATGGCCAAAGGAAAAAGGAGGTTGTGAGTCTCCTTGGGCTATTATGTGGCCATTTCCTTAAGCAATCATTGGCTGGTAAAGTTCTGTACGCTCTCATAAAGACTGTCACGTGGTGGGGGTAGAGGCGGGGGGTTGATTCTTTATTTCTGTGATTTGTAAAAAGGTAAATGTTTATCTCAGTTTTGGCACTGATAAGAGCAGAGAGGATTTTAAAGGCACTTTGCATGGAAGTACTCATGAAACAACACTGTTATTCTCCCACAGCAGGCGGTAAACAGCAGAAAGAGGTACATAACAACTTAGCAATGCAAAATGAGCTCCTGGCATCTGGTAATTGTACCTCTTTTTTTTTTTTTTTTT